>OY755238.1:51063243-51629112 GCA_963576725.1 Azorinus chamasolen | reverse complement strand
GTCTTATGATCACTTTAGACGCAAAATTACTTAGCGTGCAAAGAGGTAATTCTACAAGTTTGATGTATTGCTTTGATCAGTTTTAATTACGCATAGGTCCGCTCGCCGATTATGATAACAATATCAGTTTTGGTCGTATAGAACTAAAGCAATATTTATTGGCAGTCTTGAATCCTGATGAGACGCTGAGTATTATGATCTGGGTATACACTGTTTACACAGGCACAGAAAATATGAAATAATGAATGTTAATTAACTTATTTTAATGCACATGGAAACAGGAATTGTTGACAATGGCAGACCTTGGTCTCTTCTGCTTGCATAGGGGTAGAAAGGCGTATTCAATACAGGTTCTGCTCTGTGTCTTCTCTGTTTCTAGTACGAGAAAATGCGGAATTATGAGGGAAAGGGTTAACGTTTTATATACATAACTGGTGATGATACTGATAGTTTTTCGAAATAAAACAACACCTAAATATATCTGTATTTCTAGCTTATATTATAGCTACATATATATCAGACGAACAGTCAACTGATCGAATTGATTATAGAGCAAAATAAATCCTTACCCATACTCACCGCAAAACGTACTGATAGATAGTTTCAGAACTTGTAGATAGTTTCAGAACTTGTTTCTAACAATGTTACAGTAGGTGTGGAGGTTATTTTGTGGCTAGATCAAGGTAAATATAGTAAAACTTATAATTCCAAGCCATAAATCAGTATCAGAACAATTATAGTTCCGTAAGTTGAGGTTCAGAATAATACAAATACATACAGCGAGAAATATATTTATCGACGCAAATTGAAATAATATATCGAAACCGCGAGAGCGCACAAGTAACACGCGGTTGCTCTTTGATTATACCATACCTTTTTATGTAATGGTAATTCTGATTGGTTAAAGGCCCGTGGTTTGGCGTTGCGGTTCGGCATGTAGCGTACGGACGGTCCATAACTCTCGAAAAGCGCATGCTGCGGTTTATAAAGCGCATGATGCAGTTTAGAAAGCGCATGATGCAGTTTGTAAAGCACGTGAAGCGCTTTAGAAAGCCCACGATGCGCTTTGTAAACCGCATGATGCGCTTTTGGAAAGTTATGAACCACTTCGTAACCATACATCGCAGTCCACGATGAAACCATCGCGACCAGCGGTGATAACGATCGAACCCGGCGACGAGTGTCCCTGGTAAGACACCTTCGCGGACCCATTACAACCCGCGACGGACTGCGGAAGACCGCATATTAGCACGGACAAAAAAACCTTGTCCGCGTTGGATAAAATTGCGATGGACCGCGGAAAACAAAAAGTCCGCGGGGCTTGTACTGTACCTACTTCCACAATACTTAGAATCCTTTGCAGTAGGGGTAATAGCCATAGGAACAGTTGCGACAGCTGAGCCTGTGTATGAAATGTACCAGGACAGGAGACCAGTTTAATTATGAACAAACAAATATGCTCAGAAGTTCGAGATGAACGCTGTTTTAAGATTTGATGAATTGATGTTGCTAGATCTACATGAACAATAACGTGGACACAAAAGGTTGACATGTGCACGCCCCACTTAGCTATTAGCTCTTCTTCCTCTTGTGAAAATACTGGCTTTGCACCAACAGAATGTTTTATGCCCCCGTTGACGATAGTCAGGGGGCATTATATTTCGCACCTGTCCGTCCGTGAGTCACGCTTTTACGTGCAGTTGGTTGTCACATTTTTTCCCCGTCTTATATCTTACTAACCACTATAGCTATTGGCATTGAATTGTAAACACATTAAACACCATCCATATTTTCATTGCCCATTCAGCCCATGCTACCTGCAAGCCCAAAGTCAAGGTCAAATGACTTAGTATTTTAAAGCTAGGCAAGCACCAACACGGGGGCATCGATGTGTCTCACAGACACAATTTTGTAGTTGTACTTTTTTTCCTAAAGCAGCAAATGCTTTATTTATCAAGATGGTTTCAAAAGGTATTTTTGCAGGTGCAAAAGGCGTCAATATGAGGAAATGGGTTAAGGCTTATATATGAAAGTCCACCCCGTTTAGCCTTCGATTTTAGTTACATTTTGGCCATAATAATATTTTCACCTTTCAAATTAATGTTATGCACGTGTGTAAGTGCGTATCGATAGCTACACGCCTGTTATTTATTTATTTAGATCATTTTATCACAATTTATTCATATGTAGTGTTCTTGATAGATCTATATTTAGATGCTGATTTTGTTTGTGCTGCGAAAAATTGAAGTGTTCGGTAATAGTGTTCCATATGGGTACATGTGCACCTTTTACCGAACACCTCGACAACTCTGTAATACAACAATCTATGATGATATTGAGTAATTACCCTTGTTTTTTAAAATGTTTTTATGCGTAAATAAGTCTAACTTTCAGCACAATACATAAATACAAAGTCTGTTTATCTTTATGAACTCGGCACTCCAGAGTTACGGAATCGGTAAGGTACGTAGATAATAAAAGACTGGTTTACTGTAGTGAAAGGACATTCAAATATACGCACACTCGGCTCTTACCAATGGCTTTGTTGGCAATGAAAAGGATATGACATCATCTGTATGACGTCAATTCGGTGCAGAACAAAGGCTTTGCGTAAAAATAGCGCATTTTAGTTTTTGTTCGGTATAACATGCACGTTCGGCATTAGGTGCCCCCGCTCTACCATACCAGTGGGTCTGGTTGACAATAGGTATACAGAGTGGCAGTCACATGAAATGACTCAAGCAGAGTCACAGTCATATGAAGTTGATAGACGTCATAGCGGTATCCACCTGAACAATGAACAAGCATGCGGAAACATGGGTGATATAACTCAGGTCTTGAAATCTGTCGTCTCAGCATTACTGGAGCTCAAGAATAATTCTGATACAACGCAGCCTAATGAGAGAGAAACTGTGGTGCGACATGCTGATGGTGAAACATCAGGGCAGAACAGGTCTATGACAAGTCCTACAGCAGCAGCTGGAGAGGACCGACGGGTTAGACACCATGCACACAGGGGCTGTGATATGTCACAAGCTGAGCAAGAAGGCATTGATGCAAACAATTCACATCAACCGAGGGTAGAAGGTCCCAGAAGAAGCTCTATGATAGCGACAAGCAGATACACTCCAGCTCAATTCTCTGATGAAAGACCACACATAGATGAGCATAGGCGGGTACCGAGACATTATGAGGGAAATCAATATGACAGAGAGGCAAATCAGCAAGATTTCCGTTCCCCAACTCGGAATGCTCGATTGCAAGGGAGACAATTTGGACCAAGGAGGATAACCCGAGCAATGCCAAATGCTGCAGAGTTAAAGTTACCGGCTTTTACAGGAAAGGAAAGCTGGCAAGTCTGGATAAACCGCTTCAAAATGATTGCTGCTAGACGTGGCTGGGATGAAGACACCATGTTGGATCAGTTATTGCCTAGACTCCAAGGAGAAGCAGGTGATTTTGTATTTATTAAACTGCCAAGGTCTACATGGTCTGATTATCATGAGCTCATAAAGGAACTAAATAGCAGATATAGGAGAATTGAAACATCAAAAACATTTGCAGCCAAGTTTTCAAGGAGAGTCCAAAGGGTTGGAGAGACAGCAGAGGAGTTTGCAGCTGAGTTGAAAAGATTGTATGACAGGGCACACAAGTCAAGAGACCAACATATCAGGCAAGAGGACCTTGTGAGACGATTCCTTGATGGTCTTCGTGATGATGAAGCAAGATTTGAGGTTGAGTTTCATAAGGAACCAGATAATATTGATGATGCAGTCTACCATGTCGTTAATTTCATACAGACTAGAAGACAGTGTTATACTGACCACCCCCCAGATAAGAAGGCAAAGAAGTATGCTTGTAGAACAGTGCTTGACAATGGTTACAGTGGTAGCGAAGATAGCTCAGAAGACGAGAATACAGATAACTTAGAAAATGCCAGACGGGTCCCAGTTAAAGAAATTGAAAAGCAGCAGGCAAGTAAAAGGAAAACGTCACCTGATAACGAAGTAAAGCAGATGAAAGATGAAGCATCCGAGAACACAAAGCTTTTGAAACAGTTACTGCAAAAGATAGAAGAGTTGTCTAAACCTAGTTGTCCAAATATACAAAATGGAGCCTCCCAAGATAAGCCAGCACTGAAGAAGGAGCCTGGCCGACGAACTAATGTGACATGCTACAAATGCGGTAAGACAGGACATTATGCTCGAGAATGCAGATATAATGGCGGGCAGAGCATCAACAATGCTAACAACCATCCATTACATAGCGGTAGACAGGGAATAAGCAGACCGGTTCAGAACAATAGTAACAGTACTTTAAACTAGAAAGGGCTATCTCTCAAGGCCAGAGGGAAGCCCAGCTGGGTAAAAGGGGCCATGAATACTTAGAAAATTTGAAATCTGTTAAAAGAAAGAAAACTTTGTCAGATGGTGTTTATGTTAAAGGAATAGTTCAAGGCTTGCCCATATTATTTGCTGCAGACAGTGGAGCATCAAAGACAGTGATAGCAAAACATGTGTATGACAAACTTGACGTCAAGACACGACCGCAACTCGGTAAATCAGTGAGTTTGGTTGGTGCAGGCGGGTCGTCATTGAAGCAATATGGCAAGGCTGTCTTCGACGTAGATCTTGGGCCAGTGCATTTGAGGCAGGAATTGATAGTAGCCGACATAGATGATGAGGCTCTACTTGGAGTAGATATTTTGCAGAATGGCAAAGGGGGTCCAGGAGACATGCTACTGAGCAAAGGGAAACTTTTACTTCAAGGGAGAGAAGTACCGCTCATTCAAATTGGCATTCCTGACCAGATGAGAAAAGTTACAGCAGCAGATGACTTTGTCATTCCACCACAAAGCGAGGCAGTGCTTGATGTGTTTATAGAAAGAAAAGAGTCAGATGACTGGTGCCAGGCCTGCAATTACATAGTAGAGCCCACTGAGCATTTCCGTGAAGAATACCCATTGCAGATGGCGAGGGTGCTCGTCAATATAAATAATGGTGCCACAAGTAAGGTGAGAGTGCTGAACCCATTTCTTACTGCGGTGACCGTTAAACAAGATTCTGTTGTTGGACAGGCAGAAGCAGTGGAGGGTATACAGTCTATACTAACAAGACATGAGTATGAGCCAGAAGAATCAAGTAACTGCAGTGTGCGGCGGGTTATATTTGAGAGTGCGAGGCAAGCATCAGCCCACCCATTAAATACAACAAGTGAAGCAAGAGTCCCAGAACATTTACATGATCTATACAAATCTTCAGCAGAGAGGCTGGACCCTAAGGAAAGGCAGCAGATGGCAAACATGCTCCATAGGTTCCAAGACTGTTTCTCGAGGCATGAATGGGATATTGGCTTGACTAACCTTACGGAACACAACATAGGGACGGGAGACGCCCCTCCCATTAAGCAACATCCTAGGAGGGTGCCATTAGCATTTGCCAATGAAGAGAAGAAGGCCATTGAGGATTTACTGGCGAAGGGGGTCATAAGAGAGAGCACATCTCCATGGGCAAGCCCAATTGTCTTAGTCAGAAAGAAATCAGGAGATGTAAGGCCATGTGTAGACTACCGTCGTGTTAACCAACTGGTGAAACCAGATGGCTACCCCATGCCAAGAGTGCAGGATTGCTTAGATGCAGTAGCAGGCGCAACTCTGTTTAGCACTTTTGACTTGACCAGTGGATATTTTCAAATCCCACTTAAGGAATCGGACATACCAAAGAGTGCATTCGTTTGTAAATTTGGGCAGTATGAGATGACAAGAATGCCATTCGGTTTAAATAATAGCTGTAACACTTTCCAGCGTACAATGGAACTTGCACTACAAGGCCTTCAATGGGAGACTTGCCTCATATACATTGATGATGTCATAGTTTTTGGAACTACATTTCAAGAGCACATGGACAGAGTAACACAGGTGCTTGAGAGAATACAGCAGGCAGGATTAAAGCTTCGACCTGATAAGTGCAAACTGCTCCAGACAGAAGTTATCTTCCTTGGACATGTGGTTTCAAGTGAGGGGATTAGGCCTAATCCTTCCAACATCTCCAAGATAATGGAATGGCCTGTACCCAAAACTGCAAAAGAGATAAGACAATTCGTAGCAATGGGATCTTATTACAGAAAATTTGTGAAAAATTTCGCAAAGATTGTGAGACCTATGGTAGATCTCACAAAGAAGGACAGTACATTCATTTGGAGCTCAGCATGTCAGTCTGCATTTGAAGACCTGAAAAAGGCGCTTGTGAGCCCAGAAATCATGAGCTACCCATTGCAAGATGCAGGAGCTTTCATACTAGATGTAGATGCATCAGATGTCGGAATAGGGGGTATCCTTCATCAAGTGCAAAATAACCGTGAGATGGTCATATCTTATGGCAGTAGAGCCTTGAACAAGGCTGAGAAGAATTACTGCATTACGGAAAAGGAGTTGTTAGCAGTAAGGTACTTCGTAGAATACTACAGACAATATTTGCTTGGCACACACTTCATTGTTCGAACAGATCACCAAGCATTAAGGTGGCTATTTAGGCTGAAGGAGCCAAAAGGCAAGACCGCTAGATGGATTGAGATTCTCTCCCAATACGACTTTGAGGTCGAGTACAGACCAGGTAAGAAGCAGGGACACTGTGATGCCTTGTCAAGATGCCAAAACCCCAGAGAATGTGATTGCCCAAGTGTGGATACCATGGAACCACTCAAGTGTGGCCCATGTAAGAAATGTTGGAAACGAAGTCAGGACATGATGCTACAAGGTCTGTATGATGAAGTGCAGTTTCCCACACTATCTGAGGGAAATCAAGAGACAGTGTCCGGTATAGCAGACGAGAAGCAAACTCAGACAGTTGGCGATGTAAGCTGTATCCGACCAGTCAAACCATCAAGTAACTCGAAGCCAAGGACCTCACCTTATACCTGGACATGGGCTGGAGGTCAATCAATAGATGACATCAGAGAACTTCAGGAGAAAGATGTGGCAATTGGTCCCATACTTAAAGCTAAACAGAAAGGCGATCGACCAAGTAGCCAGGAGGTAGCAGGTTTGAGCCCAGCTTCCCGACATTACTGGGTGATATGAGATATGCTATCAGTGCTGGATGGTGTGCTGTTTAGAACATTTACAAAGAGAGATGGTACAGGGGAATACCTCCAATTTGTGGTGCCACAGACAATGAGGAGTAATATACTACACCAGACGCATGATTCGCTCCTATCAGGACACTTTGGGTCCAAGAAAACAACAGAGAAGACATTACAAAGGTTCTATTGGTATGGTTTGAAGTCAGATGTCGCTGTGTATGTCAAGGGGTGTGATGTCTGCGCAGCTGACAAGAAGCCAATGAAGACACCTAGGGCCCCTATGGGGACAATAAAAACAGGCGCTCCATTTGATGTGCTAGCAACAGATTACCTTGGGCCCCTTCCCTTGACGACTCGAGGTAATAGGTACATCCTACTGGTAACTGACCTGTTTTCAAAGTATGTGGAGATCTTCCCAGTAGCAGATCAAACAGCCGAGACCTGTGCTTGTATTATACTGAATGATGTCATTTCCAGATGGGGTTGCCCACTCAACTTACACAGTGATCAGGGGCGCAACTATGAGAGCATCGTGTTTCAGGAGTTGTGCCGAATGTTAGAGGTGAGAAAGACAAGAACAAGCCCCAGAAATCCAAAGTGCAATGGCCAGACAGAGAGATTTAACCGCACTATGTTAAGGATGATAAAGGCCTATCTGTGTGGCGAGCAAATTGACTGGGATTTGAATTTGGGCTGTATTGCTGGAGCCTATAGGGCTACACCCAACACTTCGACGGGTCTAACACCAAATATGATGGTGATGGGAAGAGAAATTAGACTTCCATCAGAGTTAGTATTTTCAAGCACCATACAAAAGAGTAAAGAGGAGGTAACCACTTACGGTGCCTTCGTCCATGGAATGCGACAGAGAATGCAACATGCACACGAGATAGCCAGACAACACTTGTCTACAGCTGCTAAAAGGAATAAAGAAGCCTATGATGTAAAAACGATGCTTCACAGATATCATCAAGGGGATGTAGTTTGGTTCCTCTCTGAGGCTAGGAAGCTCGGTGTGACCCCTAAGTTAGAGAAGGCTTACCAGGGTCCATATCTCATCAAGAGAAAAATGTCTGACCAGAATTTTGTTCTGCAGATGGATTCTAATGGGACAGAACGACTGGTCCATCATGACAAGCTCAAGCCTTATGAGGGTACAAACATTCCTAAGTGGGTCAAGAGGGCAAGACAGAAATTGGCTGTGGTCCCAAGTGGACACATTCCGCCCCAGTAGATCTGATCCAGTAAAGCTGAATTTGTTAAGAAAACTGTTGTTTATATATTGTTAAAGATTTTCTTTGCATGTTGAAAACCTACATTATTTATGTTTAACCATTGATTGTCACTGGCTGAGCGCAGAAGCAGATTATTTAGAAGTAGCTCCACGGGAGACCACTCCATACACAGTAGGCCATTGGTTGCGGACAAGTCCTTTTACTGACCATTCGAGTAGACAGCTAAACAGAGGATATATGACCTGACAGTAAATGATGAATACAGGTAGATGACATACGGCTCGTAGCAGAGAAGAAAATGTCAGTCGAAGAGAGATGGAGAGGAAAGCGTAGTTGAAGCGACAGTTTTAATTCATGAAGTAGTAGCATGTGTCAAAGTGACGAGAAGTAAAGGTGGTTAGCCTGGGAAGAAAACAGAATGAGGTCTCAGAATACATAGAGACGATGAGAGTGGACTGATAAGCGGAAGAGGGATGAGCCTGAATCTTGACAAAATGGTCAACCAATGAATTCCTGACAGTGTGAAGATATAATATGACATAAGGGCTTATACACGTCATGTTTGTGAAACATTGTTATAATCAAATAAATTATATATATATGCAAATGAGCGACTGGAACGGGCCATGAAGCGATCCAGCCAGTCCATGGCTCGTGAAGTGGAGCGAAACACCAGGGCCACGCTGTGTATGGAGAGGGCTCTACAGGAGCTAACAAAGGCTCCAAATAAACTAGTGGGGGCATTGGAGAGGGAAGAGCGGAGAAGAGAACGGGTGCCAGAGAAAAGTCGAAGGTCACCGACGGTTACCAGCCAAAGGCATGGGTTAGGTCATAACCAAACTAAACCACGCAGGAACTGAGGGAAGACCATTGCAGATACATGTTGTGCTGTTAACTTACGCGTTCAAGTGCTAATAATGTTAAAAATTACCTAATTCACTACAGAGACTGTAAAATTTATATCTGTCGCGAAGTGAATAACATACTGAACTTTTCTAATAAGTGTAATTGTGATACATCTGATATGATGGTGATATTAACTCTCATTTTCTATCGCGATCAAGTGGAAACAAGTGAACTCTAAATACCTGTGTGGCAGTTTTCTGAATAATTATCTATGGACAACGAACTGTTATAATAACCCAGCGATGTATCCAAACCAAGGAGCCAGGATCGGCCATATGAATTGTTCGCTCAACAGAATTGTAAAACATAACCTTTCTGTACAATAGATTAATTAAGATAGTAACAACCAGACATTAGGAAGTGATGGTCAAATTAAGCGTGATTAGGCCAAACAGCTACTGCTCTTACCTTGGATTACTAGTAATTGTAACAGTTACAGTAATCGTAGGTAAATTGATTTGAGAACAATCTTCCTAATGTCTGGTCAAAATGGTGATGGCACTAATAGAAGTCAAAGTTGTCACATGGTATGAACATACATTTTGTATCTAGTGCTATGTCTAATTTACTGCACGATACTGTTTGATAGACAGAAGTAAATCAATTATTAAATTTGGACACTAAGCTGCTTGTATTTTAGTCTTACTGTTTGTGTGATTCAACAGTTTAGATAACATGTTTAATGTCTTAGTGCAAACATGGTTATATGAAATAACTAGAATTATTTGTATCTTATTGGTGGTGATAAGGTAATATAATGAGGATGGTCTGAAAGCTTCCGTTGTAAAAGTAATTCTGCAAGTGCAAAACAATTGTTAGCATCAATGCTAACATTTGCAAACAGTAAACTTGGTGACTATATAGTTGATACATTTAGCTATTAGGAATACATGTCTTTAAATGTTAAAGTAGGTAATGACTTTATGTGCATTCAGGAGTAATATCAAAGTTAGCCAAGTGGTTGGAATTGGTGTGAACCACCAGAGCATGACATGATACTCAGTAATTAATATTAAATAGGTCTTGGTGATGTAAATTAATATTTATGGAATGGGAAATTCTTAGGCCATATTTGAGCCAAATTCACTTACATTAGTGTATAAAACCAACAGCTCATAACTGTTGATGATATTGAGTAATGACTGAAGGTATTACTGATATTTACTTTGAATGGCAAAGTAGTCATTCAGAGTATTGAGACATAGCAACTTGAAGTTGCTAGGGTAGCCTTTACGTTGATAAGGAATTAGCCAGATGACCGGTGTTGATATGAATCACTAGGGTGAACCACAAACATGTTTGTGAAGACCAATTTAACTTGGTGGATATTATAGGTGTGCATGCCTGTGAGATGAGAGAATCTGTCTTGCATTACTTATGTTAGGCAGTGAGAGCTACTTTTGAGAGCTAGTATTAGATAACATGAAACGGTCTAAGCGCTCGAGTGACTGCATTAATGACTTAGAGATGAAGTTAGTAGTTGCAACGGTTGTGTGAACTACTTAACCAGATATATTGTACCCGCTATGTATTAGGTAACTTGAAGTCTGGAAAGATGGGATTGGTAGATCAACACCCCAGTGCAAAGTACAAATTTACACTGACGTGTTATTTCTTCCAATGCAACAACTTTGCTGTTGTAGCAATTTTAATGTGTATGACAATCATTGGTGCTATTATAGTGTTAGTACCTGCTCTGTATGCGGTAACTTGGAATTAAGAAGGATGTGATTGGTAGACCGACACTCCAGTGCAAAGTATAAATTTACACTGAAGTGTTACGTCTTCTAATGCAGCAACTTTATTGTTGTGGTAATTTTAATATTTTCGCAATGATGTATGGTTGTGTCTATAATCATTGGTCTGATGTTTTTATAGCTGTAGTAGCCGCTCTGTACGCGGTAGTTTTAACTTGAAATTTAGGAAAGATGTTGTTGGTAGATCAACACTCCAGTGCAAATGATAAATTTACACTGGAGTGTTACATTTTCCAATGCAGAAATTTATCGTTGTGGTAATTCTAGTATTTGTACAATAGTGTACACATGTTTCGACAATTGTTGGTTTGATGTTATTATTACTATTGTTAGTGTTTCTCAACTGTTAGTCTCGAATGCACTATGTGCATGGGCATTTTGTTAAATGATTTATTGCATCAAAATAGGTGGTATAAGACAAGGAGCTATGCCTTAAATTGTATGTGTTCACAAGAAGTGTTATGTATATAAAGTGCATTGCTAAAATGGATGGAGAGTTCTGCGCGCCATACATTTTAGCTAAATTTATATAGGACTGGTGTTTTGGACCAATTTCATAATTGAAATTAAATTGGTTACTTAAAGGCAGAATTGAGCCAATTTCAAAAGGACCATAACCACTTCTTGTGACAATTGATTTATCCCAGGAAAACTCATGTTTATTGGGGTTGATGCTATGTTTATGAAACTTGGTATAGAATTTGTTGGTATATTTGTGATAAGGTGCTAAGACTTAAGTGTTAGCCATAGATGGTTACGTAGTTTGCGGTTTAAGATATTTTTGTTGTTAGGTGTTTGTTGGAACTTAAACACTTTAAGAGGGGGGTAATGTAGTGACCCAGTTTTCTCGTAACATCAGGTCAAATGGGGTCAAGCATGACTATGTAAAGAAGGACCGATTTTACCTTTAATTCTCTACTATGCAATGTGACAGTTATCTAGCAATGTGTAATAGGACTAGATCTTCCTAGAACTATCAGATTTTACCTTATATCCTTGATTTCCATGATGATAATAAGGTTTTATGTTGATGGAACTTTGAGTAGTTTGTAACTGCCGCCATATTGGAATTGCATTGTGGGACAGGTATTTTGATACATTCTATTTATATCCGCGTCTCTTCTCTGTCAAAATCTCTAGTTTATCAAGTTTAATCCAAAAGTCTACAAAGTCCATATTTCTGCAGTTTGATCCTGGGTGGCAGCAACAAACCTCAGACATTTTAGAATTTAAAGGTAAATTTTGTTATAGAAAGTTAATTTAAGAAAGTGTTTAATTTTCAATTCTTTATCGATGTGTACTGTATTTTTGGTATTCTTAACATGTATAGCGCAATGACGTTGCACCAGAATCTCACCAAACCCCACAGTTTTCACACCAATGTTGATGTGGAATGACGTGCAAAGTTCCACAAGCGACGTTTGTGAGATTTTTGTGCAATTGTTACCTTGGATTCACGTGCTTGGCACGTAATTTCGTTCTTTGGGCTATAAAAGACACCGTTTTCGGCAGTTCAGGGACTTCGCACTGGCTTATCATAGAAACCACCTCTATATTAATCGCTATCTTTAGGTTGATATTTAATTCTACTCTTTTATTTTAATAAGTTCATAGATCTACTTTATTACTTTTAATGAATATACTTAGTGGGAGGCTTTACTGTTGCTTGAATCTTATGCTCAAGCTTTAAGAGTAGCCTTAGAGATAATAATTCTTTATCTGAACTTAAAGCATTTGGAATAGAAGACATATTTTATTCTTTTACTCTATTCTTCTTTAATAAATTATAGATCTAAATTATGATCGCTGACTCTTGATATTAGGAATTAAACATTTACTATTCACTCCTTGGGGAAATACTGGATGGTCATTAATAGTGATAGATCTATAGTGAAAACTGGGTAGACCCAGACTTTAATTGTTTATTGTTAGGCATAGATCTGAGACAGATATATTGATCAGTTCCCATTTGAATCCAGATATTTGTTGACTGTACTGGTGAATAAAGAGAGGGAACCAGAATTACATTGCTATCTTTATTTCACACTTCCTTCCTGTTCTCTTTTAATTTATTTAAGCGAAGTCCATTTTAGTTCACTTATTTACAAACTTTTGGTGTCGAGCGAGTCTGATCACGCTACCCATATACCGAGAGACTGCTCGGCACGTTAATAAACATTCATGTGTCATTATTTATTACATGAATATTCATCAGGGAAAGAGTTAAAGGGCCATAACTGCCTATATATGCATGACAGAGTGTGGTCATATACTGAATAGTGGCCCTTGTGATGGTGAACAACTGTGTGATGTTTGATAAGGACAGCTGCACTAATATTGAAAATCACTATATGTCAGTTTTCACACAACACCTAAGATAGCAATGATGTCACCAAGGTTATGCCAATACCTCAACATTGTTTTTCTTTGAAACACAGATAAGCTAAAAGTACTCCTCTGAGTATTATTTGGTATACATGTAACATAGTTTACCTGACTGATGGGGAATATCTGCAGGGCATCCATACCAATTTTCGGATTGTAAACCTTCAGTTTACAGTAGCCAGAGTCTACCACAAACATGATACCATCAACTGTAAATACACACAGAAAAGACAATAATTATCAACCCTTTGTCCTGTGCAATAAAAACCCTGTCAACTAAATTAAGGCTATGGCAGTACCTCAATCTTTAGACTAGAACTATCACTAAAGGTGATGAAATACCCCCCGCTAAGCTGTCTTGATCGCAAATCAAACAAAATTTAAAAAGGACCATAATTCCGTCAAAATGTTTGACAGAGTTATGTACTCTTGCCTACAGATGAAGCTTGTGATGGTGAACACGTGTTCCAAGCTTCAAAGCCTTATCTCACAGGGTTATGAAAATAAGTGGACTTTTAACAAAAACCATAAACAAACAAAATAAGATAAAAAGGGCCATACTTTTGTCAAAATGCTTGACAGAGTTATGTACTCTTGGCTACAGATAAAGCTTGTGATGATAGACAAGTGTTTTAAGTTTCAAAGCTTTATCCCAAAGGTTTATGCAAATGAGTGGATTTAACCAGGTAATGCCATGGACAGACAAATAGATCAACCATAAAAAGGGCCTTAATTCTGTCAAAATCCTTGACAGAGTTATGTACTCTTGCCTGAAGATGAACATTGTGATGGTAGACAAGTGTGTAACGTTTCATAGCTTTATCTCAAAGGGTTATGTAAATAAGTGAAGTTAACCAGGATGTGCCACGGACGGACATGCCATGGACAGACAGACAGACCAACCATAAAAAGGGCCATAATTCTGTACAAATGCTTGACAGAGTTATGTACTCTTGCCTGCAGATGAAGCTTGTGATGGTAGACAAGTGTGTATAATTTCAAAGCTTTATCTCAAAGGGTTATGTAAATAAGTGGAGTTAACCAGGTTGTGCCACGGATGGACATGCCATGGGCAGACAGACGGCCGGACAAACCGTCCAACACACTGACTCCTATATACCCCCTCTCAAACTTCGTTTGCGAGGGTATAAAAACAAAGCTAGAAGTCTATATTAACCATTTACTCTGCAAATATGCCTTTCTATGCCTTTGCAAACACAGTAGACCCAGATCAGATGGCTACAATTTCTAATATGGCCAAACATTCCCATGTCCATGTGTGATTATAACAAATAATCTAATTATTATTAATGGTATATTATTTCTTAAATGAATATTCATGTAAAGGGTTAAATCAGTCATTATCTTGTCACTTACCTGTAAGGGAAGTCTCCGCTATGTTTGTTGCCACTATACATTTCCTGATGCCGTCGGGGGCTTTCTGGAAGATCTTAGCCTGTAGATCACTGGGTAATTGGGAGTAAATAGGCAAAATGGCTAGTGGTGGAGCATCATCTAATTCATCCAATCTCTCTGTAGAGCAAACACAAATACTGAACAAAACAAGATGTGTTTGTGAAACACTATGCCCCCTGCCCAATTTGACCTTTGACCCTGAAGGATGACCTTGACTTTGACATGTCACCCATCAAAATGTGCAGCTTTATGAGATACACATGCATGCCAAATATCCTAATATCAAGTCTCTATCTCTACAGTTCAAATGTTATGGCCAATGTTAAAGTTGGTGATTTGACCTACATGTATATATTTGACCTCTGACCTTGAATTACCTTGACCTTGACATGTCAACCCTCAAAATGTGCGGCTTTATGAGATACATATGCATTCCAAATATCAAGTCTCTATCTGTACTGGTTCAAAAGTTATTACCAATGTTAAAGTCGCTGACAAGCAAACAGACAGACAGATGGCAAAAACAATATGCCCCCAGATCTGATCTGGGGGGCATAAAAACTCACCAACTGCCTCTATAACAGCATACTCTATGAATGGTTGTTTCAAAAGAGTTTAACTGTTTGAAAGTGGGGAAAAAGAAGAGTACTAAGGAGCTTGTTGTTTCCTCGGGATTCAAAACCTTTGCAAATCTAATTACATATGTTATTGGTAGCATGATACTGTTAAATAGCTAGATAAAAAGCATGATTGTTTTAACTCTTCACCCGATAAGACATCTTTTGACACCTTTGCAAATAGAGTTGACCCAGATCAGAGTATACTTTGTTTACTTATGGAATGATAAAGATCTCATTCTACATTTCTTCTATGGTCAAACTATCCTGTACTCAGATACCATTTTGAAAATACAGCTAATAAATATTCAAGATGTCATTATCTCTTACATGAATATTCGTCAGGTAAAAGGTGAAAGTGTGTTCTGTTTAGCTGATCTTAGTATGTGCTTCTCTTGGGAGAACTTTTACAACTACAGTACCATATTCGCTGATTTGAAAACTTCCAGAAGTACCATTATCGGGCTTCACATCAGGTGGCAGCTTAATGCAGGGTGAAAGTCATGTTTTCGGAGCTTTCTGCATGACTTTCACTCTGCATTAAGCAGTCACCTGCCTGAAAATGTCTCAACATTTTGTTACTAAGAATTACCATTTTATAGTACATGAATATTGAATCTCTACCTTGTAACAACTGGGTGCTTCATATTCTCTTACCTGCCAAAAGTTCACATGTTACTTCAATATCTTCTTGTCCGGGCATAAACACTAGAATGTCTCCTGCAAAAAATAAAGTATGATAGTTGTAGGACAAAATGCTGCATTATATAACCCTTTACCTCACTAGAATTCATTAACCTTTAACTCCATAAATTACTAGTGTAATCAATTATCACATAATAAATATTAATTGCTGAATTTTACAAAGTTAAAATGAATTGTTGGCTATGGCAAAACTGTAGAATCAGATCTCCCCTCTCCTCCTACCCCATCTCTTCTCTCCCCCTACCAAAGCTCCCATTTCCTCCTACCCAATCTCCCCTTTCCTCCCATCCAATATTCCCTCTCCTCCCACCCAATCTCTTCTCTCCTCCTACCCCATCTCCTTTTTCCTCCCACCAAATCTCCTCTCTCCTCCCACCCAATTTCTCTTCTCATCCCACAATCTCCTCTCTCCTTCCACCAAATCTTCTTTCTCCTCCCACTCATTGTCCCCTCTCCCGTCTCCATCACTCTCCTCCCATCCAATCTCCTCCCATCCAATCTCCTCCAACCTAATCTCCCCTCTCCTCTGACCCAATCTCTTTTCTCCTCCTATCCTATTTTCTCCATCCAATCTCCTCTCTCCTCCCACTAAATATTCTCTACTCCCACCCAATCTCATCTCTCCTCCCACCTTATTTCCTCCCATCCTAATATCCACTACTCTTCTCCCACTCAATCTCCCCTCTCCTCCCAACCCAATCTCCCCCAATCACCTAATCCCTACTTGCCTCCCACCCAATCTCCCCTCTCCTCCCATCCCAATCTCCACCACTCTCCTCTGATCCAATTTCCCCTCTCCTCCAACCCAACCTTCCCTCTCCTTTCCTTTGTAAAGCTGAATAAGTAAATTTGGTATATTTTATATAATTTTAAATGAAACTAAGCATAGGAGTAGCAAATGGTGCAGGTCCTGATTAAACCGCTCCTTCAAGAACATGCAGATCCTGATAAGAAGTCCCACCAACTGATCTGGGTCTACGAGTATACTGTTTTCAAAGATTCAACAAATCTATTAGAAAACATTCCAAGAAACTTTTGTATTTATCCTAAATTTAACCCTTTACCTGGTGAATACTCATGTAAGACTCTGCTCATTTTGAATTTTGATCGAGCTCTTGCATTAAAATTAGAACATTTTTTTTAATTGCCATGGCTGGAGAGAATCAGATCTGTAGCATGTAAGCAAACAAAGCTGATCCTGATCAGAAAGCTCCTATATGAGCAGTCTGATCTGGGTCTAGTCTGTTTGCAAAGGCGTAAACAGATAGGATTATCAGATGAATGGATAAGACACCAACTCCCCCCTTTCAACTGGTTTGTAAATATGAATACAGTAAAAACTCAATAGTTAAACATTTTAGTAATGAAAACTTGAGAAACATTTAGGCAGGTGGCTGCTTAATGCAGGTTGAAAGTAATGCAGAAAGTTCCTAGAGGAACTTTCTGCATCACTTTCATCCAATAATAAGCTGCCACCTGTCTTAAAGATCGGTAATGATAATTGTTTTAAGTGTATGAACTTCGGGGTTTTACTGTATGACAAAATAGCAATGTTTTATAACTTAAAATTATTTAACATTGATTGTTTTTATTACTTTTTGTGAGCTGTGATTGGCTATGTTTTTTATTTTCATACTCCCATGAAAAAAAGGCCATGCCTTTCCGGGACTACTTTGTATTTGTCCGAAGTTAGACGAATCAATATAAATGTTGAAAATAAACAAATGATTAGTGAATATTGTTTTAATTTCTTTCTTACATTCAGTAGTGATATCAAATTATATTACTTAAAGTAATATATAGAATATTTTTTGTTTTCATGTAGGTATGAAACAAACCTTGTTCACAGTTTAGCATGAAACCGCCTCGAAGTTTCATACAGTGTGACCAAGTATTTTTTTCATACCTCCATGAAAGCAAAAAATATTCTACATATTACTTAAATGATACTCATGGAATGCCAAATAGACCCTGATCAAACTGATCCTGATAGAAGAGACAAACAGTGTAGCCCCTGATCAAACTGATCCTGATAGAAGTGGCAAATAGTGTAGCCCCTGATCAAACTGATCCTGAAAGAAGAGACAAATAGTGTAGCCCCTGATCAAACTGATCCTGATAGAAAAGACAAACAGTGTAGCCCCTGATCAAACTGATCCTGATAGAAAAGACAAACAGTGTAGCCCCTGATCAAACTGATCCTGATAGAAGTGGCAAATAGTGTAGCCCCTGATCAAACTGATCCTGAAAGAAGAGACAAATAGTGTAGCCCCTGATCAAACTGATCCTGATAGAAAAGACAAACAGTGTAGCCCCTGATCAAACTGATCCTGATAGAAAAGACAAACAGTGTAGCCCCTGATCAAACTGATCCTGATAGAAAAGACAAACAGTGTAGCCCCTGATCAAACTGATCCTGATAGAAAAGACAAACAGTGTAGCCCCTGATCAAAGTGATCCTGAAAGAAGAGACAAATAGTGTAGCCCCTGCTCAAAGTGATCCTGATAGAAGAGACAAACAGTGTAGCCCCTGATCAAAGTGATCCTGATAGAAGAGACAAACAGTGTAGCCCCTGATCAAAGTGATCCTGATAGAAGAGACAAACAGTGTAGCCCCTGATCAAAGTGATCCTGATAGAAGAGACAAATAGTGTAGCCCCTGATCAAACTGATCCTGATAGAAGAGACAAATAGTGTAGCCCCTGATCAAACTGATCCCTTAGGAATAGTTTGATTTCTGTCTACACCGTTTGCTCGAGTTTGTCTGGCTGAATATTTGGGCAATCAAATATGGGCTGCTCAGAATTCCATAAAATTCTCCTCCTAAATACAAACCATATTTTATATACAATAATCTCATTAAGTTATCTGAGTCTCCTGTATTTGCAAAGTGTAAGAAAGCAGGATGATCCAGTAAAGAGTCAACCCCTTCCTTCATATAAATGACGTTTTGTACCGTTGCAAACAGAGTAGACCTACATTAGAGTTCAAGTAGGAACTGTCTGATCTGGGTCTGCTCTGTTTCCTTATCAAATAATATAGATCTGATTCTGCAGTTTCCATCAAGGCCAAAATTCCTGTGTTCATATGCCATTTTAAAAATTAAACCAATTAATATTCATGATGTCATTATTTCTTACATGAATATACATTATTCCATTATTTCTTACATGAATATTCATGAAGGAAGGATTAAAGAGGTTCTACTGTATATGATAAACAAGTATTGTCACCTTCCAATCCACCAAGATGAATCTGTAAAGTCTGTTTGACGCCCGCGTCAACGTAATCCTCCACAGAATTCTTAGCAAAGAGAACATCCACTGGAAATGCACGACCAGGAATCTTAAATGTTGGAACGTTCCCAAAAAAAGTTGCAAACTTATCCGCATTCATTGTGGCTGATGTGACGATCAGTTTGAGATCCTGTCTCCTAGCAACAACCTGGAAACATTTAAAGTAAAACAAGGATAATTTAACAGGTGAGTCTGTAGTTAGCTTTGCAAACAGTTTGGATCCAGATAGGATGCAGAATAACTCCATGTCTAACAGCATCTAAGCTGTTTGAGACTGAATTGAACAAGAGTACCACAAGCAGAGTGTAGTCATTATGAGGATGAAAAGTTGTATGATGTTTGAAAGGAATAGCTGTACTAATGTCGAAGTTGCAAAACGACAGTGTCCATGACAATATCACCAAAACTAACAAGCTGTTTGTGAGACACTATACCACGGATAAGACCTTTGACCTTGATGTATGGCCTTGACCTTAATAAGTCACTCCTAAAAATGTTTGCCTCCATAAGTTGCACATGCATGCCAAGTTTAAGTATGTATGTGCAATGGCGACAAAATTATCGCCAACTTTAAAGTTTGGGCAAAACCGACAAACCAACAGTTGCAACAGACCAACCAACCAACCAACAGACAGAGCAAAACAATATGCGCCGGGTCACAAATCTGACGGGGCATCTAAAAAATCTTTTTTAGAATTTATTTAGAAGGCATTTTCAGTCTATTAGGAGGTAAGAAGAAGGTAATTAGTCCATATGTGTCTTCTATGTAACGATTATCCCAACCTACTTTATTAGCTGATACAACTTACATCTCTCAATAGCCCAAACAAGACATCTGTGTTGAGGGAACGTTCGTGGGCTTCGTCCATTATTATTGCACTGTAGTGATCGAGGTCTGGCTCACGGAGAGATTCTCGTAGTAAGATACCATCTGTCATATATTTGATGATTGTATTCTGCAAAACACAGGCATTGGGAGTCATCAACACATTCTCTGGCTTGGGACTTGAGAGAATTCTCACTCTTTTTCCATATCTTGTTAAGCCTTTACTCCATACATACACCTTTCTATGGCTTTGCAAATAGAGAAGGCCCATATTAGATGGCTCCTGTAGGAGTCGTCTGATCAAGGTCTGCTCTGTTTGCTTATGATGTAATATAGATATGATTCTACAGTTTCTGACTCATGTATTCAACTATAATGCACCAAGGGAGTACCCAGGCAACAATTCTTCAGATGGAAAGTGCTTAGCATGTAAAGAATTAACCTTTCAATATAACTGATTAAAAATTGCTTCTATGTAATATTTAAATATTTGTATGGAAATCATTACAATTTTTCATTGTACCATATTTCTAAATATGTCATTTTTATGTATTAATATCTTGTAAATTGTATGCAATTTTAGATGCTAAATAAATCTATCTAAATCTATCAATTTTCCCTATTGAACATTTATGTGTGAAATGGTCATTTCATGAATATTCATTAACTGAATTTCTATAATTAAACTTTTAAGGAGAATGTTTTGCTCTGACAAAAACTGTAGAGTCAGATCTATATAATTCCATAACCAAATATAGCAGACCCTGATCTGATGGCTCCTACAGGAACCGTCAGATGTGGGTCTACTCTGTTTGCAAAGGCATGAAAAGGCGATTATGTATGAAAAAGGTTTAACAAAATTGAAGAACATAGGTATACAACAATGGACAGACAAGGATAACACTTTCAAACCCATTTTTACAGGGCTAAAACTACAGTAAAATATGATTTATACACAAAGTATTCTCCATTCAAATACAAAAGTCATTAAATATTTACATTTTGAGATATCATCTTACCTCATTGGTACAATCTTCAAATCTCATGGCGTAGCCAACCTCGTCTCCCAGTTTTACGTCCATTTCCTCTGAGACTCTTTTGGCCACAGACATTGCAGCGACTCGACGTGGTTGCGTACATCCCACTATCCCATAGTCAGTGTAACCATCCTCATGCAAATACTAAAAGTAATAGTGTGATCTGTCAGGAATGATATCATGTGTAGAACTGTGAATAAGAGGTGTAAACAATCTATCCGAATCTCTTGTAGGTACTCATTTGAAATACCTCAGTGAGAAATATTAACCCTTTCCTCCATGAATACGCCTTTATACGCCTCTGTAAAAGTAACATATTGAAACCATTGTGATAAATATCTCACACTATTTATCACAATGGTTTCAAAACTACATAATTCTAACATTTTCCTTTTCTCTAGAATATGGTCCTTTTCGGTATATTTATTCCAAGAGGTTGGGTCTAAAAATAGCCTATGAGGTAATGGCTTAACTCTTTACCTGATATAGATGCTTTTGTGAGCTTTGCAAACAATATAGACAAAGATAAGATAACTGGAGCCATCTGATTAGGGTCTGCTCTTCTAGATTATGGAACAATATAGATCCGATTCTACAGTTTCTGCCAAGGCCACAAATGCCAGTGTTCATTTGCCATTATAAATATTCAACTCTTAACCCTTTCCCTGTTCTGTATTTAGGCCAAATTTCGATACCTATTGAATATTCATTAACAAAATAGTTATAGAGAAATACGGAAGGTGGAACATTGTACAAATTTTAGAAAGTAAAGAAACATATCTATCAAATTATATTAGCAAACGGAGCAGACCCTGATCAGACAGCTCCTCTAGGAGCCGTCTGATCTGGGTCTACTCTGTTTGCAGATGCGTGAAAACACATTTATATGAGGGAAACGGTTAAATAGTCATGATATCATTATTCCTTACATGAATATTCAACTGGTAAAGGGTCGACAAGGCGATTCTTGTGCCCACTCATTTTTTAGACATGGCTAAAAGTGTAGATCAGATCTATATAATTCCATAAGTAAATAGACCACAAGAGCATACCCTGATCAGATAGCTGATATAGGATATTTATGATCTGGGTCTACTCTGTTTGCAGGATATTTCTGATCTGGGTGTACTCTGTTTGCATCAACAGGTGCCTCTATCAGCTAGAGATTAAACCTTTACTCCATAAATACACCTTTCCATGCCTTTGCAAACAGAGTAGACCCAGATCAGATGGCTCCTATAGGAGCCATCTGATCAGGGTCTGCTCTGTTTGCCTGTGATATAATATAGATATGATTCAACAGTTTCTGCCATGGCCAAAATTTCCTGAGTCCATGTGCTGTTATATAACAGTTAATCTAATTAATACCAAGGGTGTCATTATTTCTTACATGAATATTCACGGAGTAAAGGGTAAATGTACTGTTTATCTGGACTTCATCTACAGCAAATATGAAATTGTAAATAATACAATGTAATAGGTATTAGATTTTGAAAATTCATAGTTGTTTTTTTCTGTAACAAAGAAAGGTTGCTCATGTGTTAGGTTAATTCTAATATATTGTTTTTCTAAATAATGCATGAATTCATTCAGTTTTTCATTCTTGTGGATAGCTTTACAATCAGGCTAGATTCAGAAGTAACAGTTTATCTCACCTGAATCAAAACTATTTGAAATTGTTTTTCAAAAAAAAGGAAGGGAAGAAATTGAACTGTGAGAATTAAGACAGACATGATATTTTATGGGACGACAGTTACTAAGATTAGTAAGAGACTATGTGTTCAAGCCATACCTGTGTTAGCTGGGTTGTTTTCCCAGAGCCTGTCTCTCCAGCGATAATAACAACACTGTTATCTCGAATAATGTTCAGCAGCTGAAAATTGAACAAAAGATCTGGGTAATATTGCAAAAACAAGATTTGTTGGCGAATGCGACATATTCTTTATGTTTAGAAGCAATGACCTTGTCCCAGATCCATGCAGGCTATCTGACCATGACCCTAGGTCCCCAAAATTGCAACCTTTGCACACAAAGTTGGAACACAAAAAGTATGACATTAAACTAAATTATTGTCCAGAAATATTTTTTCTTGATTTAGTTACAGTGATCTTCACCAAAAATAAACAAAGTGAACTTTGCCTTATTTGTAATGGTAGGAAAAAAACTCTTTACATGCTACTAATACTTTATTCCATGAATATTCATATCAGAAATAATGACATTATGAATATTAATTTGACTGATTTTCATAATATTTGGCCATAGCAGGAAGTATAAAATCATGTCTCTATTATATCATAAGCAAACAGAATAGACCCTGGTCAGACGGCTCCCACAGGAGCTGTCTGATCTGGGTCCACTCTGTTTGCAAAGGCGGAGTGATGGGTTAAGCATTTGTCCTCTGAAGGAAATTGTTATCTGCTATAATTAACAATGTTAACTTTTCTTCAATTCATCCTACCAAAATACAGTCAGAGTGACAGTTTGGATTCACTCTGTGTCTCATCTGGATCAAAACTATTTGCATAGGTTATCATGAATGTGTCCCTAGCACACAAATAGTTAATATGCTATTCAAAGAGTTTTGTTTTCATATAGTGACGTATATTGTACACTAATGTTAACTGTTCTCTCAACTTCGGAAAGATTAACATAAAATGAGCCCTATAAAAACCTACTTTTAGGCTTTGCAAACAGTCTAGTACTCGATCAGCAGCTGCACTTTATATGTCGTGTTTGCCCCCAATCACAGCCTAATCTGTAGAACCTGGCCAGATGATCTTGTTGTACAGTGTTTGCAAGGTTGGTTTTCATAGTCTATATTTTTACCTCATTTCTGACAGCAAATATTGGCAGGTATTGCCTCTGACTCTGTATGGAGCGTTCCTGAGCAAACTCACTGACCGCCTCATTCTTCCCCTTCATTAGGTCAGCAAACTTGTGACTCTCCTTGTAGTCACGCTCTTCTGCCTCATCCTCCTGGAAACAAAGACTCAGAACAGTGATACATATACAGTAAAAGCTCTTTATAACGGCCACTAAACTGTATCAAGTATTTTGTGTTAAAGGCAGGTGGCTGCTTAAAGCAAGGTGAAAGTAAGACAGAACGCTCCTATAGGAGCGGTCTGTTTTA
The DNA here is from genome assembly GCA_963576725.1 of Azorinus chamasolen. NCBI lineage: Eukaryota > Metazoa > Mollusca > Bivalvia > Cardiida > Solecurtidae > Azorinus > Azorinus chamasolen. Next base: position 51,604,719 of record OY755238.1, on the reverse strand, counting down.
CTTTCACCTTGCTTTTAGCGGCCACCTGCCCTAAATACCAAATAGTTAACACAATTTAGTGTCCGTTATAGAGACGTTTTACTGTATGCCATGAACATAGAAAGAGCTCAATAAATATGCAAGCAGATGGATAGCCAGTTGTGAAGACCTATACCAGCAGATGGATAGCGAGTTGTGGAGGCCTATGCAAGCAGATGGATAGTGAGTTGTGGAGGCCTATGCAAGCAGATGGATAGTGAGTTATGAAGACCTATGCAAGCAGATGGATAGTGAGTTGTGGAGGCCTATGCAAGCAGATGGATAGTGAGTTATGAAGACCTATACAAGCAGATGGATAGCGAGTTGTGGAGGCCTATGCAAGCAGATGGATAGTGAGTTATGAAGACCTATGCAAGCAGATGGATAGTGAGTTATGAAGACCTATGCAAGCAGATGGATAGCAAGTTGTGAAGACCTATACAAGCAGATGGATAGTGAGTTATGAAGACCTATGCAAGCAGATGGATAGTGAGTTGTGAAGACCTATACAAGCAGATAGAAAGCGAGTTGTGAAGACCTATGCAAGCAGATGGATAGGAGTTGTGAAGACCTATGCAATCAGATGGATAGCAAGTTGTGAAGACCTATGCAAGCAGATGGATAGCAAGTTGTGAAGACCTATGCAAGCAGAAGGATAGTGAGTTGTGAAGACCTATGCAATCAGATGGATAGCAAGTTGTGAAGACCTATGCAAACAGATGGATAGTATGTTATGAAGACCTATACAAGCAGATGGATAGCGAGTTGTGAAGACCTATGCAAGCAGATGGATAGCAAGTTGTGAAGACCTATGCAAGCAGATGGATAGCAAGTTGTGAAGACCTATGCAAGCAGATGGATAGCGAGTTGTGAAGACCTATGCAAGCATATGGATAGCGAGTTGTGAAGACCTATGCAATCAGATGGATAGCAAGTTGTGAAGATCTAAGCAAGTAATGCTAAAAGCTCCTATAAGAGCTTTCTGCATTACATTTTACCTGCATTAAAGTTTAATGCAGGTAAAATGTAATGCAGAAAGCTCTTACAGACCCACAAGTAGACCTCTTTCTGTTGGCCGCTTAAGACAAGTTCTACTGTACTTATATTTATACCTAAAACAACCAAGCTCCGTCAATTATACCTTACCTTATCTTCCTTTTTCTTCACCCCCATTATTTCCCCTATCCTTGTCCCTGCTAGCTCCCATTCCTTCTTCTGTGCCTTCCTTCTCTCTTTCTGCTCTCTGTGCACCCTTACAGTGCTGCAGCCTTTCCGTGCCACCACAGCCATGTCAGATGTTGGATCCTGTATCATACAAATCCAAATTACTGTATAAGGATTCCAGGGTCTTAATCCATTACTCCATAGAGATGCCTTATTAATATTCCTGCGGTCATTATTTCTGACATGAATAGTCATGGAGTACTGTAAAGGGTTAACTCTATGTATATATTTGTAAGTAATTGTAGTCTGAAAAAAATTGTCATCTGCTATAATTCTAAAAGTTTTCTTCAAATATACAACAAGAGTATTATAATAACCCTTTACTCTATAAATATGCCTCTTTACACATTTGTAAACAGAGTAGACCCAAATTAGACGGCTCCTGTAAGAGCTGTCTGATCAGGGTCTGCTCTGTTTGCTTGTGAAGTTATACAGGTCTGATTCTAAAGTGTCGGCCAGAGCCACAATTTGCTGTTTAATTTCATAGGCAGATCTATTATAATTTCATTATAAAAGTCAAATCTATATAGTCAGATCTATTATAATATCACATGCAAACAGATAAGATCCTACAGGAGATGTCTGATTTGGGTCCATTGTTTGCAAAAGCGTGAAAAAGCATTTATATGACGGAAAGAGTAAACAGACAAGTGTTGACCTCATTATCTGAATTACATGTACATGTACTTCATATCTCTCCTTCTAACTGTGATATTATTATTAACTCTTTCTCTTTTGAATTTGTGACAGCATTTGCAAAATGTTGATTAAGATGATATCCTGAGTAATGTCTCATCTGGACTCAAAATGTTTGACACTTGCAATGTTTTTGTACAGAAGTTGGAGAAAAGTCCCCTCTGAAACCTGAAGCAGACAACAACTTTAACCCTTTATTCCATAAATACGCCTTTCTATGACTTTGCAACAGAGTAGACTGATTAGGCAGCTCCTATAAGAGCTGTTTGATCAGTATCTGCTCTATTTGCTTATGATATAATATAGATACGATTCTAAAGTTTCTGCCATAGCTAAAACATCCTGTGTCCATGTGCTATTGCAACAAATTAATTTTATCTATATTCATGACGTCATTATTTCTTACATGACTATTCATGGAGGAAAAGGTTAACAAATTTGGCTGCTAAAGGATTAATTTATATTCAAATTCACCTTAATTGGTATGACTGGCTCTGGCTGTTTAGTGAACACAATGCGTCCGTCGAGAAAAGGTGGTACAATGTTGTGTACCAAGAGGTGAACACGAGCCTCGTTTTCTTCCTCAAAGTCTTCGTCATAACTGGTTTTCTCCACCACGCCGCTACGCAACATTCTGTTGGTCTCCCATAATTCTATATCCTGTAACAAACATCACATGTCAGACTGATAAAAGCTTCTTCTGAGTAAAAGCTAAATGTAATTTAACTCTTTCATCTGTGGTCACCTTCGCAAGAAGTCTGGATCTAGATGAGACACCTTGAAACTCAACATTGCATCAGTATCCAAACTGAGGCTATGATTAATATTTTTGAAACAAATTGGAATTTAACTACAAAAATTCAAAATTAATGCAGTCGACATGTGTTGCTGATAAAATTGACTTAATCAATATTCATCGATTCATAATTTTTTATAAGAACATTCATGAAGTAAAGGATTAATAAGGAAGGATATTTGAACAAATGGTAACTTACTTAAACAAGAGGTAAAAAGGCAACTGATGGCTGTGGTAAAAATACAAGTATCAAACCATTAATTAGCTTTATAAGTTTTATAATGGCATATGAAGAGGAGAATATATCGCCATAGTAGTAGCTGTAGAATCCAAGCTACATGTACATGTATATAATCCCATAAGCAAACACAGCAGACCCTACAGGAGCTGACTGATCTGGGCCTACTCTCTTTGCAAAGGCATTAAAGGGGTATACATGGAGTAAAGGGTTAAACTTCTCATTTTAGATATTGGCTTCTTGTATACTAGCTAGGAATTTGTAGTCACTTATGCAGTTTGGATACAGATAAGACACCGAATACAACATCAAAACTAGGATCAAAACAGTCTGACATTCTCAAAACAAATGACAGAAACTCCATTTTTAGAATTAAAGCTGCCAACAGCTTTTAAAGCTAACAATTACTTATTACTAAAAGATCGATAATGGATAAAAACTAGTCATCAGAACTGAGCCGCTCCGCTCTCTGGAAAGAAAGGTTTTATGTAGACACAAACAAGCGAATGCATCTCTGACATGGCATCTGGTGACCGCATCTCTGACATGGCATCTGGTGACTGCATCTCTGACACGGCATCTGGTGATCTCTGACATGGCATCTGGTGATGGCATCTGACATGGCATCTGGTGACTGCATCTCTGACATGGCATCTGGTGACTGCATCTCTGACATGGCATCTGGTGACGGCATCTCTGGCATGGCATCTGGTGACTGCATCTCTGACATGGCATCTGGTGACTGCATTGTTTGTGACTAATCGGAATTTAAAGTAATTTGTTCACTTTTGTTCAATACAGTGTAAAACTTCCTCAGCTATCTCAGCTGTAAATCAGCTACCTCAGAAGAAGTGACATCTGAATCTAGTTTACACTGTTAACAATGCAATAAGATCCCTTTATCTCAGACAGTATCTCATTTTCAAACATCCTGTTATTTGACTATTGATAATTTCTATACCTACCTTGTTAATCTGTCGTTGTCGTGCCGACATTCGACTCTTCTTTCTCTTCTCTAACTCTGCCTCTTTTTTCTTTTTGTACGCCTCTGACACACCTGAGAATGGATTCTGTTCCTCGTCGTAACCCTCATCCAGACCATACCAGGCACGGTCCAGCCGCTTTTGTTCCTCATCATAAAGAGCTCTCTGCTCCTCACTCTCAAAAGCCATCTCTTCTTTATCTGAAACAAGAAATGAAAATTAACTTTTTTTAACGCTAAGCGAAAATTTCCGCCTGCTATAATTCTAAAAGAAAAATATCTGAATTTCTGAAAGAGATAAGAAAAAAAGAGAGATTTCTGTTTTCAAACAATGTCATACGATGACATTGTGCTATACGTCTTCACTATTAGATTTTCACCAGTATCAGCACATTTGATACCAAGTTTGAAATGCTAGTACATGTCTGACAGAGACTGGTGGATTCTACAAGGCTTGCAATTCCTAAAAATACCTAAAGGGTAAAACCTCCTGAAAGTGACCACATTAGGAGCCGTGATCTGGGTCTTTTCTGAAAAGGCATAGAAAAGCGTATTTATGGAAGAAAGGGTTAAGGCAGAATGACGATAATGCAAAATGTTCCTGCTGGAAATATCTACATAATTTTTATTCTGCATTAAACTAATTTTTATTCTGCATTAAACTATGACTGGTCTAAAAGTCTTAAAGTCTAAAAGTAATCTTCTTTTGAGTGAGCAGATTTTCAGCAACCGTCTGATCTAGGTATCCTCTGTTTGCCATTGCATTAAAAATCTTATCTATGGAGTAAATGTTTAACTCTTTCTCTGCTGTACATTGCCTTTTGTAAAAAAAATCCATTGTTTTTTTTCATATTCTCCCCTCTTCTTTCAAAAACCATAATCACAACATAAAATAGTTTGGATCCTGATGAGAAAATGAGTTTCACCCTCTAAACTTTTTGCATTCAGCAACAATTTCTGAAGCTTCATGAATATTCATGTAAGAAATAATAGCACCATGCATATTAATTAGAAGGATTTTTATAATGGTACGTGAACACAGGAAATTATGATCATAATGGAAACTGCAGAATCAGACCTATATTTTATTACAAGCAAACAGAAAAGACCCTGATCAGACAGCTACTACAAGAGCCATCTGATCTCAGTCTTCTCTGTTTGCAAGGGCATAGTAAGGTGTATTAACCCTTTAATTCATAAATATTAATGTAAGAAATAATAAAAAATAATAGAAATAATTAGAAATAATTAATTAATAATTAATATCAAATATTAATTAGAATATTTTTTCTACTGACATATAAAATGTACAGAACCATTTGTATTGGTTGAATCCTTCATAGCACTCAAGGCTCATCATTGAAGGATAGCAGTGTAATGTGAATGAGTATTTCCTGTCCTGTAGATAATAGGAGCATTGACCTGTCTAAATCTCGTATTTCTCAGCCATATCCTATTGTTTTGGTACTTATTGCCCAAAGAGACATTTCCAATAAGTACCAGTAAGAAGGAATTTGACAGAGAAACACAAAACATTGCTGTATATATAGCATGTACTCTTACAGTTCTTCTTTTTTCTCATAAGATACGACCAAGATAAATTGACAAACATATGCTGTAAATACCTCCTTTGCTTGGGTCTCTTGGTGTGAACTTAATAGATTTTTTGTCATTCATCCATGAGTTGTACTTATATGTTGGGGTAGGCAGTGGAGTGTCATCACTGTAACGCTTTGATCTGTAAACAAAAAATAAGAGAATTTTAGCCTCTAGCAAGCTTTGATTAACAATTAATAAGACTATTAAAATATTCCCTCTTAAGCACTTGTGAGAATGTGTTTGTTTGTTAGTTTGATTAACGTCCGTTTCTGCTCACTATGGGTGTCCAGCCCCAGAGAGGGGAGAGGATACAGAGAAACCCGGGTGTGATGCCCTACTCTTAATATCAACAGAGTTTCTCTGGTTCTTTTAGATGCCCAGTGTAAAGCAATGATACATCGGAGCTGAGTTTATAGTCTCATCCGAAGGATTGGGTCCGGCGGGGATCGAACCTGGGACCACTGGTATTGTTGTCGAGCGCATTCGCCACACGACCACGTCAGTCGGATGTGAGGACATAAGTTATTTGTCAGTATAAGGGAAAAATACAGCAAATTTGACCAAGTTCAAGGGTCTTTAACTCTGACTAGCCCTTTTTCACTCACACATGGACACAGATGGACAGACACACACACACACACACACATCACACACAAACACACACACAAAGAGACACACACACAACTATATCTTGAAATCTGTAAAAGAACAAAAGAATGGACTGATGGTCAGACAGATTTCAAACAGTATATATGTACTTTTTATCTCTTTTTGAATCTCTAAACAGCTGATCAGTGCTGTCCCCTCCCCTGTCACCATAGACGCTAGGCGTCGGTAAATCCCAGCTGGAACGCTTCAATGGCGTCTCATCCTCATCATCCTCCCAATTGGTTCTGGATGGAGTGTCTGAAAATATATGTAACAATAACAGGGATTTGAACAGAGCTGTATATGGGAGACATATAAATTTAAATTTGTCAATATATTTTATTTCTCAGATATATATATCTTGTTGGTACTCAATAAAGGACTTTAATCAGTAAGAATGTTCATTACCATGGTTTCATACAGACTTACCACTTCATGTGACAAAAAAGCACAGTCTGACAAATGAAAACAGTGCAGATGATAGAATGCAGCAACTGATCAAGATTGTGTTAATTAGTTGGTATTTAGGACAAGTGGCTGCTAAAAGCAAGGTGAAAGTAAAACAGAATGGTCCTATAAAAGCATTCTGTTTTACTTTCACCTTGCTTTAAGCAGCCACCTGCCTTTAACACAAAATACTTGATGTAATTTAGTGGCCGTTATGGAGAGGTTTTACTATAATTACCCTAAATACTAATGCAAATAGTGCATACTCAGATCAAACTGTTCCTGAAGGAGCAGTTTGATTTGAGTCTTCACTATTTGCTACTTCATTAATCTATGTTCCAAACTGTGTAGACCATGATCAGATGTGATGTGTAATGCTTTACTTAACATCCATGTTAGACAAAATGACTTTATATTCATAAAGTTATTATTTCTTATATGTATTTTCATTAGGTAAAATGTTACACACCTGGTAGAGGAAATTCTAATGAGTACGAACAAGATAGGATATGGCCAATTTATCAGTTTTGGATATTAATATAGGATATTCATATCTCTGATAATAATCCTACCGATGGTTACACCAAATGATACTTAGACCTTCTTCTTAAAACAATAGACCAGTTAAACTTTTACTTTATAGTGAAGGCCCTGCCCAATATGAATAATAATTAATCAATTTCATATAAAACAAGTGAATACATTGCTATGACAAACAGTATAGAATCAGACGGATGATATTCTGTAAGCAAACAGGAGACCCTGATCAGACAGCTCCTACTGGATCTACTCTGTTTGCAAAGGTGTTAACCCTTTCCCTCATATAAACGCCGTTTCATGCATTTGCAAACAGAGCTGACCCAGATCAGACGGCTCCTGTCTTATTTGGGTCAGCTCTGTCTGCGAATGGAATTTGATAGTTGTATTTCTTAAGTTTCTAAAATGGCTACAATGTTCCATATTTCATTAGAGCTTTTTTGTCAATGGATATTCAGTAGGTATAGAAATTTTGGAATAATCATAGAACAAGGAAAGGTTTAACACATTCCCTCATATTGACGACTTTTGACAGCTCTGTAAAAGTCACTTTGTGAAACCATTGTGATAAATAGAGCATTTGCTCCTATAGGAGCAAATGTTCTATTTATCACAATGGTTTCACACTACAAAATTCTAAAGTTTTCCTTTTCTCTAGTTAATGCTCATTTTTGGTAGATTTATTCAAAGAGGTTGTATCTAAATATAGCCTATGAGGTAATGGGTTAAAAGGATTACAGGGTTAACCCTATATCTGATAAATACACGTTGTTCACACCTTTACAAAAAGATTAGATCCTGATCAGACAACTCCTGTGATCAAGGTCTTCTCTGTTTGCCTATGGAATAATACAGATATGTGTCTACAGTTTCTGCCATGGCAAAACATTTCTGTGTTCACATGCCATTATAACAATTCATCTAATTAATATTCACGATTTGAGAAGTTAAAACCAACAATCCAATTTATCTGATATTTTAGCCACAGAGATAACACTTATACCTACCTTTTACATGAATTTTAGGTGTGCCTGGCTCATCCCTACTCCGTGGCGTCTCACTCCAGTCTCTTGAGCTGCGTGAACTCCTCTCAGAATAACGGTCCCTCCTGTCAGAATCTCTATACCTCCTTTCTGAGTCACGATCTCGCCTTTCAGAATCACGATATCTTCTCTCTGAATCTCTTCTTGAAGAACCCCTGTCTAAATTGATGGAAGGAATCAGAAAGAAAACTAGAATAAATATTCTTTCTGAAAAGATTATGAAACATACAAATACTACTACATGTACATGTATGACATCATGAATATTAATTAGATTGTTGTAATAGCACATGGACACAGAAAATGTTTGCCATAGCAGAAAATATAGGATTATATGAACATTATATCATAAGCAAACAGAGTAGACCCAGATCAGATGGCTCCTATAGGAGCCATCTAATCTGGGTCTACTCTGTTTGCAAAGGTGTAGAAAGGCATATTTATGGAGTAAAGGGTTATTTATATAAAATAAGGGAATTTATTGCCATGGGAATAGCTCTAACAGAGAATCACTATAGAGAATCATATAGGCAATCAGAGCAACAGCAGTCTGATTTGGGTCTACTCTGTTTGCAAAAACATGAGATTATCAACTAAAATAAAAAGCACCCCTTTTATCTACAGCTCTAAGCTGTCAGTACTCCTCTAAGCTCTCACTACCTTGTCTAAGCTCTCAGTACCTTATCTAAGCTCTAACTACTCCTCTAAGCTGTCAGTACTCCTCTAAGCTATCAGTTCCTTCTCTAGGCTATCACTAATTTCTCTAAGCTCTCACTAATTTCTCTAAGCTCTCACTACCTTCTTCAAGCTCTCACTACCTTCTCTAAGCTCTTAGTATCTCATCTAAGCTCTCACTGCTTTTTCTAAGCTCTCACTACCTTCTCTAAGCTCTCACTACCTTCTCCAAGCTCTCACTACCTATGGATTCAACTTCATCCAGCCCTACCCCTATCTCTGTGTCTGTCCTTATGCCTGTCTCTATCTCGTCTGTCCCTCTTCCTATCTTTGTCTTTCTCCTTTGATGAGGCATACACTCCCTTATCTCGCTCTCGATGATGTCTGGATTCCAATCTGTCTTTAGCCACAGAGCTTACACCTCCAGGATGGGAAGGCGTTTCTACTGTAGACTGTCTATAATTTCTGTTTTTGGCAACAAGAAAGTATAATTCAATATCAGAAATAAACTTCATATTAAACAAGAGAGCCATGATTTCTCTCTGAATCAACATGCCATGTGACGTCATGCATCATGTTCAAAAGAACATTCGTTAAAAACAGTGACCAGCTGGTTCAGTCTCATAAACATTAGAAGATGTTTTCATCTTTTTCTTTTTAGCAATATACAGAAAATTAGTCCCGCCTATGACTGCCACATCTTTTTCATGCTGCTTCGTCTAAATATCGAAGTTGAGCAAATCAATTATGTAATAAAAATAATCTAACACTCATAGTAATTTGAGATAAACTTTTCTTACACAAGTCCAGATAAAAAGTTTATCTCTTTGAGTTTTCACGCATTTGCAAACAGAGTAGACCTGGGTCTGCTCTGTTTGCCAATAGAATTTGATAGATCCGTTTGTTTGCTTTCTAAAATGGCTACAATGTTCCACCTTCCATATATCATTATAACTATATAATTTTGTCCATGAATATTCAGTAGGTATTGAAATTTGGAATAAACATAGAACAGGGAAATGGTTAAGAAAAGTTTATCTCAAATGACACTGAGTATCAGATTCATTTTTCTAACATAATTGATTTGCTCAACTTGAATATTTAGATGATGGGGCAGAAAAATAGTCGGACATTCGCTTCATCTTTGCGATGCTGGCTAGATTCTTTATTTAACAACAAAAATGAGTCCATGCCAGCACAGAATGGTTATCATAAGATTACCACTGTAGTGACTGTACACAGAAATACAGGAAAAAGGGTTGTGTTTCAGTCTACATGTATGCTTTAGATACAAAAAGGATGCTAAGTAACCGTGTAACGTAAAATCTTATATTACATGTTAGATATGAAGAAATATGTGGTGGCAAAGATTTGTGATAAATAGTCATCTCAGAAACATTTCTGCAAATTTATACTGAAACTTGGCCAGTGGTTTCCAAGTACATGTATATCTTTTTTATAATTTTTAGTATAGCCATATCTGGCAGCCAAATCTTTATAGCCATAAATATGTATTTGAAAAATTAGCCCTGTTCCTGATGGCCATATAATTACTCATGAACAATTATAATGAAATATGGCATGTACTTTTCACGGAGGTAAAATATATAGAAAATAAGCCCATAACCCTGGCACACATTTTTTTCTGACAAATTAAAAAAGCATGAACAAGTTTGGTAGAGGGTCACCATTGTACCATTTCTACAATATTTTATATAAAGCCAGTGAGAATTACTGATTTCTGTTATCCAAGTGTAAGCATATATGTAAGTTTTCCTTTAATTGATAAGAAAGTTTATTAAAGGCAAAAAAATCAAACCTGTCTTTTCTTGATTTTTTTTTCAGTCTGTCTTCTTCATCTTCAGAACTGCTACTATCAGTGCTACTTTCATCATCATCCTCATCTTTGTAAGATTTCACTTTAGATTTCTTCTTCAATCTGTCTGCAATTTCTGCCTCCTGTTTTCTCTTGGCAGCTGCTAATTTATCCAGTCCGAGTATTGAACCCGTAGGTTTTTTGAACTGGAACTTGTCAGAATTATCTGATGGACCCTTTTTCATAATGATAAGACCCCCTTTCTGATCTCCTGTTGACCCCTCCAGTCTGTGTAGACTAGGATCCTTATCTGGCTCTACATAAGCTGACATATTGAAACTCTAGTTTTATATCATTCTGAAATATGAAGGATAAAAACAATCATTTAACCCTTTACTCCATGAATATTTATGTATGAAATAATGACATCATGAATATTAATTAGAAACATATTTATAATGGCATATGAACACAGGAAATTTTAGGAGCCGTCCGGTATGGGTCTACTCTGTTTGCAAAGGCGTAGATAGGTGTATTTATGGAATAAAGGGTCAAACATTGTTCTCAAACATTCAAAGTAGATTTACACAAATTTCAATGTTTTCTTTAACCCTAAACCCTCTACTTCATGAATAATTTAAGCACATGCACAATGTTAAATAGTTAAAGGTATACATGAATAAGCTGGCCATTAATAATATAGCAAAACAGTTTATTCTTATAAACTCATATTTATAACTCATTACTACTGTGATATTTTATAAATTGTGATTTGCATGGGTTTGTATATATATGCTGATTGTCCTTAAATGTCAATAAATAAACTCCTCTTTCCAGTGTTATAAACATATGTGCACATTGATAATAAATATATATAGGCAAAACTACCTAACACATAAGACTGTTCAATGAGCTGCTGCCAGGTATGTCCTGAACGACTTCAATTTCACTAGTAGTGTGACCCAAATGTTACATACCAATGAGTGGAATACCCTCGCCAACCCCAGAATTCATACCTCCCTAATTATGTTATTTAAAATCCAACATCAGCTTGTCTATGTAGACTACAACCACCGGAAATCATAACTACTTAATTCCCCATTCCAGGACCTAGTACAACATGAACTCTTTCTTCCCTCAAACTATAAGATACTGGAGTGGAACAGTCTGCCAAATCAACTCAATTCATGCCCCAGTCTAGATGCTCTCTAGTCTACTTCTAGTCTATACGCGACTTGTGTTTACTTTAAACTTTGCACCCCTATTCTGTTCTTTTACATGATCTTTTATCTTATTATCTTATTATTTTAGTTTGCACTTAATAGACTAATTCTGTCTATATCCCCGACAGCGCCTTCCGATAATTATCTGTACTTATCATCCGGAAGTACCAAGTTTAAGTTGAATGTCAAGTAACACTTATTGACAGAAAAGCTTCATTCAACAGAACTGTAACATTCTGAGTTGATTGATCAATTTCTATTATTCTATTGAAGTAGTTTACAATAATTAGAAAATATGTACATGTATAAAACTGTTAACGACATTCCGTGAATGATCGTAGGAGGTACATGTAGATGTAGGGTTGCTAGAGAAATCGCCTAATGACAATTCCGTCTACAATTAGATATATAGTAAACCAATTGGAGATTCTGCCTAGAAAGCGACTATTATATAGGCATGTTGATCTGGAAAACAATATCACAGAACAATTTAATCTTGTTACAAACACTATTTATAGTTCTGTCATAATATTATAGGCGTACCTGTACCATTGGTGCGAAATACAATCACTATATAATTGCTTCCTAGGCGAAATCTCCATTTGGTTTACTATATATCTAATTCGGTTTGTTTCGGTTTCCCATAATCCGTTGTCGATTTCTCCGTAAACCAGATGTAGAAATCGCGAAAATAACATCGCGAAAACTAGTGACTTCCTATGTTAAATCTGATATTAGATTTTATCACTTATAATAATTAACATAATTCTATTCTTTTTATACCCAATCAGTATGATGTCTTCGATTTATTATTCCACTGTGATCTCCAAGCTATAAAAGGCAAATTAATTATTACAATTTCGTTTTCTTGACGAAAGCTCTCCTCAATGTGAAGTTAAAAATCTTAAATATGATCGTATTCTCCGGTTTCCATTCAAATCTCGGTTACCTTTATCGGTCTTCGTAAAACACAATAGTGTCAAGCATTTTACCTATTGAAGTAAATCATTGGTGTTGTCATTATTTACATGTCATTTAAACTCCATCCACATAAATAACCAACTAAATCTTTCGAAAACTGCGACTTCCGAAACTAAGGAAACTCCTAGCTCTGATTGAAGAGTAGCAACGAATAATGGCGGACACGCTACTTGTCAGAGCTTTAAAAGCCAAACCAAAGGCGTTAAACCTGAGCAATAAAAAGCTTGACCGGGTCCCGAAAGCAATCGGAAAGCTTGATTGTATTATCCACCTTCAATTGAAAAACAACAAATTAAAAAGTTTGCCGTATGAACTCAGTTATTTGTACCAGGTAGTGCCCGTTTTACACACTTTCGTAAAATGTATTTTGCCATGTGTTAACTTTCATCTGCTAATGTTATTCTAGCATACTTGCATGCACACGAATGCGTTTAAGATAAAAAATATACAAGAGTGTTCAACATGTGACAGAGCTCAAGATAAGAGCTATGTTATTATGAACCATTGTACTGGCATGCACCCTATTTTTTCAAAATGCAATTTATGTTAACCCTGTTTACAAGGTCAAACGCTGACAACTGTATGCCTATTTCAGGGCTCAAGCTGGGTTCAAATTTTAGGGAGAAATGACTTCTCCTTGGGCCTCAGATTAGGGAGAAGTGAGGAGGCTCAAGGAGAAGTGAACCGTTTCGCTTATTGGATACTTATACATAATATACCTTTTCTCTTTTATAATGTTTAAGTACATACTAAAACAATGTTAGTGTCACTAGATCAAAGGGTATGAATGCAATATTGACTTTTTAATAGTGTCTAAAATCCACAAAACTAATCATTCAAAAATATTGAAAGTTCAATATGAAGCATGTATATGCGAAACACTTTGCCCATAACAGAGATGATTTAACCTATAATTTTGACCATTGACTTTGAAGTGTGACCATGATGTATGACATAGACATATGATTGTACCACTCGGAGGTTGCAGCTTTATGTGACGAGTAGGCACGCCAAATATGAAGTCTCTATTTCTAATAGTTTTAAAGTTACATGGCAATGTGAAAGTTTTAAGAAAGTGGACTTTTGACTTAAAGACGTGACTTTGACATAGTTCCACTTGGAGGTTGCAGCTTTATGAGATGAGTATACAATGTCATGTAGGAAGTTTCTATACATCTGTAAAATCTTAAACATTATAGTCAAGGTTTCAGAAAGAGAACTGACAGATCAATATCAATATGTGTTGCATAATATACACAGCCCAAATCTTAGTATTTAGTTACTATAGGACTAGGAAATATTTTGGATCCAGACCTTATAAAACCCTATTGGCCTACAATCTTATATATCCCAAATTATTATTTTCAATGACATATCACATCTTTCAGATAAAAAAAAATCAGTTATGCAATGCTGATACTGATGTATTATTTCTTCCTCTGAAATAAGTTATTTATATTCTCTTAAAATAATTTGTGGTTATTTATAATCCCCTCTGTAATACTACTGTCTACATGTGCAATAACCCATAAATGTTCACTCCCTGTGTGACCCTTTGTGTCAGCAGAAATCAGCAACCGTTGCAGATCAACACAAATTTACATGCTTAACCTTTAGTCTGCTATGGGTGGATGAGTGAATACCTATGCAAACAGTTTGGATCCAAATGAGGATCTAAATGTTTGACAGTCTGGTTGCATTTTGGTAGACAAATTGATTATAGCTTGAATATTGAAAATCTAGTAGGTGAAACATTCAGTTAACATAATTTGCTCAGCAGGCTAAAGGTCAAACACCTGGAGCTGGACTACTGATTTTTTGCCAGTGACAAAAATACACGGCGCCAGCCTCTTGCTGAAGTTTACAATCGAGCTGTATTTATGCATTCAATTTTCAACACATTACACAAAATCACATTAGATTAACATTGAAAATGTTATAACTGAAAAAAGTTTAAACATATTCCACATTATGTGTATGCAGATTCATGTGATCATTACGTGATAATTGTGCAGCTAAGATTTGACCTTTGATATTATGCAAATTACGATTTGGAACGCCCTCTATCATAAAAACAATTGGTTTAGACGCTTGACCTGCAGGCTGCAAAATAATCTTGTGTTAACTTCAAATGATTTGGGATTTAAAAGGATTTTATGAGGTAAGTAAACTTTGCAAGAATTCCCACTGACCTGCAGAAATAAATGATTCTAATTAAATTAAAGTCATAATCGTTAAAACATTTAAAATTGATTACTGTAGATAATGGTTGAGTGATCAATTTCGAGTTTGTCTGCTGTTTTGCACATGTTTTAATAACACATTCATAACGTGTTGGTTTTCGCTCTTTCACATGTCAGTGGACACGGCGTATGTCAGCAATTTCACAAATCAATAGGTGGTCCCAAAGACCTTCGTTTTGATTGGAGGAATGGTCTGAACCTTTGTCTATCTAACACTCATTAACACTCATGGGCGGAGCTAATTATTTGGAGTCAGTGGTTCACAAATGATGACTTTTTTACGTACGAGAGCGGTGTTTACAGTCTTAAAGTTAGGGCGACTTGCATTTCGCCAAACCCTTATGATCAGGGCGAAAACTGGCCTGTTTGAGCGCAGTTTTCGCCCAAATCGCCCTGTTGCTCGAGCCCTGTATTTCACTAACCTATGTCCTCTCCAAAGTATTAGAACATATTGTTTCCTCTGCCATTGTCAAACATTTCACCAAAAATGACGTCCTCTATCATCTCCAACATAATTTTCATTGGTTTTGAGAAAAAAGGTCATGCTCCACATCATTGACCATGCTCGTAAAGGACCTAATGACTTCAGTTCACTGCAAAAAACAAGTCGATCACATTCTGCAGAATTTTAGTAAGGGTTTTGACAAAGTTAGCCATGAAAAGGTCGTCCTTAAGATGCACCAATACGGAGTCTGAGACCAAACACTATAGTGGATCCAAAGCTTCCTGAACAACTGATCCCAGTCTGTGGTACTTAAAGGCGTCTCCTCAGAAGCGGTGCACCGGCCACATGGCTCAGTGGTAGAGCGTCCGCCTGCGGTACAGAAGATCGTGGGTTCGATCCTCGGCCCCGACAGACCAAAAGTTGTTAAAAGTTGGTACTAGTAGCTCCCTTGTCTACGCTTGACATTAAAAGGGTAGTTCAACTCACTCACTCAGAAGCGGTCACCGTCTCATCCGGGGTCCATCAGGGGTCTGTGCTTGTCCTCTCCTTTTCTTAGCTTATATAAACGATATGCCAACAAATATACAGTCCAGGGTATGTTTATTTGCCGATGATACTGCCGTTTACCTGGCCCTGTCATCTGCAAACCAGTCAGCTATTCTTCAAAACAATCTAGACTCACTTGAAAAATGGGAACTGTAGTGGGATATGCAGTTTAATCCCTCCAAATGCCAGGTTGTACATGTCACTAAAAGAAAACAGGTTATTCCCACCCAGTACCACCTTCATGGCACACAGCTACAGTCAGTTGACTCTGCAAAGTACCTTGGAGTGGATATTTCATACGACTTATCCTTGGAGGACCACATAAACAGAATTACAAAAAAAGGCAAACCAAACTCTTGGCTTTCTTCGCAGAAATATAAAAGTACACTCAGAACCCCTGAGGGAAAAAGCTTACAAGACACATGTAAGACACTCACTAGAGTCTGGCTCTGAGGTATGGTCGCCAGATACATTGACCCAAACTGATCAAATGGAGGCAGTACAGCGAAGATCGGCATGCTGGATTATGCATGACTATGGCCAAACTTCAAGTGTTACAAACATGCTACAATCCTTAAATTTAGGTTGATTAGATCTTACTTCAATTAGATCTTCGACACATTGACGCTAGACTCTCAATAATGTACAAAATCACAAATAATCTTGTGGCCATTCCCATCAAAGACTTTCTCATCCCAGTAACACTATATTCTAGACATTTTCACAATCTCTCTTACAGACTGATATCAGCCAAAACTGACTACTACAAGTATTCTTACTTCCCAAGACTGTCTACCCCTGGAACAATCTTCCACTGGATATTGTCTCTCTCACGAACATAGACCAGTTCAATGCAGCTGTCAGCAGCATTGAGGACATCTCGCCATATAGCAAATGAAACTGAAGAGATCTTTTACTGTTAACTTTTTAACATTCCTTCATTCACTTCTTTTATCTTTGATCATGTATTTTTATTAACATTCTCCACAGATTGATGCGCGACATGTGTATGTCCCTGTGAGCAGTTTCACATTAACGGAATATAGATAAATGTTTGGCACCATTAATGTAAATGGAAGAAAAGGGCAACCAGTGTGGAACCCAAAATGGGACCCCTCAAATACAGGATGCATGCCCTATCGACAAAACTAAGTGACTGCTACAAGCTTCACATACCTACAATCACAATTATTGCTCCAGGTCATGAATGTCCATGACTCCAATGCTAAGACTAATATCTTCAAGACAAGAATAGCTATAGAAACTTGGCAAACTAATGTTTTATCTTTTTAGGATTGCACCTGTCAGGTTATTCCAGGTGAAAGAAGTAGCTTGGAATGCCTGTCAGTTTTTGACAATTATTAAACACCCCACACATGACCATAAAGTTCAATATTGAACGTTTGCCATTATTGAAGACGAGGACAATTGGTCGCTATAGAGAGGTTTTACTCAATATAATGATTGATCCTTCATTTGCATGTTAATTTTTACTTTTACAGCTGCAGATTTTGAATTGTGGCAACAATGAGCTTGAAGATCTGCCAGAAGTTCTAGAGCACCTCACTATGTTAGAGAAACTTCACATGTTTAACAACAGAATAATAACTCTCACCCCAAGGGTTCTAAGTAAGTATAATAGATAAAGCTTGCTAATAGTTTAGATGAAAATTCCACTTCTAAACGGCACAAAGTCATGTTATCTCGTAGCAAGTAATTGTAGTTTGTCAAAATTGTTTTCTGCTGCAATTTTCGTAGTTATATATTTTTCTTCTTTCTCTTGCAGCCTATTTTTTCCTCTCTTTCTTTTTTAAATGCAGCCTGAGTATTAAATAGCTTGTATTTTGAAGAGATGTTGAATTACTCTGAGTTTGAATCCTGATGAGACAAGTTACTTGAGTTGGTGTCTCATCTGTATCCAAACTGTTAGTAACAAATATGCCACTAGCTTTAAACAAATTCATTATCTGATATTGATACATTCTGATACAAAGGGCAAATTTATTGTGTCACCTGCCAAGAGGCAGTGTGTCACTTAGGGATGACTTTTCCGTCGTCTGTCTGTCTGTCCGTCTGTCTGTCCGCCCGTCCGTCCTGTACGTCTGTCTGTCTGTCACACTTTCTTTTTAAACTAATCATTATAGAACTTTCAAATTTCACATGTGTCTTCCTCTCATTGAGGACCATTGATGTAACTAAGGTCCATTACTCTGCATGCAATACTTTATGAGTTATTCCCCTTTGTTCATATTTTCTTTTTTTGGCTGTCATTTCTTAACTAATCATTATAGAGCTTTCAAATTTTACATGTGTCTTCCTCTCATTGAGAACCATTGATGTAACTAAGGTCCATCACTCTGCATGCAATACTTTTTGAGTTATTCCCCTTTGTTCTGATTTCACTCCAGCATATTAACAGTTTTTTTGTGTCAGCTGCGAGCAGGTGACATGTGTGCTCCTCTGAACACTCGTTTGTTAATTGGTATATGTATTGCAATCTAGGGGTAATTGATAGTAGTCCATGATGATAAAATGTATAAAGAACAGAAGAAACAGAATAAAATTTAACCCTTTACCTCATAGAGATGCCTTTTCACACGTTTGCAAACAGAGTAGACCAAGATGAGACAACTCCTTTGGGAGCTGTCTGATCGAGGTCTGTTCTGTTTGCTTATGGACTTTTGCAGGTCAGATCCTATAGTTTTTGCGATGGTCAAAACATCCTGTGTACATATAACATCATAAACATTCAGGTACATGTAATGAATATTCATGGTGTCATGAATTCTCCTATAAATATCCATGAGGTAAAGGGTTAAAAGGTTAAATCTACAGAAATTTATTTTTACATTTCTATAGCAAACCCTGTGCTGTGACTACTCATTAAAATGACCTCTTTAACCCTTTCCTCCATAAATAAACCTTTCTAGGCCTCTGTAAAAGTCACTTTTTGAAATCATTGTGATAAATAGAGCATTTGCTCCATAGGAGCAAATGCTCTGTTTATCACAATGGTTTCAGAACTACCCAATTGAATTCTAAAAAATGCTCCTTTTTGGTAGATTCATTCAAAGAGGATGGATCTAAAAATAGCATATGAGGGAATGGGCTAAGAAATTATAATGAGTGGTCATAGCATAACATTTGGTGGAGGAATAAGGAATTTGCAGCTGAAATACTCTCTTGACCTGGAGCACTGATACAGACTCTATTTTTAGTTATTTTTCTTTTCATTTGTTTGTTTTCAGCAAATTTAAGAAGTCTCACATTCCTCAACCTGAATAATAACTGCCTGAAGACCATGCCACCAGAAATATGCAGGTGTGTTAAATTAGGTTTAGTTTAGTGATATTCCAATTTGATTATAAACTACCTCTTTACACCTGTCCCTCAAAAGAAATTATTAGACAGGCAGTAGCTTAATGCAGGACACAAATTAAGCAGAAAAGTCCCACAAGAGTTTTCTCTATTACTTTGGTTCTGCATTAAGTGCTCAATTGTTTTTTAATACTGCAAATTTAATTTGCTTAAATTGTCTCACTTGAGCACTTCTCAGTTCAGTGTAATTTACTGTTAGGTTGAGCATGTCAGTTTTAACTAATTATTACATTGTCTCTTTTCCAATGATACTATTTGGCTGTCATAATGCACAGAAAAACAGATTTGATTGCATATGTCACATAATGTGTTTCTATAAGTAATACATTGTAAATCTACATTTTTGTTGCACATACTTGAACATTTGCAAAAATAGAGATATTACATGTGAATCATAAACATTATATATATTAAATTTGAGCTAGATAGAGAAACAACCTGGTTTATTTTCTATGTTCAATATTGAAAAATTATGCTTGATCCTTTACTCCATGAATACGCCTTTCTACACCTTTGCAAACAGAATACACCCAAATCAGATGGCTCATATAGGAGCTGTTTCATCAGGGTGTGATCTTTTTGCTTATGAAATATGATATGATTCTACAGTTTCTGCCATGGCCAAAATTTCCCGTGTTCAAGTGTCATTATAAAAATTCAAATAATTAGATGAGATAGATTTATTTCGGTAAAAACATTTTACTAAAAAGTATTCATCACAGGACAATCTCAACACAGGGCTTCAAACAAAATGCCACAAAATGTGCATTAATACCAATGATAAGACAAAAAAGGAAAATAAGCAAACAGAGCTGACCCTGACTGGACAGATCGTACAGGAGCCATCTGATATGGATCTACTCTGTTTGCAAAGGCATTGAAAGCCGTACCTATGGAGTAAACTTTAAAATAAACTTTTACTTGATGCATTGGTTGTAAATGATCTATGCTTTCTGATTAATTCTTGCCAGAAATGAAATTTAATCCTTTCCTTCATATAACTGCCTTTTCATGCCATTACAAGCAGTAGACTCAGATCAGATGGCTCCTGTAGGAGCTGCTTGATCAGGGTCTACTCTGTTTGCTTATAAAATTATAATAGATCTGACACTACATATCCTTTTCAATACCAACTTATCTTGTGTACATATGCCATTAAGAAAAATCAGCTAATAATTATTTTTAAAGTAATTATTTTTTACATAAATATTCAACAGGGAAAGTGTTGAAAATAGTTTTTGAGCAAGATATTATTTTTATGCCCCCATTGACGATAGTCAGGGTACATTATGTTTTGCACCTGTCCATCCGTCTGTCTGTGTGTCACGCTTTGCTATAAAGTGTTATATGTCAGTAATTTCTACACTTATACACTTGAAACTTCACATACATACCATCTGTGCTATCATTTGGCACCCCACCCATGCTGCCCGCATGCCCAAGATCAAGGTCAAATGACTTGGAAATTTTACGTACAATTGGTTGTCAGATTTATGTGCAGTTGATTTTCACAGTTCTTTCATTGTCTTATATCTCACTAACCACTATAGCTATTGGCATGGAATTACATATACGCATTAAACACCATTAAAACACCCAGCCCATGCTGCCCACAAGCACAAGATCAAGGTCAAATGACTTAGGAATTTTACGTGCAGCTAGGCAAGCACCACCACAGGGGCATCGCTGTGTCTTACAGACACAATTTTCTAGTTAACTGTTACCATGCTAAGTGTGACCTGACTTGGATTTTCAAACACTTGGATCCAGATGAGATCCAGAGTTAACCCTTTCCTCCATAATTACGCCTTTCTACGCCTCTGTAATAACCACTTCTTGAAACCATTGTGATAAATAGAGCATTTGCTCCTATAGGAGCAAATGCTCTATTTATCACAATGGTTTCAAACTACACAATTCTAAAAGTTTACTTTTCTCTAGTAAATGCTCCTTTTGGGTAGATTCATTCAAAGAGGTTGGGTCTAAAAATAGCCTATGAGGTAATGGGTTAATGAGCATCTAATCAGGATAGTGCTGTTTCTCAAAACTTGAACAAATTAGAAATAAGTCTTGTAACTTATAGACTGTAACAGAGTGTTGTATAACCCTTTACTCCGTGAATTTTCAGGCAAGAATTACATGTAATGACATCATGAATATTAATGAACTGAATTTTTGTAATGAAACTATGAACGAAAGATTTATTATCATGACAGAAACTGTAAAATCATATCTATTTTATATCAAAAGCAAACAGAGCAGACCCTGATCAGACGGCTCCTATAGGAGTTGTCTGATCTGGGTCTACTCTGTTTCCAAAGGTATAGAAAGGCGTATAAATTGAGCTAAGGGCTAAGCAGACATTATTTTGTCAACAGGATAAGGGATACTATACCCTGTTTAAATTTATCCTTGCATCAAATGTATTTTCAGACTGACAAATCTACAGTTTCTCAGCATAAACTGTAATGCTCTCACAGATTTACCTGTGGAATTATGTGCCTTAACGAGACTGGAGGAACTTCATGTGGCTAACAACGTGTTGACAGGACTGCCACTGGAATTTGGCTTTCTCATCAATCTCGAAAAATTACACCTACAGAAAAACAGAATCAGGGAATTGCCAGAGGTAAAAAAAAAATGTAGATTCAGATCTATATTATTTCATAAGTTATCCTGCATCACTTCTTGGTTAAAACTGGTTTGCACAAATTGTCACAAAATTTCTGCTAGCCTACAAAGAGTAGTTGAAGCCTCTATCATTAAATTTTATTTTCAGTCTTTACAGATAACAATTTGCTCATCTTTTTAAATCTTTACCAGATACTCTTTAATCCTTTTCTCCATAAATACGCCTTTCTATGCCTCTGTAAAAGTCACTTTATGAAACCATTGTGATAAATAGAGCATTTGCTCCTATAGGAGCAAATGCTCTATTTATCACTGGTTTCAAACTACAAAATTCTAAAATTTTCCTTTTCTCTTGTTAATGCTCCTTTTGGGTAGATTCATTCAAAGCGGTTGGGTCTAAAAATAGCCTATGGAGGAAAGGGTTAATGCCTTTCGATCCCTTTACAGACTTATGGAAATAATAGACGTGATAAAGTCTTGTAGTCAATGTTTGCTTCCAACAAAGGTTTGTTACATTGTTGTTTATCTTTTGCTTCAGCAAAAATTTGCTCAGCTGTATTTAGAGATATATGTTATATTGTTTATGTACATCTGTTATATGTTATATTGTTGTTTATGTATATCTGTTGGGTATTTCAGAGTATTGGAAAGTGCTACAAACTTCGTACACTAGATATAGCAGCAAATGACCTTAGAATATTTCCAACAGAGGTAAGGCTTATTGTTTTTCTTCTGTACCGTAATTATAAAAAATATTAGGATACCCCAGCTCCCATCTCCGTGTGTGTGTAAACATGAACTAGTCCATTCAACACTATTTTATAGCTATACATGAAACTAATGCAGTAACATATAGTGTAGACCATCATGAAACGACTCCTTCAGGAGCAGTTGAGCTCAGTCTGCGCTAATTGTCTAAGGTGGTCTGTTATTTTTACTAATGTTTAATAGGATATTTACAATAATATCTGCGTTGTGGTTTTTTTTATATCCCCCCCAAGTTGGGAGACATATAGCCTTGCTCATGCCTATGCATATGTATGCATCCATCTGTATGGCCATCCGTATGTACATGTACATACGTAAGTCCCTCAAATCTTGTGTATCCAACTCCTTATACACCAGTGTGATTTACTTTCAACTTTCACAGATGAATAGTACTGACGTGAAGATGTTCATAAAGAAGGGAATTTTTCTGTGACCATTATTACTTATAGGACTTTTAAATCTTATTCAATATATAAGATATAGTAAAAAGTGCTTGATTTAGCGACACTTTTGCCAGGGGGGCATCCATGTCCTATGGACACAATTCTAGTTTTCAAGCAGTGTAGAACTGTTGAAGTCCTCTGATCAGAATCTGCTCTTTTTGCCATTGTACCCCTTTCCTTCATAAATACGCCTTTGTACGTCTCTGTAATAGTCACTTCTTGAAACCATTGTGATAAATAGAGCATTTGCTCCTGTGGAGCAAATGCTCTATTTATCACAATGGTTTCTATACTAAACAATTATAACATTTTCTTTTTCTCTAGTGAATGCTCCTTTTCGGTAGATTCATTCAAAGAGGTTGGGTCTAAAATAGCCTATGAGTTAATGGGTTAATACATTATTAGCAATATTTATCAATTTTAGAATGGATCCATATCCATACCCATACATTGCCCTTTAAAGTTCAACTTTTGTTTACATTTTTTTTTTTCAGTTACACAGCATGCCTCTGAAGGACCTTTTTTGTGAAGAGAACCCACTGTTACAGCACATACCAGTACACTCCGTACAGGAAGAAGAGGTTCTGTCATTAAAGGTAGGTAACTTATACAGTCCTATTGACTGTTCACCCCTTACCTTGCCAATTGCCATTTGCAAACATCTTGTCCATTAGATACAAATGACTGAATTCTATGACATTAAAATGGATCTTTAGTAACCATTAAAAAGAAGTCTAAATTTGGTTTTCAAGGTGGGTGGGAACTTAGTGCAGGTCGAAACAGTTAAATTCCTTTGTACTTTAATTTACTTTACTTTATTTTTGTCCTGCATTAAGCAATTACCTGCAAAAACTTCTATTTTTTAGCCCTTTACTCCATAAGTACGCCTTTCTATGCCTTTGCAAACAGAGTAGACCCAGATTTCACTTTACTATAAATCGTACTGAAGAGATCAGTCCATTATAGTTATGGTTGAATCCTATTCTTCAGGTCCATGAGAGAAATGGCCATTAAAAACTAGAGGAAAAGTTCTGAGTATTAAAAGTATGCTATTCTTTGCACACAGGCCTCAATTTCATGTTAACCTATGAAAATAGTATGGATCAAGATTAACCCTTTACTCCATGAATATTCGTGCAAAAAATAATGACACCATGAATATTAATTACGGTACCGTAGATTAATTGTTATAATAGCACACAGACACAGAATGTTTTGGCCTGGACAGAAACTATAAGATCTTATCTATATTATACCATAAGCAAACAGAGCAGACCCAGATCAGACGGCTTCTACAGGAGCCGTCTGATCTGGGTCTACTCTGTTTGCAAAGGCGTAGTTATGGAGTAAGGGGTTAAACAGCGAGTAATTTAGTGCCATATCCTGCAGGATCCAGACTGTCTGACACCCTGACATAATGTTTGAAAAGGAATTGAAAAAAATACATGTACTTTGAGAATTGATTCAGATAGTAAACTTCGGAGACAAACGTTACGTGCTGTTCAAGATGTTAAATTCACCTTTAAATCTTGTTGAAAACTTGAGTGGAAATTGATATGCTTTGTTACATTTTCTTTAAAATTCCATATTTCAAAACATTTTCTTTGATTTTCAGGAAGTTTGTGCAAGATATGTGATGAAAGAGCTGAAAGATAGGTATGCATATACATGTTTATTACCAATTACATCTCAAAATTTCATTAATTTTCTTTTAAAGATTATCCTGCTAAGTACAACCTAACTGGCATAAATTTGCAAAACAGTTTGGATCCAGATATGAGATGCGGAGTAAGTCTGCATCTGAGCAGAATCCAAGCTGTTTGACACTTGGTCAGTTGTTTCTCAATGCTTTAATGAGTTGGAAGTACAGTATTCTCCCTAATAAATTATCCCACTCTAGTACTCTATATAATAACCATTAAATAGATAAACATAAGGTTTTCAAAATACAGGTGGAAGCTTAATGCAGACTGAAAGCAATTCAGAAAGCTCCCCTAGGAGCTTTCTGTATTGCTTTCAGTTTGCATTAAGCAACCACTTGTGTGCAAAATGCAAGAAGCTCCTTTTCAAGCTCCTACGCATTTATTAGAGATAAAACTGTATGTATAAATTGCTCCTGATTAGAATTTGAGCAGACATCAGAATAAGGAGAATAATGCTTTGTTACAGCAAGATAGGAGTTTACCTCATAATCTATTGTCATTTGTAAAACACATGAAGATACTTGTACAGTAGTCTCACTAATGTGACCACATAATTTATTAACATTGGAATCTGAAAATGTAGGTAGTTGCTTAATTAATGCAGGGCAAAAGTAATGCAAAAGCTCCTATAGGAGCTTTCTGCATAACTTTTGTCATGCAATAAGCTACCACCTGTTTTAAAAATCTAGAATTATATATACCGTACTGCTTCTGAATGGGCGTATTAGCGAGATTTAACTGTATTCAGATAAAATATGTCTTCTACCTAGTGTCTTACTCTTAAACTAATATTAATACATTTTAATAATAATGATAAAAAAAATTATTATGGAGGCAACATGGTTAGGTCATGGCCAAGCTTCTTCTTGAGCTTTGGATGAACTATTCTTTTGTTTCTTTAATCTTCTTTAATTCTTGAATCATGTAGCCAGTACATTGTTTTTAAGTAGGCATCGTGTGAAGCAGTGGACTTTAATTTACCAAACATTCTCAATGTCTGTAATGATTACTTGAGCACTTTACTTCATAGATATACCATTTAAGTCCTTTGCAAACAGGGTAGACCCAGATAAGACTTTAACTCCATGGATGTTCATGAAGGAAATACTCAAGAACCTTTGGTCATGGCAGAAATTATAGAAACAGATATATATACTACATGTATTCCCAAAGCTAACATAGCAGACCCTGATCAGACGGCTCATACAGGAAGGGTCTGATCTGGATCTACTCTGTTTTCCATAGAAAAGGTTATTTATGGAGAAAAAGGTTAATTTTTTCCTTCCAACCCTATCTTTAAGTATTCATTAGAATTTTCCTTCAACAAGTACCAACAAGAGAGAGAAGTAAAGAAAATGTGTATCATTAGTTTTATAATTATGTCTATTGTCCAAAGCTTTGAATTCTTTTGAGACTACACTTTCAAATACTTTTGTTATGCTGCACGTAGACGTCCAGACAAGAGGTAAATATGTGATTCAGTGAAACAGCTTAACATATTTTGTAACATGCCTGTATGATGTGACTTGACAGCATTTTAATATCATTTCATCATTTGTTTTCTGTTTTCAAGAAATTCACTGTGGTATACTTCTTTGACATAGATAATTGTAGATGACAAGTTGTAGAGGGAATAGGATTAGAATTTTAGTGATATCTGGGAATGGTGTTAGAAATTATCGTATAAACTGGTGCGTTGATATGAATGTAAATACAGTAAAACCCCGTCTAAAACAGAATTTTAAAAAATAATAATTTAGGTTTTTGGGCAGATGGCTGCTTAATTCAGGGTGAAAGCTATGCAGAAAGCTCTCAAAGGAGCTTTCTGCCCGACTTTCATCCTGCATTAAGCTATCACTTACATTTAAGACTGGTTCCGATACTAATTTGTTTATCTGGTTTAGAGTTTTTTTCCTGTAAGTGTGGACTGATAAAACTGATTTCTGTTTGGGCAATGATGCTGTCAAACTTGGTCAAATTATTGTCAGTTTTGTGTAATATAGGGGTGCAGGAATAAACATGTAGCTAATTTGTTGGTTGGTGGGGTTTTTATGAGAAAATAAAATTTCCAGGTCTCGATATGAAAAAATAATAGTGTGGGGAAAAAAGCCCATTGGACAAAAAGTCCTCAGACAATATTTGACCATATCACAAAAATCCTTCGGTGATTTTTGCAAGGACATGAAACAGTTGATGACGTTTGCAAGGTGACCCTACAATAATCATCAAGGACTTTATGTCCTTCCTGCAAAAATCATTGCATTCAGAAGTTTTTGTTTTCCTTGCAAAAGTCACCAACAGACTTTTGTTCACAATTTTGACCAAGGTACTTTTGTCTAAGGAATTTCGTCCATCTGTGAGACAGATGTGTCATTAAACATTGTCATGCTTATTAGAAGCCTGTTTTTTACTGTGTATTATTAGTGCATGTATGTATATTGTGATCTCTTGATATGCAGAAATAACCAGCAAGTGGAAAATATACAGGTCTTTAGGAATGTATATGCAATATGTAAACTTAATGCTTGTAAACTGTTTCATTTCGAGGAGATGAACAGGTTTTACCCTGGGAATCCCTAGTTGACCAGATTGTCCAGTAAATGCAATGAGCTGCTGTAATGCGATTGTCACGTGACGTCTGCTGTCAAAGAAAGTACAGTACTATATACTAAGGAGAGGAACTTAATAAGCTAACAGCTTCCATTCCAATCCTTATTAGATTTATGTTTATTTATGCATGTTGTAAATTACAAAAATAAAATATGTTTCAACCAAAGAAAGTAAACAAAAATGGCAACTAACTGCAGAGTCTGTATTCAAAGCTGATATCAGAGGAGATAGAGAATAATTTAAGAGAATGTGGTCCCAATCAAGACACATCGTCAACTTTAACCAAGAAATGGGGTGAATATGAAACCAGTTTCTTGTATTTTTTTCCAATTCTAGTTTCTTTTCTGTTTTTGTTCGCACTTATCAATAGATTCATAAATAGAACAGAATATCTGTATAAATTACAATGGCCACATGATTCACTGACATCATTGTGGCTTTTTGAGCATTCAAAACGTAATATGATGTTATTTTCTGTACACAACCTCATATTTGAGAGCTCATTGAGTGCGGACATTAATTCAAATAAAGAATATAATGGGAAAAGATTATCATAAAGTGTTGGCATGGTGCACACCATATTTTCTGGGAAAAGCATGAAGTAGCATTAAATATATGTTAGCATAGGTTGATTAGCAAAAATGTATCTTAGCATAGGTTGACAAAATAATACTTCATCACTTTTACAATCCCTTAACCCTTTCCTCTGTGAATTTATTACTGCATTAATATGTATGGACTGAAACAAGTTTTGGAAAAACTAAAGAAAACTTCAGAATCTGTTCTATATTATTCCATAAGCAAACAGAACAGACCCTGATCAGACAGCTCCTTCGGGAGCTGTCTGATCTGGGTCTACTCTGTTTGCAAAGGTGCCAAAAGTTGTCTATAATATGTTGGAAAGGGTTAACAGAATTGAAATTGAAAATGATCAATGTGATTTGCTATAGTAAAAATACCATAGGCATTTTTCACACAATGTAGACCCTTGCCATTCATCCATTTGGTCAGAATTGTAGAGTCTATATTGTATGCTGTATGCTGTATATTTGCATTTTTGTATTTTTAGTAGCTTGTAGTGTATTTTGGTGTGTTCTTATTAATTCTTTTTTAATTTAAGGGTAACATGTTTGTGGTATGATTTTAAATTAACCTTTAACCCATTTTTCCCAGGGAGACACATTTGCAAACAGAGTAGATCCAGATTAGATGGTTCTTGTATTAGTCCATCTGATCAGGGTCTGCTCTGTTTCCTTATGAAATTATATACATCTGATTCTACAGTTTGTACCATGATAAACCATTCTCTTGTTCATTATGCCATTACAAAAGTTGAGCTTATTAATATTCATGATGCCATCATTTCTTATGTTCATGAGGTATAGAATGTTAAACATGTTTTAAATCTATATTGATGGTAAATTTTGGTAATTTATTTGTAGAATTGATCTCGTGTTCAGATTATAAACGATAAATTATAATATACAATATGTTTTCACATAAGTGTATATTCATCAGAGGTCTAGATAAGATGCGTAAACTGAAATATTTTCAAGAATAACTTCTTTATTTCTCTACCAAACCCTACGCTTTTACCACTATTTGGAATCATATCTTTGAGACAATTCTAGAGAGTGGTCACAACATGGAGTTTGATGGAGGAATGACAATTTTAGTATGCACCTTTATCTGTTGCTCTGTTCATTATCAAGTTTACTGTAGCAAATAGAGTACAAAGATTGGATTATGATTTTTGATGTTTGATTTGTAGGAAAAGTCGAATTTAAATGTTTAACCCATTCCCTCATATTGACACCTTTTGATGCCTCTGCAAAAGTTCCCCTTTGAAACCAGTGTGATAAATAGAGCATTTTCTCCTGTAGGAGCAAATGCTCTATTTATAACAATGATTTCAAACTACAAAATTCTAAAACTTTTCCTTCTCTCTAGTTAATGCTCTTTTCGGTAGATTTATTCAAAGAGGTTGGGTCTAAAAATAGCCTATGGAGGAAAGGGTTAAGACAATGTCATCATCTAGATGTAGAACTATATACCATATGTATGTATGGAGGAATCTTGTAAAATCATAATGCAATGTAGTTGTAAACACTGTTTTTCATTCAATATCCTCTAGCAAAGTTTAACCTTTCATATTGAATGGACTCTACGGTCAAGCTGATAGTCCATTCCACTTTCAAAGGATTAAGTACAGAAAATGCCTGCTTGCATGAGTGTTGTGATAGTTTCCTGTGCAACATTAGGGTAATATTCCATATACATGTATATTTGTATTCTAACTTCACATAAGAATAGTAAACAAAACATTTTACAATAATGCTTCATTCTAATTTCTTTATTTCTGTACCAAACTTTGAGACAGTTCTGAGTAGTTATAACTATGGGTTAGATGAAGAAGTAAGCAATATTCCATCTTGTAAACTCTCCTTGTCTAGAGCCATAGACAGATTCAAAGCCATAGATCAAGGAGCATCTTTCACATACTAAAATCATCATTTCTCCACCAAATGCTATGTAGTGACCACTCTTAACCCTTTCCCTCATATAAACGTGTTTTCATGCCTTTGAAAACAGAATAGACCCAGATCAGACAGCTCCTGTAGGAGCTGTCTGATCAGGGTCTGCTCTGTTTGCATATGAAATTATAATAGATCTGATACTAATTTAAATGTCTAGTTCAGAGAATTTTTATTGTGTATTGAATTTTAAAAGAATACACGCCAAAACTTATATTAGATTAAGTTGGAGTATTTTTATTTTATATAATAGGTGCTTGATTATGAATTGTACAAAGTTATGAAATCTGTTAGACACTGATCATTACAGGATTCTTAACTTAGTTATGAGACCATGATCAACCTGGGATTAGTAGGTTTGGTTATAATTATGAGGCCATGATTTTTACAGGATTATTGGGCTTGGTATTGAAACCATGCTGATCACGATATTCATATGCTTGGTTATGAGACCATGACTGTTTAGAATTTGTAGGCATGGCTATAAGACAATGATTAATACATTATTAGGCTAGGTAATGAAATCATGATCATCACAGGATTTATATGCTTGTTTTTACAGGATTACTAGGCTTGGTTATAAGATTGTTATTCATTAGGATTATTAGCTTATTATTAGGCTTGGTTATGAGACCATTATTATGTCCCTCAAACGAAGTGGGGGGACATATTGTGTTTGCTCCATTTCTTCTTCTTATTATTATTATGCTTTCTTCCAATTCCAATTCTTCTTCTTGTCTGACACATTTCTCTGTAATTATTGTTCCGATCCTAATGAAACTTCACATGAACATAGCTGGTTACATGCAGATGTGCATCCCACTTTTGATTTTTTTTTAAATCACCATAGCAACCAAATGGTGGACTCTGATGGTATTATGGGATACTTTGGCACTCAAAATTTATAGGTACATGTAGGTCTTTCAAAAGTATTAGTTGCCATGGTATATGAATGGTGACTCTGATAGGTCGAAATTTAGATCTTTTTCAAGGAATTTAGATATTGTTCTATTTTGCTGAAAATTGGTTTGTCAGGATATTTTGGAACTCCGAATTGATATATGAGTACCCCAAACTCAAACTCATGATAATGGTGTGGTGTCCTCTGAATGGTTACAATTTACATATTATTAGATTTTTCGGAAAATTGGGTAACCCAAACTTAATGGCAGGTGTTTTAAAAGTGTTGATTGTCGTGATAACTCAGTGATGGCCTGTGTTTGGTTGAAACTTGACATTTTGCCAGTTGTCAGTTTTGTTTGGGGGACATTTGTAACAGATTCTGTTACATTTAGATTGGTTTATGACAGGATTATTAGAGTTGATTATGTGACCATGATTATCACAGAATTCTTATGCTTTGTAATGAGACCATTCATCACAAGATCATTAAGCTTACATAATTAAGTTTTTCTTGGATAATCAAATCTGCAACTGCAAAATGACACTTAGAAAGGTGATGATATTGTTTCATTGTCTTAGAAAATGCGTTATTTCACTTAGGATTCATCTAAATCTGTATGATATGATAAACAGAATAATCAACTTTTGGTTGATATAAAAGATATTTCACTTGATTTGGCTGTTATTCAGTTAAAATAAACACCACATTCTTCAATTGTGATTTTTAAACTGGATACCAACTCTTTCTGGTGACTTTTTTTAGCTGGCTTGTTTTTCGAAGAAAGTAATACAAGCTATTTTTGTAACTCTGGCATCCATGTTGTCATCGTCAGTGTTGTCCAAAAACTTTAACATTAGCTATTAATTATTTACTATTCATGCAAATCTTATTAAGCTTACAAGGGCTACCATCAAACAGAAGAGCCCATTTGGTGTTCTTGTTTAATATAACACTTAAATAGAATCTCATGCAGTATTAGAATAAACAATTCTTTTTATACAATATGTGGACTAAACACAAAACTATTGCAACTACATTTTTTAACATTTATTAGCATTTACAAACTAATTGTTTTCCTAAAACTTGAAGTTATTTTTTTCTGTCATTTACACTGACAACCATCAGAGTGTCAACAGTTTTGATGATGAGACACTGAGTTACACATCTGTATAGATGATGAGACACTGAGTTACACATCTGTATAGATGATGAGATACTGAGTTACACATCTGTATAGATGATGAGACACTGAGTTACACATCTGTATAGATGATGAGACACTGAGTTACACATCTGTATCAAAACTGTTTGCAAAAGTTATCCCAATTCGCTTCATGAACTGTACTTACAAAAAATTTGTACAATTGTTCTTGCAGGTGGTCATACCTCCGTCGTGCAATAAAACACTACCCTCAGATTCGTGAGATGCTGGCTCAAGCTAGTAGATGTGCCGTTTGTGGTGAATCCTTCCTCAACACATGGCTGGAGTGTGTGAGATTTGTAGATGCTAAACAGGTATGTACTTCTGATCTCTTACTCACCAAGTAGGTATATTTTTGCTTTGAGTATAATACTATTGATTGTCTCTTGGATTTTAGTTTTGCTTATCATTTTACAATGAGCATAGCAACTTGTCTGTGCTTTGAACACAGTCTAATCTCTTTGCATTGAATAAAGCTGCTGACTTTACTTTATGCATATCTTTCTGTTTGCTTTGAGCATGGATTGTCTCTGCTTTGAGCATAGATTGTCTCTGCTTTGAGCATAGATTGTCTCTGCTTTGAGCATAGACTGCATCTGTTTAGAACATAGATTGTCTCTGCTTTGAGCATAGATTGCCTTTGTTTTGAGCAGAGTTAGTCTATTTTCACTTGGATAAAAAACTTGCCTCTCATTCTTGAGCATGTGTTTTACATTGAACATAGCTGGCCTTGCTTTGGGCATAGTTGTATATTTGCTTTGAGTGTAGGTTTTACCTTTGATTTGAGCTTAACCTATCTTTTCATCTGTACATTAAGCATACCTTATCTCTTTGCATTGAGCATACCTTGTATCTTTGCTTTGAGGACAGCTAAATCCCTCTACTATGAGCATATGTTGTTGCATTGCTTTGAGCATACTTAAGCATTTCATATCTGTGATTTAAATATTTTTTTCTCTTTATTTTAGGCATAGCTTGTCTCTTTTTATACACTATTGACAGATTCATGATTACCCTTGCAACCATTTTGGATTCTTATGAGTCATCTGTTCTGGGACTGCACTGATTGCAAATCCCAAGAAACTTATGAGAATAGATGACCACATCCCAGTTTGCTCTGTTTGCCATTAATTTGGAAAATTCCTTGCCTCAAAATTAGCCTGTCAGAATTACTTGACTTAACTTTTCTCTTACTGTCAAAAATGATTAAACTCCAGTCTTTTCTTCTGATTCATTCAAACTTTTGAGAAACTTTTGACTAAATGACAAATTGCTTGGATCCTGGTGAAACACTGAGTTTCTTGTCCACTCCTCCAGATCCTAGTTGTTTTCAAATGCCAGTCAGTTCATGATAAGCAGATATCAGGTCATGCTTAGCAGATATCAGGTCATGCTTAGCAAGAGAAGGACTAGGTGATGGTCATTGTCACTATATTTGAATTTCATGTCTGAACCTATTTACCAGTGACGCTTTACCCGATATAGGTGCCTTTTGATGCCTTTACAAACAGAGTAGACTCAGATCAGATCCTGTAGGAGCCATGTGATTATTGGGTCTGCTCTGTTAACTTATGGAATAGTACATAGTTTTGATTCTACAGTGTCTACCATTGGTCAAATACTCTTGTATTCATATTATAAAATAATCAAATATTAGCTTATCAATATTCATGATGTTATTATTCCTTACATATTTAAAGGTTTAAATCATTTACATGTACACTTTTCAGGATTTGAGACTAAATAATCTCCATGGACTTATACCAGTTCGGGCCTTGCTCTGCTCCTACAAGTGTTTCAACTCAAAGGGCCATGAATACTACGGTGTTGCCTTTCCCTGAGGCTAAAGGTTAGAGGCCATAGGGAGATGGCTCAAACATTTGGAGGTCATGGACCAAAATCATGGACCAAAGATGGGGAAAACTAATTAAAATTCAGTAAAACATGTCTGCAGCAAACACTCAAAATACGTCTTAATTCTTGGGTTTTATAACAGGTGATAGCTTATTGCAGGATAGATATTGTGCAGAAAGCAAGTTTTCTGCATTTCTTTCATCCTGCATTAAGCAACCACCTGCTCTCATTGACCCCTATGATTCTTCATTACACGGTTGCCACAGGCAGGTTCTACTGTATGGTGGAAGTGTGATTTTAGCATGAGACATGAGATATTATGAAAATACGTGATACACATCGTTAGCTTGATACGTGTATGTTACAAAACTTTGAGAATATGTGGTTCAGTAAAACCTGTTTACAGCCACCATTAAAAATAGGTCTAGTTCTTGGGTTGAAGGCATGTACATTGTAGCTTAATGCAGGACAAAAGTTATGCAGAAAGCTCCTAGGGGAGCTTTCTGCATTACTTTTGCCCTGCATTAAGCAACTACCTACTCTTATTGACCTCCATGTTTAGTCATATGGTTGCTGTAGACAGTTTCTTCTGTATGAGTTTATGAAGATGTGACGATTTGGAGAATGTAAGATAATATAGCAATACTGAAAACTGTGATATGCATTTATTTTTATTCATTCAATCATTATTAGAAGATTCGGGTGTATGTATTATCAGTAGGGCTTTCACCTTTACACATTTAATGGAGATCATTTCTGTTAACAATGTGCCACATGAATATTCATCTATGAAATAATTTAATGACATCGTTATTATTTATTAGATGAATTTTTGTAATGGTTTATGAACACACGATATTTTGGTAGAAACAGTAAAATCAGATTTATAGTATCTCATAGACAGTAGCAAACAAAGCAGTCAAAGCCATATAAGATTTACAATATTAGGTTACTGATTAACCCCCTTTATTCCATTAATAGGCTTTTTATGCCTGTGCAAACTGAGTAGACCCAGATCAAATGGCTCCTGTAGGTGCCATCTGATCAGGGCCTGTTCTGTTTGCTTATGACATAATATAGATGTGATTTGACAGTTTATGTCTTGACCAGAAATTCCTGTGTTCACATGCCATTATAAAACTTAATCGAGTTAATATTCATGATGTCATTATTCCTGACATGAATATTCATGGAGTAAAAGGTTAATGAACATACATGTACATAAACATATATCATCGCAAATTGAGTCACTTTTTATACGCCCATAAAGGTGGTCGTATATTGTCGTGGCCCTGTCCGTCCGTTCGTTCGTTCGTTCGTTCGTCCGTCCGTCCGTCAACATTTTGTTTGTCCGCTGTTTTCTGGGAAAACTATTTGACAGATATTAATGAAACTTCACACAAATGTTTAATGCATCAAGATCTGAAGCTGATTCGATTCTGAGGTTCATTTGATTTGTCGTTTTGGAGTTATGGCCCTTTTACTTAAAAAATAATGCAAATACATGCAAATAGTTTGTCCGCTGTTTTCTGGGAAAACTATTTGAGAGATATTAATGAAACTTCACAAAAATGTTTAATGCATCAAGATCTGAAGCTGAGTTGATTGTGACGTTCATTTGATTTGTCATTTCGGAGTTATGGCCCTTTTACTTAAAAAATAATGCAAATACATGCAAATAGTTTGTCCGCTGTTTTCTGGGAAAACTATTTGAGAGATATTAATGAAACTTCACACAAATGTTTAATGCATCAAGACCTGAAGCTAAGTTGATTCTGAGGTTCATTTGATTTTTCATTTCAGAGTTATGGCCCTTGTCCTTAAAAAATATGGAAATAGTTTGTCCGCTGTTTTCTGGGAAAACTATTTGAGAGATATTAATGAAACTTCACACAAATGTTTAATGCATCAAGATCTGAAACTGAATTGATTCTGAGGATCATTTGGTTTTTCGTTTCAGAGTTATGGCCCTTGTCCTTAAAAAATAATGAAAATAATTTGTCCGCTGTTTTCTGGGAAAACTATTTGAGAGATATTAATGAAACTTCACAAAAATGTTTAATGCATCAAGATCTGAAGCTGAGTTGATTTTGAGGTTTATTTGATTTTTCGTTTCGGAGATATTGCCCTTTTACTTAAAAAAAATTGCAAATATATGCAAATAGTTTGTCCGCTGTTTTCTGGCAAAACTGTTTGACAGATATTAATGAAACTTCATACACATGTTTAATGCATCAAGACCTGAAGCTGAGTTGATTCTGAGGATCATTTGATTTGTTGTTTCGGAGTTATGGCCCTTGCACTTAAAAAAATAATGCAAATCTATGCAAATATGAGGATGGCCATAACTTTTTCATTTGAAATGATATTTACTTCAATTTTTTTATATGGTTAAACCTTAATGTGAATTTTCACATATATTGCGGGGTTTTGATATGTTATTTTATTCTAAAGTTATGGTCCTTGAACTTTGTGTGTTCGTTGCTTTGTTAGTCGGTCAACTTTTAGTTTGTCTGTTGTTTTCTGGGAAAACTATTAAAATGATATAAATGAAACTTAACACAAATGTTTTAAGCAACAAAATTTGAAGCTGAGTTTATGTTGAGGTTCATTCAGTTATGGCCGTTGCACTTTACAAAAATCTGCAAAAATGAGGATTAGCTGTAACTTTTTTATTTAATAAGATATTCACCTTAATATGGAAATCAAGATCTGAAGCACAGATTAGAAAATGTCAACACTTATAAGGCATGTTGAATCGGAGAAAGTTTTCAAGTGGGTGTATTATGTACCGTATGCGGTACTCTTGTTCACAATTTGTAACTGACCTAATGTCTTCGTCAGTAACAGGATTTAGGGAATATTCCAACACAATTACTTTGATAATAACATGAGTTGGCAAAACAAAAGGATTGATCAGCATAGTCATAGTGTCCAACCATCCCTCTTAATTTACCTTTACTGTTTGACCTATATTAATATGTAAGCTTATTTTAATATTGGAACAGTATTCAGTAGATTGTCAAACTTGTTTGGATCCTAATCAGGTGCTGGCACTTGATCAAGATCACTGTGATTTAAAGGTATTGTCAAACAACACTATTTAGATTTACTTAACCCTTTCCTTTTCACGCCTTTGCAAAGAGACTAGACCAAGATTAGACAGCTCCTGTAGGAGCCTTCTGATCAGGGTCTGCTATGTTTGCTTATGAAATGATAACAAATCTGACTTTACTGTTTTTACAGAGACCAAAACATCATGTTTGCAAATGCCATTATAAAAAATCATGTAATAAATATTCATGATGTCATTATTTCTTACATAATTATTCAACAGGGAAAGGGTTAAAGTTTGATACAGTAATGCACATGTTCATCATCACAAGAGGCCTAATTATACCAAAATTATAAGTCTGTTGTTCATGTTGATATTTTATGCTTTCCCTCATATAAATGCTTTTTTTCACCTTTGCAAACAGAGTAGACCCAGATCAGATGGCTCATGTAGCAGCTGTCTGACTAGGGCTTCACTGCTTGCTTATGAAATTATAAAAAAAATCTGACACCACAATTTCTATCGATATCAATAAATCTGGTGTACAGTAAAACCCCTCTAAACCAGACATTCAATTTAGTATAAATATCGGTCTTGGAGACAAGTGTCAGCTTAATGCAAGGTGAAAGTCATGCAGAAAGCTCCTCTAGGAGCTTTCTGCATGACTTTCACCCAGCATTAAACAGCCACCTGCCTAAAAGTATCTAAATTCTTCTCTACTAGAATTCCGCTTAGAGGGTTTTTACTATGCATATACCATTATAAACAGTATTCATAATGTCAGTATTTGTTATGTTAAATGTAATCCTTTGCTCCATAAATACGCCTTTCTATGCCTTTGCACACAGCCAGATCAATTGGCTCCTGTAGGAGCTGTCTGATCAGGGTCTGCTCAATTTGCTTATGATGTATAGATATGATTCTGCAGTTTCTGCCATGGCCAAAAATTCCAGTGACCATCTGCTATTATTACAATTAATCTAATTAATATTCATGATCACATTATTTCTTTCAGGAATATTCATGGAGTAAAGGGTTAAATTGATATTCATATTGGGTAAAGCCTTGCATGAATATTCATGGAGTAAAGGGTTAAATTGATATTCATATTGGGTAAAGCCTTGCATGAATACACATGGATCATATCATACTGATATTTCTGTTCTGCCAATTTTACCCTTAACCCATTCCCTCATATTGACGACTTTTGACGACTCTGTAAAAGTCACTTTGTGAAACCATTGTGATAAATAGAGCATTTGCTCCCATAGGAGCAAATGCTCTATTTATCACAATGGTTTAAAAACTACACAATTCTAAAAATTTCCTTTTCTTTAGAAAAAGCTCTTTTTCGGTAGATTTATTCAAAGAGTTTGGGTCTAAAAAAAAGCCTTTGAGGAAATGGGTTAATACCAGGACACCTGATCACCCATCTCCACTGATTAGTAAAGTGGAAAAACCTCTACACATTTCTGATGTTTTGAAAGTAAAATAATAGAATAGCAAATAATGTAGACCCTGATCTAACTGTTTCTTCAGGAGCACGTTGATTTAGATCTGTAATTTTTGCTTAACCTTCGTATGTGGCAGAGTTTTAAGGGCAGTTCTGGTAATTTATTTCATTTGTCTGTGAATTTAGTCATACATTTTGTTATTCATGAATTCCCATTATTATTTTACTGTACCACGATTGTCACAAATTGTGTTGTCTTTATTTCTATCACTTTTATTGAAATTTTAACCCTTTACTTCATGAATAATTCATATAAGAATCAATTACTTATGAATATAAATTACCTTGATTTTTATATAATTAGATGTTTTGGCAGTTGCAGAAACCTTAAAATCATCAGATCCTTATCATTTTGCAAGCAAGCAGAGCAGACCTTGATGAGACGGCTCTTGTAGGAGTAGTCTGATCTGGTTCTACTCTGTTTGCAAAGACTTAAAAATTCATACATGTTGAGTAAAGGGTTAAAAAGTCATTCACATCATCTGAACTTCAATTTTGACATTCTTGTTTTTGTTTCTGTTGATATTTTAAAAATTTGTGTACAATGTTATTGTATAAATTAAATATAAGACTTTTTTATTTTGTTATATTTCCTATTGAAATAACTAAATCATTCCCATGTAATTATGTTATTTTTTTGTGTCACCTGCCGAGAGGCAGTGTGTCACTTAGGGATCAGTTTTCTGTCTGTCTGTCGGTGTCTGTCCGTCTGTCTGTCCATCACACTTTATATTTTTTGGCCGTCATTTCTAAACTAATAGATAGATAAAGCTTTCAAATTTCAAATGTATCTTCCTCTCATTGAGGACGCTTGATGTAACTAAGATTCGTCACTCTACATGCAATACTATTTAGCTCACCAGAGCACAAAGTGCTCAGGGTGAGCTTTTGTGATTGCAAAAAGACGCTCATCGGCGTGCGGTGTCCGCCGTCCGTCGTCAACAATTTGAACCTTTAAAAATCTTCTCCTCTGAATCCATAGGGTTCTCAGCTTTCATCTTTGGCACATATAATCATCTTTAGGTCCTCTACAAAAGTTACATAAATTATGCCCCTGGGGTCAAAATTGGCCCCGCTCCAGGGGTGGGCAGTTTTCAATAGAAACATATAATAAAACTTTGAAAATCTTCTCCTCTGAAACAGAAAGGTTCTCAGCTTTCATATTTGGCACATAGCATCATGTTTAGGTCCTCTACAAAAGTTATATAAATTATGGCCCTGGGATCAAAATTGGCCCCGCCCCAGGGGTGGGCAGTTTTCAATAGAAACATATAGTAAAATTTTGAAAATCTTCTCCTCTGAAATTGGAAGGTTCTCAACTTTCATATTTGGCACATAGCATCATGTTCAGGTTCTCTACAAAAGTTATATAAATTATGGCCCTGGGGTCAAAATTGGCCCGCCCCAGGGGTGGGCAGTTTTCCATAGAAATGTATAGTGAAAATTTTGAAAATCTTCATCTCTGAAATGGGAAGGTTTTTAGCTTTCATATGTGTCACATAGCATCATATTCCGGTCCTCTAAGAAAGTTATTTAAATTATGGCCCTAGGGTCAAAATTGGCCCTGCCCCAGGGATGGGCAGTTTTCAATAGAAATATATAGTGAAAACTTTGAAAATCTTTATCTTTGAAACGGGAAGGTTCTTAGCTTTCATATTTGGCACATAGTATCATGTTCAGGTCCTCTACAAAAGTTATATAAATTATGAACCTGGGGTCAAAATTGGCCCTTCCCAAGGGGTGGGCAGTTTTCAATAGAAACATATATAGTAAAAACTTTGAAAATCTTCTCCTGAAACTGGGAGGTAACATTCTCAGCTTTATATTTGGCACATAGCATCATGTACAGGTCCTCTACAAAAGTTAAAATTATTAAATAGGTTGTAGCCCTGGGGTCAAAATTGGCCCAGCCCCAGGGGTAGTCAGTTTTCAATAGAAACATATACATGTAGTGCAAATTTTGAAAATCTTCTCTGAATCTAAAGGGTTCTCAGCTTTCATATTTGGCACATAGCATCATTTTTTCAATAGAAACATATAATGAAAACTTTGAAAATCTTCTCCTCTGATTGTCTGGTGAGCACTTCAGTGCCATTCTGGCCATCTTGTTTAGTTATTCCCCTTTGTTCCGATTTTCGCACTCCAGTGGAATAACATTTTTTGTGTCACCTGCGAGCAGGTGTCACATGTGTTCCTTCGAACACTCTTGTAGTCCCCTACCGGCGAAGCCGAAAGGGACTATAGTTTTTGGTTGCGTCTGTCCGTCTGTCATTCTGCAATCAGTCAATTGTCAGTACTTTTTTATGTCCCCATTGACGATAGTCAGGGGTCATTTTGTTTAGCACATGTCCGTCCGTCCGTCTGTCCGTGTGTCACACTTTTACTTGCAGTTGGTTGTCACAGTTTTCATTGTCTTATATCTCACTAACCACTATAGCTATTGGCATGGAATTGCATATACACATTATACACAAACCATACTTTCATTGCGCACCCAGGCCATGCTGCCTGCAAGCCCAAGGTCAATGTCAAATGACTCAGGAATTTACATGCAGCTAGGCAAGCACCAGCACGGGGGCATCGGTGAGTGTTTTGTAGTTTGGAAGTGGTTTGAGATATCAACTTTTTATTAAGTATAAAGCTAAATCTAGATGAGTTACAGCTTAAGTTCGAATCTCAGTCCAGTGAAATACTTTTTGGAAGAGTTATGACCCTTGGACTTGACATTTTTTGTCAAATTTTCAATTGTCTGGACTTGTTTGCGAGTGGTTCGAGATATCAACTTTATATTTGTTAGAAAGCTAAATCTAGATGAGTTA
Organism: Azorinus chamasolen; assembly: GCA_963576725.1. Lineage (NCBI taxonomy): Eukaryota > Metazoa > Mollusca > Bivalvia > Cardiida > Solecurtidae > Azorinus > Azorinus chamasolen. The sequence continues at coordinate 51,563,149 of OY755238.1, read as the reverse complement.
TAGCTTAAGTCCGAATCTCAGTCCGATGGAATAAGTTTTGATAGAGTTATGGCCCTTGGACTTGACATTTTTCGTCACATTTTCAATTGGCAGAACTTTTTAAGGAACTGGTTCAAGATATCAACTTTATATTTGATATAAAGCTAAATCTAGATGAGTTAAAGCTTAAGTTCAAAATCTCAGTGCGGTTGAATAATTGTTGCCATAGTTATGGCCATTGAACTCATTTTTCGTTACATTTTCAAGTTACATTTACATTGGAAGTGGTTTGAGATATATATTTTATATTTGGTATATAGCTAAATCTAGATGAGTTACAGATTGACTTCGAATCTCAGTCCGTTGGAATACTTTTTGATAGAGTTATGACCCTTGGACTTGACATTCTTTGTCACAAATTTTCCAGACTTTTTTTGGAAGTGGTTTGAGATATCAACTTTAAATTTGGTACATGTATAAAGCTAAATCTAGATGAGTTATAGCTTAAGTTCAATCTCAGTGCAGTTGAATAATTGTTGCCTGAGTAATGGCCCTTGAACTCAAAAATTTTCGTCACATTTTTAATTGTCCGGACTTTCTTGGAAGTGGTTCGAGATATTAACCTTATATTTCGCAGAAAGCTAAATCTAAATGAGTTACAGCTTAAGTTCGAATCTCGGTCTCGTTGAATAGTGTTTTTTTTTGTCAGAGTTGTCAGAGTCTTGAACTTTTCTTTGGATACAAACTGTAAAGGTTAACAGGAATTGACTCATAACATAAAACGAGTTATGTACAGTATAAATGTCCGTGAAGTTGGCTACTTGTTCCTTGTTCCCTGTTCGACATTCAATGGATTGTGAATGTTCAATAGCAAACAAGTAGCTAACTTCACACCCCGTTACTTATTCGACTGTTTTCGTTTTTGTGAATAACGAACCGGGAATAAGTAGCTAACTTCACACCCAGTTACTTATTCAATTATATTCGTTATTCTGAATAACGAACCGGGAATAAGTAGCTAACTTCACATCCCGTTACTTATTCAATTATTTTCGTTATTTTGAATAACGAACCGGGAATAAGTAGCTAACTTCACATCCCGTTACTTATTCGATTATTTTCGTTTTTGTGAATAACGAACCGGGAATAAGTAGCTAACTTCACATCCAGTTACTTATTCGATATTTTCGTTTTTGTGAATAAGGAACCGGGAATAAGTAGCTAACTTCACATCCCGTTACTTATTCAATTATATTCGTTATTCTGAATAACGAACCGGGAATAAGTAGCTAACTTCACATCCCGTTACTTATTCGATTATTTTCGTTTTTGTGAATAACGAACCGGGAATAATTAGCTAACTTCACATCCCGTTACTTATTCGATATTTTCGTTTTTGTGAATAACGAACCGGGAATAAGTAGCTAACTTCACATCCCGTTACTTATTCGATTATTTTCGTTTTTGTGAATAACGAACCGGGAATAAGTAGCTAACTTCACATCCCGTTACTTATTCGATTATTTTCGTTGTTCTGAATAACGAACCGGGAATAAGTAGCTAACTTCACATCCCGTTACTTATTCAATTATTTTCATTATTTTGAATAAGGAACCGGGAATAAGTAGCTAACTTCACATCCAGTTACTTATTCGATATTTTCGTTTTTGTGAATAAGGAACCGGGAATAAGTAGCTAACTTCACATCCCGTTACTTATTCGATTATTTTCGTTTTTGTGAATAACGAACCGGGAATAAGTAGCTAACTTCAAATCCCGTTACTTATTCGATTATTTTCATTATTCTGAATAACGAACCGGGAATAAGTAGCTAACTTCACATCCCGTTACTTATTCAATTATTTTCATTATTTTGAATAAGGAACCGGGAATAAGTAGCTAACTTCACATCCAGTTACTTATTCGATTATTTTCGTTTTTGTGAATAACGAACCGGGAATAGGTAGCTAACTTCACATCCCGTTACTTATTCGACTATTTTCGTTATTCTGAATAACGAACCAGGAATAAGTAGCTAACTTCACATCCCGTTACTTATTCGATTATTTTCGTTGTTCTGAATAAGGAACCGGGAATAAGTAGCTAACTTCACATCCAGTTACTTATTCGATATTTTCGTTTTTGTGAATAAGGAACCGGGAATAAGTAGCTAACTTCACATCCCGTTACTTATTCGATTATTTTCGTTTTTGTGAATAACGAACCGGGAATAAGTAGCTAACTTCACATCCCGTTACTTATTCGATTATTTTCATTATTCTGAATAACGAACCGGGAATAAGTAGCTAACTTCACATCCCGTTACTTATTCAATTATTTTCATTATTTTGAATAAGGAACCGGGAATAAGTAGCTAACTTCACATCCAGTTACTTATTCGATTATTTTCGTTTTTGTGAATAACGAACCGGGAATAGGTAGCTAACTTCACATCCCGTTACTTATTCGACTATTTTCGTTATTCTGAATAACGAACCGGGAATAAGTAGCTAACTTCACATCCCGTTACTTATTCGATTATTTTCGTTGTTCTGAATAAGGAACCGGGAATAAGTAGCTAACTTCACATCCAGTTACTTATTCGATATTTTCGTTTTTGTGAATAAGGAACCGGGAATAAGTAGCTAACTTCACATCCCGTTACTTATTCGATTATTTTCGTTTTTGTGAATAACGAACCGGGAATAAGTAGCTAACTTCACATCCCGTTACTTATTCGATTATTTTCATTATTCTGAATAACGAACCGGGAATAAGTAGCTAACTTCACATCCCGTTACTTATTCAATTATTTTCATTATTTTGAATAAGGAACCGGGAATAAGTAGCTAACTTCACATCCAGTTACTTATTCGATTATTTTCGTTTTTGTGAATAACGAACCGGGAATAGGTAGCTAACTTCACATCCCGTTACTTATTCGACTATTTTCGTTATTCTGAATAACGAACCGGGAATAAGTAGCTAACTTCACATCCCGTTACTTATTCGATTATTTTCGTTGTTCTGAATAACGAACCGGGAATAAGTAGCTAACTTCACATCCCGTTACTTATTCAATTATTTTCGTTATTTTGAATAACGAACCGGGAATAAGTAGCCAACTTCACGTCCAGTTACTTATTCGATTATTTTCGTTTTTGTGAATAACGAACCGGGAATAAGTAGCTAACTTCACATCCCGTTACTTATTCAATTATTTTTCGTTATTTTGAATAAGGAACCGGGAATAAGTAGCTAACTTCACATCCCGTTACTTATTCGATTATTTTCGTTGTTCACATCTGTTAATCATGAATTTGTCAATTGCGCACGCTAAAGTTACTCAACTACTCTCATTACATGAACAAACCCGATCTGATCTTATCTGATCTGGATCTATATCTCGTCTGATCTTGATCTGATTTGGATCTGGATCTGAATCACTTCTGACCTGATATGGTATGATCTGATCTGATCTAATCTGATCTGGATATGAGTTGGATCTTATCTGGATTGAATCACTTCTGATTTGGTCTGATTTGATCTGATTTGATTTGCATCTTGATCTAATCTGATCTGACATAATCTGGATCTGGATCTGGCTGTTCTTATCTGATCTGATCAAGACAAGCGAAAACTCTAATTAAGATCAGGGCCAGATCGGATCAGACCCTGATCAGATCCTGATCATATCCAGATCTATTCTAATCAGATATGGATATTGATCTGAATAAGATATTGAAATATACTTCATCTAATCTGATTTGATTTAATAGTTGACATGTTAAGAGTGAATTGGCAGCTGGCTGCCAGTTGTCAGTAGACGGTTCGTTAAGCACAATACCTGAAGTAACATTTGAATTGGCTGCTGGCTGCCAGTTGCCAATTGACGGTTCACCTGTAAATACAGTTTCTTATGTTACATTTGAATTGGCAGCTGGCTGTCAGTTGCCAGTTGACTATTCGTGGTCAACCCTGTTTTGATATGTTAAGAGCGATTTGGAAGCTGGCTGCCAGTTGACAATTCACCTGAATACGTATCTATGGCTGCCAGTTGCTAGTTGACTTTTGGCTAGTAAATACAATTTCTGAAGTTACATTTCAATTGGCAACTGGCTGCCTGTTGCCGGTTCGTTAGTAATCACAATACCTGATGTATAATAAAAGTCGAATTGGCAGCTGGCTGCCAGTTGCCAGGTGACTGTTTGCTAACACAAACAATGTCAGGAGTTACATTTGAATTGACAGCTGATTGCCAGTTGCCAGTTCGCCTTTAAACACAATTTCTTATGTTATATTTGAATTGGCAGCTGGCTGCCAGATGCCAGTTACCTATTCGTAATCACCTCTGTTTTGATAGTTTAAGAGCGAATTGTCAGCTGGCTGACAGTTGCCAGTTGACAATTCACATGACTATGTTTCTATGTATAATAAAATTCGAATTGGCAGCTGGCTGTCAGTTGACAATTCACGGTTCTCTAGTAATCACAATTCATGAAGTTTCATTTGAATTGGCAACTGGCTGCCAGTTGCTAGTTGACGATTCGCGAGTATCATATTGAATTGGAAGCCGTATAGTGGAATTGGCTGGCAAATGGCAGCTAACTTCACGCACATCTGAGGGTTAGATTTTTGCAAGCGATCTCATTTAGTGCCTTGTTAATGCATTTTAAATTTCAGAAAATACAAGATTAGTACATATTAGCTACGAAAGAAAAACAAATTGTGCAATGTAACATATCCGAACAATTGAAACTGACTTTTCGCGATTTGTTTCACTTTCAGGACATTTTAGGAAAACAGTTGATTTTTTATATCGAAGTCGGGTGCCTCGAAACATCGGATATTTCGAGGTACAATTTCTTTCCCTTCAACAATTTGCAAATTATCTATTTTATGTAAATTTTCTAAAGTTTCCGTCTACAGCTTAATACAGGTCAAAAACAATGCTGCACGCTCATGTACGTGCTCTCTATGTTTTCGAACTACATTAGGCTGTCACCAACGGACCATTATTAGGCTAGAAATTCGATGTCAACTTTTCTCTTCATATGAATTGTCTAGTTCCCTTGAAATTAGAGATATTAAAATTCCACTGTACATGTAATTAGTTCTCAATAGCTATACTGTGGAATAGCTTACCTACTCTACTGTTTTCCCAATAGATTTTCCAACCGTATTTCTTATTGCATATTTTAATTCCTTTAAACTGGGAATTGAAAAGATGAGTTATGTGGTGGATAATTTTTACAGCCTGACATTGCTGCGCAATAAACATAATTTTAAAATTATCTTGGTGAATACTCATGGCACTAGTTCACGAAAAAATAGAAGAAATCTATATTTTGACTAATTAGATCTATACCTTAGCACAATTGAATCCCGACGATTTAGATCTTTTTAAATTTAGATAAAGTGAATTCTAGATAGTTTAGCTTGATTTGATCTAGATCTATTCAACAATTATTTTACCAGATTTGCTACGGACCCTACTGTACAGTAGCCGGAAAGACATTTTACACAACATGAATGAACGCCATGAGACTGTATAAATACATGTTATAATTATATCTTATCTTGATCTTACCAAATTAAAAGGAGGAGTAAAAGATCTAGATCTTATCAAAATAAAAGAAGGAGTAAAATTTTAAACACTGATAAAAAAATTCGATCACCGAAAGAAAAATGCAAGATGTGTTCTTTGCCAATATCTTTAGGTATTGAAATCGATGAAAAATTATGTGTGAGTAAATCTCTTCACGACTATAAACCCTACATGTACACTCCACGTGCCTGTTTATGTCAATGCAAACACAGTAGACCCAGATCAAACGTAATGAAACAAATTTACAAACAGAGTACATCCAGATCAGACAGCTTCTGTTGTAGCTCCTTGATCACTGATCAGGGTCTAACTCTTATCGGTTTGCTTATGAAATAATACACCGGTAGGTCTGGTTGTACAATTACTGTCAAAGCCAAACTTTCATGTACTCATGTATCATTACAAAAACTCGATCTCCATGAAATCATTTTTTTTCTTACACGCCCTTTTTTCACAATGCTAATTTTTCAAAGGGATCTTTGGCTCTGACAGAAACTATAGGATTAGATCAACAGAATTTCATAAGCAGCAGAGCAGAACCTGGTCAGACAGCTCCTACAGGAACTGTCCGATCTGGATCTACTCTATTTGCAAACGTGCGTGAAGCCGTTTACATAATACGAGAAGGATTGGGAAATTGATTTTAAAGCAAATTTGGTGTCTGCTGTCAACAGAGCTAACTGGTGTTTATTAATTCTTTTTTCTCTTAAGAATATTTATTAAAGATTTCATGACCTCATGCATATTCATTTACAGGGATTACAGAGACGCTAGACAACCATGATCGAATCTAAAGAAATAAGTCTACGGACTAAGCAATCAGAGCAGATCCTGATCAGACAGTTTCTACGTGATTTAGGTTTACGCTGTTAACAAAAAGTTTGAATAGAATAATTTTCCAATACGAAAAGACCCATTAACCTACAGTGCTAACCTCTAAAGTCACATTCATAATAGAATGTAGCATATCCTTTTTTATAATTGTAGACCCAAGTCATTGGCTTAAACGGCTTTAAAACGCGTTTGAAACGCAATAAGTTGGAAAGAATAACAGTTTCTCCACTGTAATTACTTAACGCAGCAAACACATAAAGATCTACGATGGAGTTGCAGAGTTACGATGCAGTAACTCGGTTTAAAAGTATACTGTCGCTACAAAAGATTAACGTTGGAAGGAATGCCGTGGTAATGAGAGTCCATTGTATACATGTATATAGTTTCTTATTCCCGGTTCCTTATTCAAAATGACTAATATAATTGAATCAGTATTTGGATGTAAAGTTAGCTACTTATTCCCGGTTCGTTATTCACAAAAACATAAAATAATCGAATAAGTAACTGGATGTGAAGTTAGCTACTTATTCCCGGTTCGTTATTCACAAACACGGAAATAATTGAATAAGTAACTGGATGTGAAGTTAGCTACTTATTCCCGGTTCCTTATTCAAATTAACGAAAATAATTGAATAAGTAACGGGATGTGAAGTTAGCTACTTATTCCCGGTTCGTTATTCAGAATAACGAAAATAATCGAATAAGTAACGGGATGTGAAGTTAGCTACTTATTCCCGGTTCGTTATTCACAAAAACGAAAATAATCGAATAAGTAACTGGACGTGAAGTTGGCTACTTATTCCCGGTTCGTTATTCACAAAAACGAAAATAATCGAATAAGTAACGGGATGTGAAGTTAGCTACTTATTCCCGGTTCCTTATTCACAAAAACGAAAATAGTCGAATAAGTAACGGGATGTGAAGTTAGCTACCTATTCCCGGTTCCTTATTCACAAAAACGAAAATAATCGAATAAGTAACTGGATGTGAAGTTAGCTACTTATTCCCGGTTCCTTATTCAAAATAATGAAAATAATTGAATAAGTAACGGGATGTGAAGTTAGCTACTTATTCCCGGTTCGTTATTCAGAATAATGAAAATAATCGAATAAGTAACGGGATGTGAAGTTAGCTACTTATTCCCGGTTCGTTATTCACAAAAACGAAAATAATCGAATAAGTAACGGGATGTGAAGTTAGCTACTTATTCCCGGTTCCTTATTCACAAAAACGAAAATATCGAATAAGTAACGGGATGTGAAGTTAGCCACTTATTCCCGGTTCGTTATTCACAAAAAGGAAAATAATCGAATAAGTAACTGGATGTGAAGTTAGCTACTTATTCCCGGTTCGTTATTCACAAAAGCGAAAATAATCGAATAAGTAACTGGACGTGAAGTTAGCTACTTATTCCCGGTTCGTTATTCAGAACAACGAAAATAATCGAATAAGTAACGGGGTGTGAAGTTAGCTACTTATTCCCGGTTCGTTATTCAGAATAACGAAAATAGTCGAATAAGTAACGGGATGTGAAGTTAGCTACCTATTCCCGGTTCGTTATTCACAAAAACGAAAATAATCGAATAAGTAACTGGATGTGAAGTTAGCTACTTATTCCCGGTTCCTTATTCAAAATAATGAACATAATTGAATAAGTAACGGGATGTGAAGTTAGCTACTTATTCCCGGTTCGTTATTCAGAATAATGAAAATAATCGAATAAGTAACGGGATGTGAAGTTAGCTACTTATTCCCGGTTCCTTATTCACAACAACGAAAATATCGAATAAGTAACGGGATGTGAAGTTAGCAACTTATTCCCGGTTCCTTATTCACAAAAACGAAAATATCGAATAAGTAACGGGATGTGAAGTTAGCTACTTATTCCCGGTTCGTTATTCACAAAAAAGAAAATAATCGAATAAGTAACGGGATGTGAAGTTAGCTACTTATTCCCGGTTCGTTATTCACAAAAACGAAAATATCGAATAAGTAACGGGATGTGAGGTTAGCTACTTATTCCCGGTTCGTTATTCACAAAAACGAAAATAATCGAATAAGTAACTGGATGTGAAGTTAGCTACTTATTCCCGGTTCCTTATTCAGAATAACGAAAATAGTCGAATAAGTAACGGGATGTGAAGTTAGCTACCTATTCCCGGTTCGTTATTCACAAAAACGAAAATAATCGAATAAGTAACTGGATGTGAAGTTAGCTACTTATTCCCGGTTCCTTATTCACAAAAGCGAAAATAATCGAATAAGTAACTGGACGTGAAGTTAGCTACTTATTCCCGGTTCGTTATTCACAAAAACGAAAATAATCGAATAAGTAACTGGATGTGAAGTTAGCTACTTATTCCCGGTTCCTTATTCAAAATAATGAACATAATTGAATAAGTAACGGGATGTGAAGTTAGCTACTTATTCCCGGTTCGTTATTCAGAATAATGAAAATAATCGAATAAGTAACGGGATGTGAAGTTAGCTACTTATTCCCGGTTCCTTATTCACAACAACGAAAATATCGAATAAGTAACGGGATGTGAAGTTAGCAACTTATTCCCGGTTCCTTATTCACAAAAACGAAAATATCGTATAAGTAACGGGATGTGAAGTTAGCTACTTATTCCCGGTTCGTTATTCACAAAAAAGAAAATAATCGAATAAGTAACGGGATGTGAAGTTAGCTACTTATTCCCGGTTCGTTATTCACAAAAACGAAAATATCGAATAAGTAACGGGATGTGAGGTTAGCTACTTATTCCCGGTTCGTTATTCACAAAAACGAAAATAATCGAATAAGTAACTGGATGTGAAGTTAGCTACTTATTCCCGGTTCCTTATTCAGAATAACGAAAATAGTCGAATAAGTAACGGGATGTGAAGTTAGCTACCTATTCCCGGTTCGTTATTCACAAAAACGAAAATAATCGAATAAGTAACTGGATGTGAAGTTAGCTACTTATTCCCGGTTCCTTATTCACAAAAGCGAAAATAATCGAATAAGTAACTGGACGTGAAGTTAGCTACTTATTCCCGGTTCGTTATTCACAAAAACGAAAATAATCGAATAAGTAACGGGGTGTGAAGTTAGCTACTTATTCCCGGTTCGTTATTCAGAATAATGAAAATAATCGAATAAGTAACGGGATGTGAAGTTAGCTACTTATTCCCGGTTCCTTATTCACAACAACGAAAATATCGAATAAGTAACGGGATGTGAAGTTAGCAACTTATTCCCGGTTCCTTATTCACAAAAACGAAAATATCGAATAAGTAACGGGATGTGAAGTTAGCTACTTATTCCCGGTTCGTTATTCACAAAAAAGAAAATAATCGAATAAGTAACGGGATGTGAAGTTAGCTACTTATTCCCGGTTCGTTATTCACAAAAACGAAAATATCGAATAAGTAACGGGATGTGAGGTTAGCTACTTATTCCCGGTTCGTTATTCACAAAAACGAAAATAATCGAATAAGTAACTGGATGTGAAGTTAGCTACTTATTCCCGGTTCCTTATTCAGAATAACGAAAATAGTCGAATAAGTAACGGGATGTGAAGTTAGCTACCTATTCCCGGTTCGTTATTCACAAAAACGAAAATAATCGAATAAGTAACTGGATGTGAAGTTAGCTACTTATTCCCGGTTCCTTATTCACAAAAGCGAAAATAATCGAATAAGTAACTGGACGTGAAGTTAGCTACTTATTCCCGGTTCGTTATTCACAAAAACGAAAATAATCGAATAAGTAACGGGGTGTGAAGTTAGCTACTTATTCCCGGTTCGTTATTCAGAATAACGAAAATAGTCGAATAAGTAACGGGATGTGAAGTTAGCTACCTATTCCCGGTTCGTTATTCACAAAAACGAAAATAATCGAATAAGTAACTGGATGTGAAGTTACCTACGTATTCCCGGTTCCTTATTCAGAATAATGAAAATAATCGAATAAGTAACGGGATGTGAAGTTAGCAACTTATTCCCGGTTCGTTATTCACAAAAACGAAAATATCGAATAAGTAACGGGATGTGAAGTTAGCTACTTATTCCCGGTTCGTTATTCACAAAAAAGAAAATAATCGAATAAGTAACGGGATGTGAAGTTAGCTACTTATTCCCGGTTCGTTATTCACAAAAACGAAAATATCGAATAAGTAACTGGATGTGAAGTTAGCTACTTATTCCCGGTTCGTTATTCACAAAAACGAAAATAATCGAATAAGTAACTGGATGTGAAGTTAGCTACTTATTCCCGGTTCCTTATTCAGAATAACGAAAATAGTCGAATAAGTAACGGGATGTGAAGTTAGCTACCTATTCCCGGTTCGTTATTCACAAAAACGAAAATAATCGAATAAGTAACTGGATGTGAAGTTAGCTACTTATTCCCGGTTCCTTATTCAAAAAAGCGAAAATAATCGAATAAGTAACTGGACGTGAAGTTAGCTACTTATTCCCGGTTCGTTATTCACAAAAACGAAAATAATCGAATAAGTAACGGGGTGTGAAGTTAGCTACTTATTCCCGGTTCGTTATTCAGAATAACGAAAATAGTCGAATAAGTAACGGGATGTGAAGTTAGCTACCTATTCCCGGTTCGTTATTCACAAAAACGAAAATAATCGAATAAGTAACTGGATGTGAAGTTAGCTACTTATTCCCGGTTCCTTATTCAAAATAATGAAAATAATTGAATAAGTAACGGGATGTGAAGTTAGCTACTTATTCCCGGTTCGTTATTCAGAATAATGAAAATAATCGAATAAGTAACGGGATGTGAAGTTAGCTACTTATTCCCGGTTCGTTATTCACAAAAACGAAAATAATCGAATAAGTAACGGGATGTGAAGTTAGCTACTTATTCCCGGTTCCTTATTCACAAAAACGAAAATATCGAATAAGTAACGGGATGTGAAGTTAGCCACTTATTCCCGGTTCGTTATTCACAAAAAGGAAAATAATCGAATAAGTAACTGGATGTGAAGTTAGCTACTTATTCCCGGTTCGTTATTCAAATTAACGAAAATAATTGAATAAGTAACGGGATGTGAAGTTAGCTACTTATTCCCGGTTCGTTATTCAGAATAACGAAAATAATCGAATAAGTAACTGGACGTGAAGTTAGCTACTTATTCCCGGTTCGTTATTCAGAACAACGAAAATAATCGAATAAGTAACGGGGTGTGAAGTTAGCTACTTATTCCCGGTTCGTTATTCAGAATAACGAAAATAGTCGAATAAGTAACGGGATGTGAAGTTAGCTACTTATTCCCGGTTCCTTATTCACAAAAACGAAAATAATCGAATAAGTAACTGGACGTGAAGTTAGCTACTTATTCCCGGTTCGTTATTCACAAAAACGAAAATAATCGAATAAGTAACGGGGTGTGAAGTTAGCTACTTATTCCCGGTTCGTTATTCAGAATAACGAAAATAGTCGAATAAGTAACGGGATGTGAAGTTAGCTACCTATTCCCGGTTCGTTATTCACAAAAACGAAAATAATCGAATAAGTAACTGGATGTGAAGTTAGCTACTTATTCCCGGTTCCTTATTCAAAATAATGAAAATAATTGAATAAGTAACGGGATGTGAAGTTAGCTACTTATTCCCGGTTCGTTATTCAGAATAATGAAAATAATCGAATAAGTAACGGGATGTGAAGTTAGCTACTTATTCCCGGTTCGTTATTCACAAAAACGAAAATAATCGAATAAGTAACGGGATGTGAAGTTAGCTACTTATTCCCGGTTCCTTATTCACAAAAACGAAAATATCGAATAAGTAACGGGATGTGAAGTTAGCCACTTATTCCCGGTTCGTTATTCACAAAAAGGAAAATAATCGAATAAGTAACTGGATGTGAAGTTAGCTACTTATTCCCGGTTCGTTATTCAAATTAACGAAAATAATTGAATAAGTAACGGGATGTGAAGTTAGCTACTTATTCCCGGTTCGTTATTCAGAATAACGAAAATAATCGAATAAGTAACTGGACGTGAAGTTAGCTACTTATTCCCGGTTCGTTATTCAGAACAACGAAAATAATCGAATAAGTAACGGGGTGTGAAGTTAGCTACTTATTCCCGGTTCGTTATTCAGAATAACGAAAATAGTCGAATAAGTAACGGGATGTGAAGTTAGCTACCTATTCCCGGTTCGTTATTCACAAAAACGAAAATAATCGAATAAGTAACTGGATGTGAAGTTAGCTACTTATTCCCGGTTCCTTATTCAAAATAATGAAAATAATTGAATAAGTAACGGGATGTGAAGTTAGCTACTTATTCCCGGTTCGTTATTCAGAATAATGAAAATAATCGAATAAGTAACGGGATGTGAAGTTAGCTACTTATTCCCCGTTCGTTATTCACAAAAACGAAAATAATCGAATAAGTAACGGGATGTGAAGTTAGCTACTTATTCCCGGTTCCTTATTCACAAAAACGAAAATATCGAATAAGTAACGGGATGTGAAGTTAGCCACTTATTCCCGGTTCGTTATTCACAAAAAGGAAAATAATCGAATAAGTAACTGGATGTGAAGTTAGCTACTTATTCCCGGTTCGTTATTCAAATTAACGAAAATAATTGAATAAGTAACGGGATGTGAAGTTAGCTACTTATTCCCGGTTCGTTATTCAGAATAACGAAAATAATCGAATAAGTAACGGGATGTGAAGGTAGCTACTTATTCCCGGTTCGTTATTCACAAAAGCGAAAATAATCGAACAAGTAACTGGACGTGAAGTTAGCTACTTATTCCCGGTTCGTTATTCAGAACAACGAAAATAATCGAATAAGTAACGGGGTGTGAAGTTAGCTACTTATTCCCGGTTCGTTATTCAGAATAACGAAAATAGTCGAATAAGTAACGGGATGTGAAGTTAGCTACCTATTCCCGGTTCGTTATTCACAAAAACGAAAATAATCGAATAAGTAACTGGATGTGAAGTTAGCTACTTATTCCCGGTTCCTTATTCAAAATAATGAAAATAATTGAATAAGTAACGGGGTGTGAAGTTAGCTACTTATTCCCGGTTCGTTATTCAGAATAACGAAAATAGTCGAATAAGTAACGGGATGTGAAGTTAGCTACCTATTCCCGGTTCGTTATTCACAAAAACGAAAATAATCGAATAAGTAACTGGATGTGAAGTTAGCTACTTATTCCCGGTTCCTTATTCTAAATAATGAAAATAATCGAATAAGTAACGGGATGTGAAGTTAGCTACTTATTCCCGGTTCCTTATTCACAACAACGAAAATATCGAATAAGTAACGGGATGTGAAGTTAGCTACTTATTCCCGGTTCCTTATTCACAAAAACGAAAATATCGAATAAGTAACGGGATTTGAAGTTAGCTACTTATTCCCGGTTCGTTATTCACAAAAACGAAAATAATCGAATAAGTAACGGGATGTGAAGTTAGCTACTTATTCCCGGTTCGTTATTCACAAAAACGAAAATATCGAATAAGTAATGGGATGTGAAGTTAGCTACTTATTCCCGGTTCGTTATTCACAAAAACGAATATAATCAAATAAGTAACTGGATGTGAAGTTAGCTACTTATTCCCGGTTCCTTATTCAGAATAACGAAAATAGTCGAATAAGTAACGGGATGTGAAGTTAGCTACCTATTCCCGGTTCGTTATTCACAAAAACGAAAATAATCGAATAAGTAACTGGATGTGAAGTTAGCTACTTATTCCCGGTTTCTTATTCAAAATAATGAAAATAATTGAATAAGTAACGGGATGTGAAGTTAGCTACTTATTCCCGGTTCGTTATTCAGAATAACGAAAATAATCGAATAAGTAACGGGATGTGAAGTTAGCTACTTATTCCCGGTTCGTTATTCACAAAAACGAAAATAATCGAATAAGTAACGGGATGTGAAGTTAGCTACTTATTCCCGGTTCGTTATTCACAAAAACGAAAATAATCGAATAAGTAACGGGATGTGAAGTTAGCTACTTATTCCCGGTTCGTTATTCACAAAAACGAAAATAATCGAATAAGTAACTGGATGTAAAGTTAGCTACTTATTCCCGGTTCGTTATTCAGAATAACGAATATAATTGAATAAGTAACTGGATGCGAAGTTAGCTACTTATTCCCGGTTCGTTATTCACAAAAACGAAAACAGTCGAATAAGTAACGGGATGTGAAGTTAGCTACTTGTTTGCTATTGAACATTCACAATCCATTGAATGTCGAACAGGGAACAAGGAACAAGTAGCCAACTTCACGGACATACAGTATAACCCTTATAAAATGACCGCTTAATGAATAAACATGTATGTCTTAACAGCAGCTGACTGCTTAATGCAGGATAAAAGTAATACAGAAAGCTCCTTAAGCTCCTCTATGACCAATAATTCGATACGTTTTGATGGTCGTATTGACGATGTTTTACTGCATTTTGCATCTCCATTTGTGTGTGTATTGTACTGAGAATTGAGATTGAGATAAGCTGAATACGTTAGTTTTCATCCTAAGATTTGAAATGGGACTGATGATTTCATTTCATTCACAATTAGTTTCCAAAGAGTTACTGAGCATAAAAGTTAACTGCCCATTGTACATTAATGTCACAGATGTTAACCTTTCGCTTGCTATTCGCGTCAATATACCTACCTGTAAATAGTGAAGACCCAGATGAGACAGCTCCTGCAGGAGCTGTCTCATCAGGGTCTGTACTATTTACAAGTTGATTGTGCAACCAGTGCACTCCACAGCAGTGATTGCACAGTGAAATACTTGTACACAGTGAAGATATATGTAATTATACAACAGGGAATGGGTAAAGAAGGAGAAATGTATTTTAAAATTCAGCAAGCGAAGGGTTAACATGACCTATATACATATAATGGGTATAACGGCAATGAAATAAGTAAGACAAACACAGTAGTATCGAACTGAGTTTTAGATTATTTACTAGTACACGTGGAAACGTATTACATTAGCACTGCTGAACGGAAAAATCCATGTAAGGCGAATTGGAAAAATCCATTTGAATGACTGAACCCTTTACTTTATGAATATTCATTCAAATATAAGAAGAGGGTTTATTTCCATGGCTAGCAGAAGAGAATTCAGATTTTTTTTACATATAAACAAACAGAGCAGACCCTGATCAAACAGCTGTTAAAAAGTGTTAACCCTTCGCTTGCTGAATTTTAAAATACATTTCTCCTTCTTTACCCATGCTCTGTTGTATAATTACATATATCTTCACTGTGTACAAGTATTTCGCTGTGCAATCACTGTTGTGGAGCGCACTGGTTGCACAATCAACTTGTTAATAGTACAGACCCTGGTGAGACAGCTCCTGCAGGAGCTGTCTCATCTGGGTCTTCACTATTTACAGGTAGGTATATTGACGTGTACTCCTGCAGGAGCTGTCTCATCTGGGTCTTCACTATTTACAGGTAGGTATATTGACGTGTACTCATGCAGGAGCTGTCTCATCTGGGTCTTCACTATTTACAGGTAGGTATATTGACGTGTACTCCTGCAGGAGCTGTCTCATCTGGGTCTTCACTATTTACAGGTAGGTATATTGACGTGTACTCATGCAGGAGCTGTCTCATCTGGGTCTTCACTATTTACAGGTAGGTATATTGACGTGAATAGCAAGTAAAGTGTTAACAGTTTTTACTTCTCCCAATTGTCGAAGGCGAGTTACTGAAGTGCATTATCATTTCATTCGTTTTACTGGTTCAACCTTTTATCAGACACAGACCGCTTTTACGCCTTTGCAAACAAAGCAGACCAAGACCAGATGGCTTTTGTAGGCCCCTCTGATCAGGGTCAGCGCTGGCTGCGTATGGAATATTTAGATCATATTCCACACCTTATCCCCCCCCCCCCCCCTCCCCCTCTCGAAACTTATTCATAATGGCATTGCCTGTTGCCTGATTATTCATTAGGTAAAACTTGTCAAGATTGAAATAAGAATCATTTAATCTCAGTTTATGGTGCAGATAAACTGATGCAGCTTGTACCTTTCGTGAGACACGCATGTATACTGTCACATGCAAACAGTGTACACACATACCAGAGTGCTCCTAAACCTTTCATACTGAATGGACTCGGTAGTGAAACACTGATGAGATATTCCACTCTGAAAATTTAGTGTTGAAAGGGTTGGTATATGCCGCCCATATACATGTATAGTGAGCATGTCTTTCTACGCCCATCCCTCTCCCATTTAGCTTTATTCATTTGCACCAAATTGATTCGCCTTTTAACATTTTAACACATACCACCTCTTAAAAAATATCTGCTCAAACTTGGATCTTGTGCAATGTTGTCTTCTTCCGATTCGATTAAGCTTTTTAGAAAATATTGATCAAGTGTCCACAGCTTGGATCCTGATGAGGTGCCAAGTTACCCAGCGTCTCATCTGGATCCAAGCTGTTTGCCTATGCTAGACAGGTCGGGCTTAGTGAGATAAGTATATTTATTAAACCTTATCGCACACTCTTTTTAAAGCACACTACAGAAAAAACTTGCTCAACTCTCTCGACAACTCAGAAGTATAATTCTGGATTGTTATGTGGTAGCTTAATGCAGGACAAAGGTTATACAGAACACTCCTATAGGTGTTTTCTACATATTACCCTCGCCCTGCATTAAGCAACCACCTGTTTTACAGAAACCTATATTAATAAAATATGTGGCTGCATTAGCGAGTCTTTTTGTAAACGTTTACGGATTTGTTCGTTTTAGCTGGGTTCTGTATGATTTTCCACAGGTATATACATCACAAAACAGTTCGGTACTCCTACCTGTGGTTTCATGTTGACAATAGCAGTGTTAAATTGCAAATATAGTTTATGGACACATAAATGTCAGAGAGCAATCTTAATTGGTTATGGTTTTATAGCACATCATGGACCAGCTGTAAAGGTGACCTAGAAAAACCAACCACAGCAAACTGTCCTTTGTAATATTTGAGTTGAGTTGGGTTTTACAGCACCGCAACACCGAATTATGTTATGTAGCGCCTGTGTAGCCGGGTAGGGATTGTGGTGAAATAAGTTAATAGGCTTTACTGTTTGGCTTTGTAGTTCAGTCGGTAGAATGTTGGCATGGTAAGCCAGTGGCCCTGGGTTCGAGTCCCAGTCGAGTCAACTGGTTCACCATGTTACACCATTACAGGAGAAATGTAACTGGACGTATATCTCACCTACACAGAGATAAAAAAAAATTTAATGTGAATTCAGAAACATAACATTTGCTGAGAGCAGATACTCCAGTTTCCTTGCAATCCTTTTACTATTTACGAGGGGTGGCTTTTGGCACCTTCATTAACTAACCATTTGCTCCATGAATATTCATGTGAGAAATAATGACGTCATGAATATCAATTAGATTAATTTGTTATGACAGCACATTGATGCAGGCATTTTGGTCATGAAAGAAACTGTAGAATCATATATACCTACAGTAAAACCCCTCTAATGCGATCACCAAAACAACAGGTATAATTCCAAGTGGTAGAGGCAGGTGATAGCTTAATGCAGGAGGAAAGTAATACAGAAACCTCCTATAGGAGCTTTCTGTATTATTTTTGTCCTATATTAAGCAACCACCTGCTTATAAGGACATCCATGTTTAAACATTAAGTGGTCGCATTAGAGGGGTTCTACTGTATTATGTTATAAGCAAACAGAGCAGACCCTGATCAGACGACTCCTATAGGAGCCGTCTGATCTGTATCTACTCTGTTTGCAAAGGCATAGAAATGCGCATTTATGGTGTAAATGGTTAACAGAGTAGATCCAGATCAGCCTGATCCTGTATAAGAGCCGTCTGAACAGGGTGTGCCCTGAATGCCTATGGAATAATACAGATATCAGTCTACAGTTTCTACTACTGCCAACGTTCTTGTGTTCACACGCCATTATGAAATAATCTTATTATTATTCATGATGTGATTATTTTGTTACATGCATATTCATGAGGGATAGAGTTAACACCCCACCCAGTAGTCGCCTTTTCACGATAACACAAGGCGTGTACAGAGGTCCCAATTCTGGAGCCATTCATGCAAGCATGATATAAGCTTTACTGTGATTAATGATATTGAAAAAAGAAGTAAATACATAAATTCAGTAATGAAAACTGAAGCAGTCAACAAAACAGTTTCACCGACAGAGTCAACAGTTTACCTGAAAGACACGCATTTGTAAACAGAGTATACATAGACCCATGTCAGCTCCTGTTGGATCAGTCTGATCAGGTTCTGCTCTGTTGGTTTACACAATCATATAGATTTAATGCTACCATTTCTGTCAGTTTAAAACACCATTGTTCATAATGCTATAAATAAAAATCTAACTTGAGTTATTATCAGATACAGGGTTTTTCTTGATTTGCAAATATGTCTGTATCTTCACCACCTGTTTCACCGATTCTCAATCTAATTTTTGAAAATACTGTAAATTAAAAACCAATATTTTCAGCTATTTTATGCCGACAATGATTACTCACTTCTCACCATGCTAAGACTTCTTTTAAAAAAAACAACAACAAAAAAAACCCAACCTTTCCACGTTCAGTATTCATGTACGAAATTATGACATAATGAATATTTATTAGCTTAAGTTTTATTATAAAAAGTAAAAAAGTAAAGTACATGTATCTATATAGTTATAGTCTACTTTCAGTCTGAATGACCGCCCAGCCGAATGTACATTTACTCCCCTGGTCATTGAGCAATTGCCTACACGTCCTTTCATATTTAAACGTGTTTATTTGTAAGTACAAAAGGGAGGATAACGGCAGCCAGTGGTTCCTGATATCCAAAGGGTTAACTACAAGCAGTACAGCATGACCTCTCTAAACCGGAGGTTAAATATAGTATGAATATCGGTCTTGGAGACAGGTGGCAGCTTCATGCAGGGTGAAAGTCATTCAGAAAGCTCATTGAGGAGCTTTCTTATGAATTTCATCCTGCATTACGCAGCCACCTGCCTAAAAGTATATAAATTCTTCTTTACTAGAATTGCGGTTTGGAGAGGTTTTAAATCTACTGTATTTAGCATTATTGG
Source organism: Azorinus chamasolen (assembly GCA_963576725.1). NCBI lineage: Eukaryota > Metazoa > Mollusca > Bivalvia > Cardiida > Solecurtidae > Azorinus > Azorinus chamasolen. Next base: position 51,543,655 of record OY755238.1, on the reverse strand, counting down.
CTTGAGTTGTCGACTCATCTATTTGATTTCCCACAAAAGATTAAATCAGTCTCCCACTAATCACGAGGTGACTCGCATTTGCAAACAACATGGATCCAGATGAGATGCCGAGTAACTCGGCACATGATCAGGATCAACTGTTTGATGCTCAGTCAACAGTTTCTCAAACTCTTGAACCAATCTGATAAAGGTATTTACAATGTATCCGATCAGAACTTTCACACATTCGTTTTTAAAAGCGGTTTAAGTGTTAAGACACAGTTCTGTTTGCTATAAGGGGCCGTTGAAAAGTGAAGGGGCCGTGAAGTGTGACGAGTAAGTCTCTATACCTCTTATACATACAGCTGAAAAGTTATGGTCAAAGTTAAAGGTTTAGAAACTTGACACTGACGTTTGACCTTGACCTTGACATGCCTCATTTACATTGTCACGGCTTTATTAGATGATGAGTGTACAACCCAAATATGAGTTTTATATTTATAGCAATTCAAAAGTTATGACCAATGGTAAAGTTTTGATCAGACAGACAGGCCATGAACAGTGTCTCATGATCAAGATCATGGAGGCTCGTAAAGCTTAGACTAGTATGACATCGGCATGAGGGACTCTTCTTATTCAATTTCCATTTTAATTAAAAACCATCGGCCGTGATATTCTCATCGTAACACGATGCTGTATGTAATCTTTCATATTCTAAACACTGAAATATGATCACTCTCACATTCTCACATTACCAAACATTCTTAACTTTTTCCACACAATGGGTATGTGATGAATTTCACGATACCTCTGTTTGTCAGTATAAATGTACATGTACATGTATCATATACAAAATACCCATCCTTTAAACACTCTTGCGAAAAATAATTGTCATTTGAAGGAATTATAAAAATTAAGTCTCTCCAAAAAATGCAGTCAATGTATTAACCCTTTACCTGTTCAATATTGATGTAAGAAATAATGACATCATGGATATTTATTAGCTGAGTTTTATAATAGCATATGAACACAGGGCGTTTTGATATTTATAGTAACTGTAGAGACAGATCTATTATAATGTCTTAACCCTTTCCCTGTTCTATGTTTATTACAGATTTCAATACCTACTGAATGTTCATGGACAAAAAGGTTATTATAAAATATGGAAGGTGGAGCATTGTAGCCATTTTAGAAAGTACAGACACAGATCTTTGAAATTCTATGGCAAACAGAGTAGACCCTGATCAGACGGCTCCTCTAGGAGCCGTCTGATCTGGGTCTACTCTGTTTGCACACGTTTACATGAGGGAAAGGGTTAAGCAAACAGAGCATATCCTGATCAGACTATAGGAGCCGTCTGATCTGAGTAAACTCTGTTTGCAAATGCGTGAAAAAGCGTTTGTACGAAGGAAAGGGTTAAACAGTTTGAATTCTGATGAGAATGAGACACCAATTTGCTCGGCGTCTCATCTGGATCCAAACTGTTTACAATGGTCACCACAAGGTCACATCTAGCATACAAGGAGGCAGGCAGATCTTTGTAAACAGTTACTACAGCGTCTCTCTAGGATACACTGTCAGACTATTTGACATTTGAAAAGCATTTGAAGAAAAAAAGAAAGTTACATTGAGAATTGAAGCAGGCGACTTTCTTTGCAGAGGCTAGTTTCGTACTTTACAGATTTATTTGTGAAAGTCTTTGTAATCGGATTGGATCCATATTACATGCTCATCCCATAGTGACAACAGTTCCTAGAGGAGCCGTCTGATCAGGGTCTACCCTGTTTGCTAAAATAATTTGATAGATCTATTTCTTTACTTTCTAAAATGCCTACAATGTTCCACGTTCGATATTTCATTATAACTATTGAAATTTCATTTTTTAAACATAGAACAGGGAAAGGGTTAAAGAATAATATTGGTTTGATTCTTCAGTTTCACAGCCGATATTTTCCTTGCTAGTGTGTAATAAATATTCATGTAGTAATAACATCTGATATTAACCATTTCGCTGCCAAACTCTGTCGTCTGCTAACTTTGTCGTCTGCTACAAATTTCATTATTTTGATGTTCTTCATTTTTGTTTCAAAAACATAGTAACAGTAAACAAACAGGTTGGATCCTGATGAGACGCAGAGTTACTCGGCGTCTCATCTGGATCTAAACTGTTTGCATAGGTAATCACAGATCCGGCATTGGCAGAAAGGGTTAATACTTATGGGAGAAACGGTCCCTGTGACCACCTTTTTAAATCTCAAGTATTCGCCGGGTTAAAATCTGGGATCAGTTATCTCGCATACAAAAACATCCATAATGTAAAATGCTTTAGTGTAGTTTGACACCTCTTCTCAGCAACATACTGAATTTGGTGTCTGCTTCAATATTCATTGTTGATTCAACCACCTGCTTATAAAGACATCCATGTTTATTCATTAAGTGGTCGCATTAGAGGAGTTTTACTGTACTTGTAAAACCACTCTTCACATCTAACACACAAGGAGGCAAAAGAGAGGTTTTCCTGGACCATAGAGGCAGGTGGTAGCTTAATGCAATGCGAAAGTTATGCAGAAAGATCCTATAGGAGCTTTTTGCATTTGTTCGTCCTGCATTAAAGCAACCATCTGCTTTTACAGATACGTATGTAATCTTTAAGTGGTCGCATTAGAAACATTTTAAAATGTCTGATCTGTATATGTAATATATTTCCCCAACAAGGAGTTTAACTCTTTTGGCGCCAAATTTCTAATTGTCGTCTACAATCCAATTTTGTTAAAAATTTGGTGTAATAAGGAAATGAGATAAATAAATGCAAATTTAAAAGGAATAAAGCACAGGTATAGAAATAGAGATTGAGACAAAAAGTGAAGTCCCTGATCAGACGCCGTCTTAAAAAGGCGGCGTCTGATCTGGGACTGCACTGTTTGTCGTGGTGCATAAATGCGACATTGGCGGTGAAAGGGTTAATATGTATATATAAATATCATTAAACACATGTCACTTGGTTTAAAATCTAGGACTGTTCTCTTCGAATACCAACATTGATTTCTGGTTATTAGAGTAGATCCAGATTAGATCCAGATCAAACGACTCCTGTAGGATATGTTCTGTTTGCTTATGAACTATTATAGATCTGATTCTACAGTTTCTGTCATTGCCAATATAAGATAAGATGCAGAGTACATAAAAATGTATTATAAAAAACTCTCTGAGATTACCTTTTCAAATACTTTGGATCCTGATAAGAATATGGAGTCACATCTGGGTCATTCTTGTTTGGAGAAAATCAACTTAAACAATTTGAAGCAGACGATACATTTTGCAGACGACAATTATCTAATTTATTTAGCATGCAATTTTATAACCTGTTTCAGTACTGTGTATTCTGACGGTTATGAATTCAGCGTCTCATCTGGGTTAAAACTGGTTGACACTGTTAATAGCTTCAGGAAAACAAGAAAGAAAATCAGACAACATTTGTTTCAGACGATAGTTGTTGATGTTTACAGAGTATAAAGCTGGTCGATGCGAATTATAATTGCTATTTGTTATAAACTTAGTTTAAAAACTGGGACCACATTTTACCTCCCATAACAACAAACAGACATACACAATGTACTTTATTTAACCTTTAACTTGCAATAAAACTAATATCTGCTCCAATTCCGATCTGTAACGACTTTTGGCGCCAAATTTCTAATTGTCATCTGCAACCCAGTTTTGTTAAAACATTTCGGTAAATTAAGGAAATGATATAAATAAATTTAAATTTTAAAGGAATAAACCAATGATATAGAACTAGAGACTGAGACAAAAAGTGAAGTCCCTGATAAGACACCGCCTTAAATTCTGGGACTGCACTATTTGTCGTTGTGCAGTACTTCCGATTCGCTCATACTTTTCAGAAACTACTGACCGAGTATACTCGGTGTCTCACATGGATCCAAGCTGTTTGCAAGTGCCTGTCTGATCGTGCTTAACAGGCAAAGGATTTACTGAACTGTCGCCTCACTTCTTGATTTTCCACAAAAGAACCTGAGTCGAGAGGTTAGCCTTTCTCCCGTTTTCCGTGAGCTGATTGGTATTCGCACACAGCGTTGATCCAGATGAGACGCCGAGTAACTCGCCGTCTCATCAGAATCAAAGCTGTTTGACACTCTGTCAACATTTTCTCAAGCGCTTGATCGATCCGGAAGTAGTTAAAATTGTACTACAACCAAACTTGAGCAGTCATCATTTTTTATAGCGAATCAAATGTTCATGCGAGTGAAAAGAAAACATCTACTTTTTATCCATTTATCTTTGCTTCCTAACTTGATTCTTTTAATAAAAGCGCGTTTCCCCAGCGGTGGATTATATAACTGATAAATGATCATAGTTTATCATAGCAGCCTCAATAGTGTAATGGGCCAGAACGGTGAACGTTATGTACAAGATTTGCTTTTGTATGATCCGGTGAGGGTTCGGATCTACCTGTAAACATTTTTTTCTTTTGTTTCCCCTTTTTTCTTTTATATATAATTATATTGGTTAATTTTCTGTTATTCCGTAAACATATGTGTATTTACAGAAAAAAATAGTTCTATGGTTATAGAACCATTATGCTTTAGAAACGGCTACTAACCCAGATACATGTATGTATATGTCTCTGACTAACCTAATAAACCTTCTACTAACGGAATTTACCTAATATGTGTCTTTCATGTACGTCATTATTTTCAGGTACATTTAGCGCGTGCAAGCGTTCTTGTTTATTACATTGTCATGGCTTCTGATAGGTCATTCTTCTTTTATAACCTCAGAGATACTGTTAAGTGTCTCTAATATGGACAATCAAAGAAGTGTAATTCTGGATTCTGCTTAATGTAGGTTAAAATTTATACAGAAGGCTCATATAGGAGCTACAGAAGCATTACATGTGTCCTGCTTTTAAGCAACCACCTGCTTTTAAATACTTCTAAGATAATAAATTATATGGTCAATTGAGCGAGACTCTTTCGTTCTTTCTCTCTACAAGAAAGTTGGGCTTGGACCATTTATCCACCAGATTAATGTAAAACCATCAACTACAGTAAAACCTCTCTATAACAGCCACTAAATTGTGTTAATTAGTTGGTATTTAGGGCAGGTGGCTGCTTAAAGCAAGGTGAAAGTAAAACAGAACGTTCCTATACAAACAGAACGCTATATAGGAGCGTTCTGTTTTACTTTCACATTGCTTTAAGCAGCCACCTGCTTTTAGCAAAAAATAGTTGATGTAATTTAGTGGCCGTTATATAGAGAGGTTTTACTGTATGTTTCAAGGTGGATTTTTCTTTAATATCTTTCAAAAACATGAACAATCTGGATCCTGAAGAGACACTGAGTTGCTTGGCGTCTCATCTGGTTCCAAACTGTTCGTAAAGTTTATTACGGACGAAAGAGTTAAACACCATCATCTAGTTTCTGACCGCCCTCTGACGCCCGCCGTCAGAAAACTGCGAAAAAATGTTCGTAATATTACGTTGGGAACAATACAATAATTACTACAGGATTAACACTTCCAATGCCTGTGCTTTTCCATGTGCAAAGATGTAATCTTTTTCAATGATTGAATTACAGTATTCTTTCTCCCATTTATTTCCGAAAACAAATTACCAAATGGTTAAATTGTTTGGATCCTACTGAGTTAGTTATTCAGCGTTTAATCAGGCCTTGAGGTCATAACACTTCTGAGTCTGAGTTCATTCTCACGTATCAGGGTCCACCGTTATAAAACTTCTGAGTCTGAGTCTGAGATCATTCTCAAATATCTGGTTGGTCAGATGCTTGAGAACAATCTCAGACTCAAACAAAAATTTTATAACCTCGGGTCCTGAATGAATAGATTTTGAGTCTGAGTTCATTCTCACGTATCTGATGTGCAGGACGCAATTTCCAATTTTGAGTTTATATTTGGTATACATAATAACTACGAATGGTACATGTGCAAGACCCAATTTTCCTGTGTTTAGTGGCAGGCATTACAGAATTATCTCCACTTGAACTTTGAGTATTTTTGTCATTTGGTCATGTTACATGGGTAGTTGGTATCACAAACTTGGATTTGCAATCAAGGCTGTCGTGCGGGGGTATTCATCACCTTTAGTGATAGTTCTAGTTTGTCAGCAACAATTAAAAACGGAGCCAGTTATTTTGCTTTTCATGGATAATATCACGTTGAATGTTGAGCTGTAAGAATCTGCCTATCACAAGGGTTCAATTGGCGACAAGTGTGATATTGCATGGTCATGCCCGGATGCTATGGCGTCTAGGCATCTAGACCATACAATATCTCCTGCGTGCTCTTTTAAATCTTAGCACATTCTCTACATCGCCGCTCTGCTATTAACCAATAAGGCGTCGCTCTGCTATTAACCAATAAGGTTGCAATATTTCAGGGCGTTGGCTTCAATACTATATTGCGTAAATTTCTGTCCATTTCATCGAAAATGACAGATGTAAATGGCAACTGTCAATTGATCGGTGAAAAACATATAAAAGAAAGGACGGACTATGAAAACGGTTCAAACACAGTGGCACCTTTTTAAATGAATTACTAAATACAAATTTATTTGTTTGAATAGTAAAGTTCTTTTTTAAACGAATATGTTAAAAAGATAATTTGCTCGAAAGGATCTGCTGCTTTAGAGCATCTTATCGTTAACATCATTAATTTGTAAGATTATACAATGCAAAGGATTTAACTAACTGAAAAATTCGTCGAAATTTACTATGAAAACAGTGCAAATACAGTAGCACCTTTCTAAACGAATTACTAAAAACAATTTATACATATTTCCAGATCAAGTTGTCTCCAATATAGATCTACCTCGAATTTCACTGTTTCGTCCGCCATGTTTCAACGAAGAATGAGACTTGCGACAAACCTTGTTCATTTCAATATATTTACATTCGCCCTGCAACGTCCTTATATAACCTTATTCTAAAAAGAAAGTTGCATAACCTCATGAACACCGAAAGAACGTCATTCATTTCTTAAATATAAGAAATACAATGGAATATAAATATAAGAAATAAATGACGTGCTCCCGGTGTTCATGGGTTATGCAACGCATAGCTTTACGAGCAAAGATTCACGTGAAGCCCTTCGGGCTTCACTAACTTTGCTCGTAAAGCTATGCGTTGCATAACCTCATGAACACCGGAAGCACGTCATTCATTTCTTAATTACCTGATCGAACCGCTTCAGCCAATCAGTGTGGCGTGCATTGCAGCTTTGCAATATTTTGGCGGGAAAATTGACAGCGACCGTAGAGCATTGTGCTAAATAGCTCAGAGCATGTTTATTTCATACTACAGAATTTAGTGATTGAAATTATATTTTGTCCAATGGCGTTGCAGTATTTTTCAAATTCTCTGGCGATTTATTTTAGTAAATCAGCCGTTACTGGTCATTTACTTAGTAAGTGTCTGTTTACCGAAGTAAGTGACAATTTACCCAGTAAGTCGATCTATTTTATATTGCACCTGCGTTCAGAATCAGTTCAGGGACAGGATACAATAGCAGCTAGCGGCTGAAGCCTGTTGGAGCAAATGAAATTGACATGACGCCTCGATATTCCGGACAGTGTTTTAGCAACTGATGTGGATTCAAACTTTTGAAATGATTTCAAAAAGGGGGATACAAAAGACACAATTATCACAAAAAATATTAAACTGATCTTTATAACTCTTGAAGTCATTATGCTGGACGTTCGCATTGAACATAAATGAAAAATAAACTAAAATTAAACACAGTAATCATTTTTGCTGTCTCTTATTAACGAAAATAATATTTTATGACCCTCTCAGGGATTTGAATTACTAAACATTGTTTGAGTTGGTTGTTAAAGGGGATTTTTGAGTCTTTAGCTATAATTTGGAGCCAGTCCGGTTTGAAGCAGTGTTTAACTCTTTCTCTAAGGAACATTTATAGATCTACACGAATTGATCAATTCAGGAATATTAATAACCAATTTGTTTAATATTGTAAACTTTTCAAGGGAACTTTTGGTTCAAACAAAAACTGTATGATCAGATCTATATAATTTTATACGGAAATAGAACGAACCCTGATTAGACGTTTGGTCTTTGTCTACTCTGTTTGCGATAAAGCGTTGATATGAGGGAAAGGGTTAAGACCGGTGTTTCCTCGATCGAATATAGATAGAGTTGACTACTGTTGCTGCCAATTTGGCTGATGGGGACACCAAGTTCTGCCTATAGAAGTCGTCTGTTCTTGGTCTACTCCGTTTGCCTTTATACAAATATAGTTGGAAACTTTGGTCTACTCCGTTTGCAAATGTGTGAAACGTGTTTATATGAAGTAAAGAGTTAAACGATCTGTAGACATGTGCATTGACGAAAATGAATAAATAATAATTCTTGATAATCCAATCGAAATCACGGGAAATCTCTGCAAAGTACAATGTAATCACCTACCGGTTTCATTAGTGAAATTCTGAAGCGGTTATTGAGAACTTGAGTTGCCGTGACCTCATGTATGGACAGTATTGGTTCATACATATTTCAATGAATCAAAATCCTCCATTTATAATTCGCTTGAATATCCACTGCTATTCTCGGAAAATTGTGGTGCTGCTGTCGGAAATGTATCGCGTCTCAGGTATATACAAGCGTTTGCCGCACGATACTCTTATGAAAGATGTGACGGGTGGTGACAGCTATGTATATTACATAGGGCGCGCGACATTTTGTGAACAAAACATAATTTCAATCACTAAATTGGTTAGTATTTGTTAGTCAGCATTTACAAAATTAATCGGTCGCGGGGCTGCGCCCCGCTAGACCGATTTATTTTTGTAAATGCTAACTAACAAACACTAACCTATACATAGTCCTCTCGGCGCGTCCCGCGCCTTGAGGACTATATTCCGTAGTATGAAATAAAAATGCTCTAACCTATACATATCTACTCGCTTCAATTGGGCAAAATCGAATATAATCTAGGCATTCTGACTGACCCTTGATTTGTCCTTCAACTGTGGAGATAACCTGGACAATGAACTACACGTTGTGTAATGGTCAAGTTTGACCCCTATAGTACCAACATTTTAATCATGAAGATAACCTATCATGAATCAAGTGGGTTTTGTCTGGTCAACCCTTATCCTGCTATCAGCGATCTGACTCGTATTTACGAACAGTTTGGATCCAGATGAGACGCCCAGAAACTCGGCATCTTATTATGATTCAAGCTGTTTGACACTTGGCCAGTAGTTTGACACTTGGCCAGCAGTTTGACACTTGGTCAGCAGTTTCTCAAACATTGATCGAGTCAGTAGTCAAAATTGTACAACATCCAATTTTAGGCAGATCTTATTTTCTCACAGCGGGGTAAGGGTTGTGTATAGTAAAACCTCTCTATAACGACCACTAATTTACATCAAATATTTTGTGTTAAAGCCAGGTGGATGCTTAAAGCAAGGTGAATGTAAAACAGAACGCTCCTATAGGAGCGTTCTGTTTTACGTTCACCTTGCTTTAAGCACCACCTGTCCAACATACCAACTTATTAACACAATTTAGTGGTCATTATAGAGAAGTTTTACTTGTTCTTTGCTGTTTGCCCATAACATTATCAGACGTGGTTCCCATACACTATATTTACACGACGCCCTCTTTTTGGGTAAAGCTTTGCCTGTGTCTAACACACAGGGGTAAGACACGTTTGAGTCAGTATATGTATATATACATATACTGACTCAGATGTGTCTTACCCCTGTGGTCTAATATTGTGTAAACTGCTTTAATCTTTACTCCATAAATACGCCTCTCTACCTCTTTGCAAACATAGTAGATGAATCGTCTGATCAGGGTCTGCTCTATTTGCTTATGAAATTATAATAAATCTGATTTTACAATTTCTATTTTGCCAAAAATTCATGTGTTTATATGTCATTTTAAATTTTAATTTAGATAAACAATTCCTCCAGGCACTGAAACGCATCTTATTAGAAACAATACATCCATGGACGCTTATGAGAACAATTCATTCAGGCACTGAAAAACATCTTATAAGAAACAACATTGTTACACTAAGGTCCGTTTATGGGCCCGTCACACCATGACGTTCTGGTCAGCGTTCTCTGGCGTTTGAGGAAACGTTGGTAGTCGCCAATGGTCGCTGGGATAGCGCCAGAAGAGCGTTGTGTTAACGCTAGTGAACGTCGGTGATCGCCGGGAATCGGCGGAGAACGCTGGTCCGTAAAAAAGTTTTGAACATGCACAAAAGTTCTCACTGAGACCAGCGTTCTTCAACGTTTAATTTTAAACGCCGAAGAACGTTAAAGAACGTTAACGGAACGTTTTACTAACGTTCGATGAGCGTTGCACGCGTTCGGATATCGTTAGTCAGTCGTTACTCTAGCGTTACTTGGTTGTTACTAATCGTTTGCTTTGCAGTGAACGACTCACTGGCGACCTGTCAACGACCGCTGAACGGTCCCCTAGCGCACGCAGCGTGTGACTAAAGTCAAACGAACGTCAAAACGCTATTCTGTCGTTATTCACACGTTATTCACACGCTCAACACGCTCGTCTAACGTTCACAAATCGTTCGTTGTGCGCCAGTGGCACGTTAGCACACGCTAATTGTTTTCAGGGGTATCTTACTTGGTCGCTGTTACACGCTTCTCACACGTTAGATACACGCTAGCCACGCGTTAGGTACACGTTTATCACACGCCAGATGTGTCATCCACACTCTAGAACCCCAAAAAATGAACGATTGAAATGTTCAGAGAACGCTGACGAGAACGTCATGGTGTGACGGGCTCATTACATAGAGACTAGGGCACTGGGGGACGAGGGGCTTTATGAGCCGTTCTTTGACAAAAGGGGTCATATACGAGTAGTACAAAATGTACTACCAACAGTGTAGACACGGATCAGACCCCATATCTACGATGAGGTATCTAGTCCAGCTTAACATTGTATGAAAACATAGAGAGCAAATTACTACAGATTTAGGCAAGTAACAAACAGTGCATACTCTGACCAGGACCCAGTTTAGCGAACATTATTAAGTAATTACTCAGTTAAGTAATTACACATCTAAACCTTTCCCTGTTCTATGTTTATTCCAAATTACAATACCTATTCATGGACAAAATAGTTATAATGAAATATAGAAGGTGGAAACTTGTAGCCATTTTAGAAAGTAAAGAAACAGAACTTTCGAATTCCATTAGCAAACAGAGCAGACCCTGATCAGACGGCTCCTATAGGAGCCGTCTGATCTGGGTCTACTCTGTTTTCAAATGCGTGAAAATACGTTTATATGAAAGAACAGGTTAAGAATGTTATTTAAGAACTACACAAGACCATTACTTTTCATAATTTATATAGTTTATTTCCACAAAAAGGTAAGTTTTGTATGCATGTAGGCTACTTACCAGTGCCAATATTTGCCTTCGAGATTACAACGAAAACGCAACAAATATTATGAAATATATTTATTACAATCGTAGTCTATACTATACAAATATTCTTTATAGCAAAATATAATTGTCATACATAGTAGAGGCTCGCAACTGCGACCACAAACTTTATTAACATAGGGGCCTATAAAAGCAGGCGGAAGCTTCATCCATTTGCGCCCAGTGAATTATTCCATGTTTATATATTGGATTAGTCCAAATTTGATCTAAGGGGTGCCTGGAATTTCGTTTTGTTTTATATTGAAATTCCTAACAGCAAACATTGTAGACTCTGATCAGACGCCGCATTATGCGGGGTCTGATCAGAGTCTACACTGTTTGCCTATGTCCCAAATCATGGGATCGTGGGAACAGGTGGGAGCTTAATGCAATGCTTAATAGGACTTCCTGAATAACATTTGTCCTATATTGAGCTACCGCCTGTTTAATATTCTAGAATTAGGCTTCTTTTCAGTGGTCATATTCAAAAGACTTTACTGTACATGTGTATTGCATGTCATTGCATTTGAGATTTACTATGAAATAAACAATCCATTGTAAGTATTTTCGGGAAAAATGTAAATCCAAACCAGTTACCACGGTCCACATACGGTGTCAGGGTACGTTTATACAGTGAAACATTTAGTAAATAATAGAATAAAAGTGTCATTTAGTAAAGATGTTTAGATATCTTACAGCAGTGATCAGGGGGTAAATTGTGAAGTCGGGAGAATATGTACATTGTATGTAGTTCCAGACTATAAACCTCACGTTTACCTTTACCTGCGTGACGCACAGAGAGAGTCATGCAGGGAGTCACTTTAACTATTTCCCTGTTCTATATTTAGTCCAAATTTCAATACCTACTGAATATTCATGCACAAATAGTTATAATGAAATGTGGAAGCTGGTACATTATAGCCATTTTAGAAAGTGAAGACACAGATCTATCAAATTCTATTAGCAAACGGAGTAGACCCTGATCAGACGGCTCCTCTAGGAGCCGTCTGATCTGGGTCTACTCTGTTTGCAAATGCGTGAAAATACGTTTATATGAGGGAAAGGGTTAACCCTTTTTCATGAATATTTTGTAAGAAATAATGACACCATGAATATTAATTATCTGAATTTTTATTTTATACTGACATGATTAAAAGAAATTTTGACATTGTATAATCATATCTATAATATTTCACAAGCAAACAGAGCAGACCCTTATCAGCCGGCTCCTAAAGAAGCCGTCTGATCAGAGTCTACTCTGTTTGCAAAGGCGTTAAAAGGCGAACATATCGCGTGCAGGGTTAAGGAGCTTTTTGCAAGACTGTCCACCTGTATTACTCTGTCATCTCTCTTACAGATTGGCATTATAACTAATTTGAAAGTCCATTTAGAGAAGTTTTATTGTATTGTACTTAACAATAAATATTCAGCCGCTAATGTATTTCTGAAACAAATTTCAGAAATTTGCACCAAATCTTAATCTAATCGGCTAATTTAACTTCACAATGTTTTTATAGCACCAATGTTCGATTATCCGACCAAAACATGATGGTCTTTTGCAATTTTTATAACCTTTATTCCGAGCCAAGTTTTGGGAAACTATTGACAAATTGTCAAACAGCTTGGATCCTAATGAGATGAGGAGCTACTCGGAGTTTCATTTGCATTAACATTGTAAATGAATCAGGGTGTTAACCCTTTCCCTCATATAAACGTGTTTTCACGCATTTGCAAACAGAGTAGATCCAGATCAGACGGCTCCTATAGGAGCCGTCTGATCAGGGTCTACTCTGTTTGCTTTTGATATGATATAGATCTGATTGTGTAGTATTTGTCAATGCAAACAGTTTCCTATAAAAGTTTACATTATAAAAATTGAGCTAATAAATATTCATGATGTCATTTTTCTTACATGAATAATGAACAGGGAAAGGGTTAAGACCACAGAGGTTTGGTGTCGGTATTGCTTCAAGTTAAAAACCTAGAGGTCTGTTTCCCCGGTTACTGTTACATAGTCAAGAAGATACAGTCGCTTTCTTGGTAGCAACGTTTCGTCCGGGTGAAGTTCCTGATAAACACCGGTTATCGGTTTCACCATCATGAGCAATGCATAAATGCTAAAATAGTTATCCATTCATATTCCCCATAACATATATCTCAATCAAAGCAACGTTTTCAGTGAAAAGCATTATTTGAAATAACGCATCTGCCATTGAGGTACATGTATCCTATCTGGTAACGAGTTCTACCCGTTTCGCATGCGATAAAAAAATAGAGTGAAACCAACTATGCGTTCGGCTGTGGCATCCAGAGATTTGCCACTAGCCTGTCTCCTATATTTTATCACACACAAATGTGTGAAACGTTACGTTATGTACTCGTATGTTGTTTCTTATAAGTCAGTTTCTAAGTAAGTAACTGGGAAAAGGCTATTAGGTTTTGACTTGAACAATTTCCCTGATAGAAACGCCCATTAACGCATTTACAAACAGGATAGACCCGGATCAGACGGTCCCTATAGGGCTTGCCTAATGATGGTCTAGGATAGACCCGGATCAGACGGTCCCTATAGGGCTTGCCTAATGATGTTCTAGGATAGACCCGCATCAGACGGTCCCTATAGGGCTTGCCTAATGATGTTCTGCTGTTTGCTAACAGAACTATATAGATCTCATTTTACGACTTTGGTCATGGCCAAAAAAGCATGTATTCATACACTATGATAAAACATAACTTAATATAAATATGCATGATGTCTCTCATTACTTCTTACAAAAACTATTCATGAAGGAAAGGGTTAAGCAATATTGATGGCGGATCCCTGTGGTAAACCCTTTCCCTGTTTTATATTCACATCAGAATAATTTCATCATGAATATTTATTAGCTCATTTTTTATAATGTACACATAATGTTTTTGCTCAGACAGAAACTGTAGAATCAGATCTATATCAAAAGCAAACAGAGCAGACCTTGATCAGACAGATCCTATAGGGGCCGTCTGATCTGGGTCTACTCTGTTTGCAAATGCGTGAAAAGGCGTTTAAATATGAAGGAAAGGCTTAAGACTATATACATATGGATAATGTACATTGAACACATTTAATAAGACAGAGGTAATGTGTATAAAGAGTTACTAATGAGGTACAGTTACGAGTACATCTGTATAGAACCTCTATCAAATCTGAATAGAACCTCTATCAAATCTGTATAAAATCTCTATCACATCTGTATAGAATCTCTATCAAATCTTTATAGAATCTCTATCACCTCTGTATAGAATCTCTATCAAATCTGTATAGAATCACTATCACATCTGTATAGAAATCTCTATCACATCTATATAGAACCTCTATTACATCTGTATAGAACCTCTATCACATCTGTATAGAATTTTCTATCACATCTGTATACATCCTCTATCAAAGGCCCCAGCACTGTTGATAAGAGGAGTACAGTGAAACCTCTATAAACCGGACATTCAAATCAACGCCGGCCCATAAGACAAGTGACAGCTTAATGTAGGGTAAAGGTCATGCAGAAAGCTCCAAAAGGAGCTTTCTGCATGACTTTCATCCTTCATTTAGCAGCCACCTGCCTAAAAGATCAAACTTCTTTATCAAAATTCCGGTTAGAAGGGTTTCAATGTATTTAAAAATATCTCCGCCGAACCTTATTTTGCTGATATTCATTAAAGTCGCATCGGAGAGCAAGACATGGTTTGATGTAGTCTTTACAACAAGGAAAGCATTGAATCTAATTACTTTGAATGGTTTTCCTTTTGAGGTAAGCAACAATTTTCGTTTATAGACCTCGAGTTTCTTCTAAGACTTTTGGTAGTGCTTCTATATTTGTCTATCATTAAACTGCTGTTAGTTTGTCTTTCGCAGGATTTTTCATTTCTTCATCATCCTTCTCATCATTTTCATCATCATTTTCCTTGGATATAGCAGAATATCGCTTCTTATATCGTTGGTACGCCAAATAAATGATCGTCACTATGAACGGCGGAAGTGGCGTCATAACGGCAGAAGCGACTGGTCCCACTGCTGCTATATCTCCATCTGGAGCCGGGAACGAGCTCGTGAGCAATATATACCCGATGCTGGTGTTCTGCATACCCGTTTCAATGCCAATGGTTTTCACCCGTTTCCAGCCTTGTCTAAATAAGGCAGCTACTAACCCTCCAATTATGTAACCAACATATGGTAACAAACAAGCAGCGAGTATGATCCTCGGTTTGAATAGACGGAAGATATACAGGTTTGAATAAATGCCAACAACCAACAAGATGAAACACATCACAACTATAACTGGTGTCAAAACTTTCTGGACCTTGTCAGCGATCTTGGGATGTTTCTGACGCAGGAATACACCGAACACAAGTGGTATAACAAGGATGGACAGGGACACAGCCACCATGTGGAATGGAATGGACACACCTTCACCCAGGTCGAACAGTTTCCCTAGCGTGTATACCCACAATGGCATCATGGCTGAAAAGAAGGTGAAATAAATACAAGTACATGTACATTATAACCTCTACTGTAGGGACCGATAATTGAATAAACACAGTGTAGGTCCGTGTTGCATATTGATGTCAGAAATAATGAAAGCATGAATATTCATTAGCTGAAGTGTTATACTGGAATATGTACTGATAGAAACTGTACAGTCAGATCTATTACATGCATACTGTCATAAGCAAACATCAGATTCTGATCAGGAGCCGTCTGATCTGGGCCTACTCTGTTTGTAAAGGCAATGAAAGGCGTATATATCGGTATGGTTAATAAATGACTATGGATGCATATAAAAGTAGGTGGGCGCTTAATGCGGAATGCAAGTAATACAGAAACAGTGCAAAAATCTCACATAGAAACTTTCTGCATACATTTCATTTCTGCGTTTAGAAGCCCTTTGCTTTATAAGACATCAATGTTAATTAACTCATTCCCTCCAAGACTATTTTTAGACCCAACCACTTTGAATAAATCTATCGAAAAGAAGCAGTTACTAGAGAAAATATTTTTTTTTAGAATTGTTTAGTTTTTAAATCATTGTGATGAATAGAGCATTTGCTCCTATGGAGCAAATGCTCTATTTGTCACAATGGTTTCAAAAATGACTATTACAAAGGCGTCAAAATGCGTCACTAGGAGAGAATGAGTTAAGTGCTCGTTTTAGAAAGATCAAACACTTAAAGTCTACTTCCTGATCTGTATGGCAGGTGGTAGCTTAATACATGGGTAAAGTTATAATTACGTCTAGTCTGCATTAAACATTGACTAGCATAGTTAACTTTATCTTACTAAGCGCCACCTTATAGCAAAGGCGTGAAAAGAGCATATGTATGAAGGAAAGGGTTAAACAGGTGGTTGCTCAGTTGCAGGTCAAATTTAATGCCAAATGTTCCTAAAGGAGTACCAAGCTATCACCTGTCTTAAAGGTCAATATTAATACCTGGTTTGATTGACTATAGTGAGGTTTTATTTTATGTGGTTTTGACTCACTGTGCGTACATTCGCGAGTTTACTTGTAGTATAGAAGGTTGATTTTGCCATGACATGTTTAGAACCAACACTTTTGATGATAATGAATATTACAAGTTTTGCAAATCCATAGCCGTAAACAAACCAATCCATCGATCCATCCACAAATGCATTACCATATCATCCATCCGCTGAGCAACAAACCCACCAATCCATTCACAAATACATTCCCCCATCCATTCATCCATCCGCCCACCAACCCACCCATCAATCCATAAAAACATTCAACCACCCATCCACAAGTCCATCTAAAAATACATACATCCACCCACCCACCGACCCATCCAAAATACATTCCCCCATCCGCCCACCTTTCCATCCATCCATCCATCCATTTATAATCCATCCATCCACCCATCTATCCATCCATCCATCCATCAATCCACCAACCCACTTTCCCATTGATCCACTCTTCAATTCATCAATCAATCCACCAACCCTTTATTATCCATCCATCCATCTATCCACACATCCATCCATTCATCCATCCATTCATCCATCAATCAATCCACCCATCCATCCATCCAGTCAGTCATCCATCCATCCATCCACCCATCCATCCATCCATTTATCCATCCATCCATCCATCCATCCTTCCATCCATCCATCCATCCATCCATCCATCCATCCATCCATCCATCAACCCACTCATCCATTCATCAATCGATCCACCAACCCACTCATCCATCCATCCATCCATCCACCCATCCATCCAAACACCCACTTTAGATCCTGATGGAAGGCTGACTTACTCAGCGTCTTATACAGCTCGTGTCAACCCATTCCCTCATATTGACGACTTTTGACGCCTCTGCAATAGTCACTTCTTGAAACCATTGTGATAAATAGAGCATTTGCTCCTATAGAAGCAGATGGTTTATTTATCACAATGGTTTCAAACTACAAAATACTAAAATTTTCCTTTTCTCTAGTTAATGCTCCTTTTCGGTAGATTTATTCAAAGAGGTATCTAAAAATAGCCTATGAGGTCATGGGTTAAACTGATTGCAAAGGCTATATCGATGTCTAGGTCAGTTAGCTTTAAGAATATTGCTGGGGGTTGTTGCTGATTTATTTTCGCAAAAATAGAATAATACGAAGAATAACACCACCATCAGAGATCTTCAGATAAGAGAGGATTCTCTTGTAGCATAATATCTTATTTCTCGACCAAGCTCACGACATTTCTTGTTGATACTCGGTAAAATCGTCTAAGAGACTCAGCTCTAATGAAAACCCAAATTATTGAGTTTGGCTAAAAACTAAGGAGATCAATACTAGCAATGATAACCTTCCTAATAACACACTTCCCGTAGTTATCTAATGAAACACTAACATCAACACTGTAGAGCTTCCAAGTTCTCACCTCAGAAATGTTGATGTTAGTACCTTGTAGTCAGAACAAAGAAGTAAGAACCTTGAAGTACGAAATCAGACGTACGAAGTCAGAAGTGTTGAAGTTAGTACTCTGGCAAGACATAATGAAGTGACAACAAAGAAGTGAGAATTCATCTAGGACATCACCAAGTATCCCCTCCCTCTGCCGAAAATGTGCCGACATATTTTCATGTTGCAGTCTACTTATTTAACTATGTCAATCCCGAATGCAAATGTACTGTCATTTGCAAACAGCGTAGACCCATATCAGAGGGCTCATAGATGAGCCCCCTGATCAGGGTCTGCACTGTTTGTCATTCAAAATCCTCTAGCAAGTTTAAGCCTTTCATGCTGAATGGACTCTGCAATTAAAAATGATGGGTTTTTCCATTCTGATAATTCAGGGTTGAATGGGTTTAAACTACATGTATACTAACTCGTAACCAGAATCGAATATTGGCATTTGCGAAAACAAAGCAAACACTCTAGAATTAAATATCAATAAAAGGTAGGCAAGCACTATCAGATCAGGCTGTTTCCCCAATTTTTGTTAGTACAAACTATGTGTATATTTCTTATGTAAATGTATCGAATATCGCAATCACAAATCGTATAAATATTACGGAAAACCGTCTATCGAGTATAGTATCCAGCGTATATGGAACGTTTATCGTATATCGATTATTTATAGTGAGTTCGTTTATCATGTATCGATAGAGAGTCTGTTTATCGAATATCGATTGTTTATAGTGCGTTTGTTTATCGTATATCGATCGTTTATAGTGCGTTCGTTTATCGTATACCGAGCATTGATAGTGTGTTTATTTGTCGCATATTCGTTTATCGTATATCGATCGTTTATAGTGTATTTGAGCTATCGTATACCGATCGTTGATAGCGTGTTCGTTTACCATATATTATTAGTTATACAGATCATTGGCGGGGTATCTGACTTTTTGTTTCCTGCTGAGGAAATTCATGTTGCCCGAGCCGTCAGGCGAGGGCTACACGTATTTTCCTCAGCAGGGAATAAAAAGTCAGATATCCCGCCAATGATCTGTATAACGATTTTATTAATACTGCAAAATTTAATATTTGTAGCAGTTAATTAGCGTTGTTAATGTAGGCGTCGTTTTGCTTCCCCTCAGGGGCCTCATGCTGTAAGGTAAGGGCTTGTAATATCTGTATAATAACCAGCTCATTACAATTGTGGATAGAAAGGGATCTTCCAAGAGCATTATTTTCTCAAAGGATTGAAAGAATCAGGCGTTAGTAAAACTTATAGCGTTTAAGCAGACACTATTTTTAGCATGAGAACGGTTAAACATAATTGGCGCAATTCCGACGTCATTTGGATGACGTCAAAATGACGGTTTTATAATATTCAAACAAATGGGCGTTGGAAGGAGCGGTTATACTGCAATTTACAGGTACGTGTACTGTGCATGTGCATAAATAAAATCTAAATCGAATTGGGTGTGGTATGTTTTTGTAAAAGCGGGGGTTTGGGGGCTTATCGGTACGTGCACAAGCACTTTGACAACATGTGCAGCATCAGAGCAGAATAAGGCATTCGTCACGTATCGGGTTCATTTACATTGTTATACAACAACTACAACAAAAATGTTTCTCAATGGATAACTTTATTCCGCCCCAAACTCTTGTTATTTCGTTTGAGAACGGTTGTTTGGATCGAATCGACGAAGTGAAGCTAGTCGGCCATTTTTAGTTTGTTGTAGCAATGAAGCGAGGCACTCGACAGTTGAAATTCCATTGTTGCTCATGACTCCGTATATACATCAGAATTTAGAGGGATACACGGCTTTTATACATGGCTAATTGACCAATCAAAATCGAGGATTTTACTTTGCAGTATAATAATGTTCGTATATAGTGAGTTCGTTTATCATATCTCGACGATGTAAAGTCCGTTCGTTTATCGTACATCGACACGTGTGTTCTCTATCGTTTACCGATCGCTGATAGTGTGTTCGCTTATCGTATATTGATCATTTATAGTATCAATCGTTTATACGGCTGTAGATAGCACGTTCGTTTATCGTACATCAATCGTTCGTAAGACATTTGTTTATTGTGTATCGATTGTATATCGTATATAGTGCGATCGTTTGTCGTATATTGATTTTTCATTGTATCCCCTTCTCCTGTATTACCGTTCCCCTTAGCAAAATAATTATCATAAAATCAATTACTTTAAATGCAACAAGGAGCTTCCTTGAAGGAATAGTGAGAAAAAATATTTTTCTAACGGAAAATAACACTTTAAGTAAACAAATAACCCAACAATTGAACCAAATGCCGGTTCTTTTAACTCACTCAATGCTGCAAATGCAGCCTCCATGTTTCATATATTGCCGTTCCTATGACGTCATAATCTCCCACTCAAAGGTGTTTGAGCACAACTGGGTCAAATATATACTGCACAAGAAAGGTTAAGTCCCAGACACTCACTACACCTAATAAACATTTTGAGTCATGTTGAACTATGTATTAATCGAAATCATTTTCAAAAGCACCATGAACAAAATAAGACAGAATTATCAGCCTTATAAATTCAAATGTTATTTTACAAAAAGTGTTAACTGAGAATTTATTTTAAAAAATACTTTGAAATATACAGATTACAATCAGCTAAACAGATAACACTCAAACATACCAACATATTTACAATTTAGATGTGTACTGGGGCATTTTATTCAGTACAGAAATGTATTTATGCCGTCTGATAACAGACTCCATTGTACAAAATTTGACATGAGTCATGTTCATAACATGAACCCTAAGTTTTGCTGAACAGTATACTTGTGACGTGTTATTTGCTTGGCACGTAATAAGGACCTGCCTGAACGTTTCCGCGGCATCTGTCATTTTTTTAAGCTTTGAAAAACGTATTATTTTTGGGAAATATTGTTAGAAAAATGGTGTCACGTGATGAAAATGTTTATATTTTTGTTGAAAATAATATTTTTCTTTAAAGTTTCATTCAATTTACCTGTTTTTTCCCTATTTTTTTCGGCTCTATATCTAAAAGTGTTTTATTTACAATCGGAAAACACTTTGAGCGATGACGTAGAGAGGTCGCACGCGCCATATCAAGCGCCTTTGTGATGCGGACGGAATAATAGGAAAGAACGGAAATATAGGAATCGAGGATATATGTAAATCGTTTACAGTTAGTCGTTTATCTTATATCGATCGTTAATATTGCATTCGTTTTGTCTTATATCACTCGCTTACAGTGCCTTTGTTAATCGCATGTCGATCGTTTATCCGTATATCGATCGTTTATAGCACGTTTGTTTATCGTTATAGTTCGATTATTATGTGCCGATTATCGCATATAGACAATATATAGTGAATTGGTTTATCGTATATCGGTCGGTTATATTGAGTTTGTTTATTGTATAGCGATCGGTTATAGTGAGTTAACTTATCGCATGTCGATAGTTTATAACTTTATAACATGCCTTCGTTTATCGTATATCGACCTTTCATAGTGCGTTCGTTTATCGTATATCTTTCGCATAACATCTATAGTGACCACAACATGAATAACTACATGTATCGTGTTCTTTAAAAGCAAGTGGTTGCTTGATGCATACCGAAAGTAATACAATTGGGGTTGTTGTTGTTTTGCATAAATTTCATTCTGCATTATGTTACCGCCTGTCTCTATGACTCAGACCTATATCTGGTGGATGGGTTCCGGTTGAACACTGAAAACATTTTAACACACTTACCTAAGGCAGCGATTGTACTCAACGCTGTCATCGTGATCGATAAGGAAAGATCCCCTTTGAGCAAATAAGAATACATGTTGCTCCCACCCCCACCAGGACAAACCCCCGAGACGAAAATCCCGAGGGACACGGCGTCATTGTCTATGGGAACCGACTTTGCCACCGTGAAAGCGATCTGAAAGAAATTAGAAAATGAGAGACAGTGTTTAATGATGATTTAGGTGTATATAGCGCATTTTCTTGTCATTGTATCGCTCTACAATGTTTCAGTATATTAGTCATAGGGTGACGTGTAGATTAGGGTATGGAAAATAAAAGAAATGCTCTATTTATCACAATGGTTTCAAAACCACACAATTTTAAAAACAACATATTTTCCCATGTAAATGTTCCTTTTTCGGTAGATTTATTAAAAGTGTTGAGTCTAAATTAGCCGATGAGGGAATGAGTTAAACTCAGTCTGACGAAATGGTTTCAGAGTGGTGTTTACAAACTTTACATATAAAAAAGAGAATGCTTGCTTATGAAAGTATAACATTGGCGTCTTTGTAAGCAGGTGGTTGCTTTATGCAGGGCAAAAGTAACGCATAAAGCTCCTCTAGGAGCTTTCTGCATTACTTTTGTCCTGCATTATGCTACCACCTGCATCTAGCACCCAGAATTATACCTCTTTTAGGTGGTCGCATTAGCGGGGTTTTACTGTACTCGTAGTTTCGCCAGCTGTCGTTACTGACTGTAAAAAAATCTATATCAAACAAAACTAAGTTTATATCTCGATTAATACGTAACTATGGTAACAAGAAACCGTATACTACGACTTAGATAGCCTGGGGAATCAGTAATTACTTGTTCATCATCTTATCATAATGATCTTGACGGAAACAACCGAGTACATTTTTACGACTGCGTGACCTTCCGAGGTTGACGTAAGGAATCGAGTAATTACGGTTAAAAGAAGATGCGTAAATTGATTGTTGTTTTAAAGAATGACTCCTTTGTGTCTCCACCAAACCCTTCACTGCCACCACTCTCTAGAATGGTCTCTTTGGAAATGATTAGTTGCTACAACATAGATTTTGGTGGATAAACGACGATTTTAGTTTTGAAATGGACCCTTTCTATGTGTCTCAGCGGCTTTGTATAGCTACCGGAAAGTGAGTCAGATAATTACGACGAAATCCGGAGAAAGGCGGCGAGTCATAGTTTTGCCGGGTATATAACTATAATAATCACTAAGAGCAGCTAAGAAACTATAATGTACTAATATTTTACCGATATATACTTATATAGATCTAGATCTATACTTCATGAACGGTAGGAAGTTACCGGAAAGCGACTGACAGGGCTTGTTGCAATTGGCGAAACTAGTCAAGATGAGACGCCCAAGTAACTTGACATCCCACGAGGATTAAAACTCATGGACATACCATTTGTTTTGAGAAGACATTGAAGAAATATCCGTTCTGACACTTAACCCTTTCATTCATATTTATAAACGCGTTTAATACATTTGCACGCATTTGCAAACAGAGTGGACCCAGTGTAGGAGCCGTATGAACAGGGTCTGCTGTCTGTTTATCGTATAACCCTTTCCTCCATAAATACGCCTTTCTACGCCTCTGTAAAATCACCTAGTGAAACCATTGTGATAAATACAGCATTTGCCCCTATAGGAGAAAATGCTCTATTTATCACAATGGTTTCAAACTACAAAATTCTAAAATTTTCCTTTTCTCTAGTTAATGCTCCTTTTCGGTAGATCTATTCAAAGTGGGTGGATATAAAATTGCCTATGGAGGAAAGGGTTAATATAGATCTGATTCTACGGTTTCTGCCTGAGCCAAAACATCATGTGTACACATGCCACCATACCTACAATACAGCTAATACATGTATATATCCATGATGTCATTATCCCTTACCTGAATATTAAACAGGCAAATGGTTAAAGCAGACGACAATGTGTGCAGACGAAACTTATTTGGCGCGAAAGAGTTATTTAAAGAAACTTACCAATGGCATGAGTATGTACTGACAACTCAAACCAATTGCCGGAGCTATGGGCCGCCACAGATTTTCTTTAACGATATTAAGATCCAGCTTTGCTCCGAATCCTGTCATCACAAAGATTTGAACACAATATATAACAAGGCGAAATATGATGTCAACAGGTCGAATCCTACGCACAACGGCCACCATGATCGTCTTACGTGCAGTGACATCAGTGTCTGTGTCGCGATCTAGTGTGGTTTGTGATGTAATTGAATTGATTGACAGATTGGCGGTCTTAATAAGCTCGAACTCCATACTAGTCCTGCCAATAATTCCACAAATTATGCGCAAGTTTAATTCCCCTTGCGTGACGTACGTTGGAGGTCCTGACGTCACAACCGACGGCGTTGCAACCGGAAGAACTAATCTTTTTGCAACAACGGCATTTGTACATGATACTGACCATGTGGTTTCCTCTCCTAGCTCCATGACAACTGATTTAGGGGCGGTTATTTTTATTGTAAAATTTGAAGATTGATCTTTACACATTACGGCGTAATTAAACTTCATGGTGACGTCACTGTCCATTTTAAGTTCTAATCTTTCTTTGACATCTGTATTCCATATGTAAAACACAGCACCGACTGAGGAATTTGCAGCAGTTTCGGGCAAATACCCGATCGTTTCCGGAGAAGCGCTGCTTGATACATCCTCTGACAAATTATCACGTACGAATAATAATAACACAAGAAAGCAGCGTACAATCGCGTAATAATAGGTCCCGAATTTCAACTCCATTTCATCTGAATAGTAAAGAACACGCTAAGATTAAGTTTGTTTATCTATAAACAGTCAAATCCAGTCACGCGCTAGTATTTAAAGTGCAAATCCATTCACTTTGTCAGAAATATCTAAGTACATGTACCGTGCTGAAGAATTATCCAAACACTGGTCTACTCCGAGCTTACTCTCTTAACTCATTGGTACGATTAAGTACACCCGACCCAGATTGAGTCCCCATCTCTACATGCTGATCGGTTTGGACTTTCCTCTTTGCTGGTTGAAATTGGTGGCGATTTTCTAATTTGTTTCTATAGCAACAAGTCCCAATGTGGTTTAATTACACTACATTTAAAATCCATTTTAAACGTCTTCCATTTTTTACTAATTGAAGCATAGGTCTAAAGTTGCATATTAATGTTGATCACTGTAAATAATGTAAAACTGGAGACTCAACTCTTATCCCGCTAACCTGACTCATGTGCAAACAGTTTGGATCCGGATGAGATGCCGAGTAACTCTGCGTCTCATCAGAATCAAACTGTTTGACACATCGGTAAATAAAAGCTCGATCGATTCGGTAGAAGTCAAAATTCCGAATTTTGAGCAGACACTATTTTTGTTTACACAGCGGGATAAAGATTAATACAGCGTGTCAACACAATTCTTCATCGCGGCATATAAACATTTAACTTCAACATAGGCAGTGTGTTCTTCATACAAAAGAACTGTTATCGAGGTATAGCTCGCCAACGATAAATGGTTCACTGAGGATTATCGGGTTGTACATTATTCCATCGACTGCTATATTTACCAACTACAGTAAAGCCTCTTTAATACGACCTCTCAAAAGAAGTCTGGGATTTTTTTAAACATATAATAAGAGCTTTCACCTTTACCTTTGCCCTGCATTAAGCAGCCACCTACTTATAAAGACTCAATACGTTGATACATTATTTGGTCGTTTTAGCGAGACTCTACGCATACTTATTTAAACCACTTTAACCCGCTTTTCTTTTGAAACTCTTTCGCTGCCATTTTTTGTCGTCTGCAAATTTTGTCGTCTGCTACAATTTCCATGTTTTGTCATTATGTTCCCCCATACTTATATGGGGTAGACATAATGTTTTTGTGAGAGTTGTCTGTCTGTCTGTCTGTCTGTCTGTCTGTCTGTCTGTCCGTCTGTCTGTCTGTCTGTCTGTCTGTCCGTCTGTCCGCCACACTTTCTTGTCCGGACGATAACCCCTATATGCCTGATGCTAGTTGGTTGAAACTTCATGTATGGAAAGAGCATAATGAGAGGAAGTATCATGCACAAGGTCCATAACCCTGGCTTCAATAATATTGGAGTTTTTGCCTCATATACATTGTTTCACACTTTCTTGTCCAGACGATAACTCATATATGGCTCATGTAATTGGATTGAAACTGCATACATGGGAAGAACATGGTGAGAGGAAGTGTCATGCACAAGATCAATAACTCTGGCTTCAATGATATTGGAGTTATTGTCCCTTGTACATTTTTTCACACTTTCTTGCCCGGACAATAACTCCTATATGGGTCATGTCATTGGATTGAAACTTCATAATGGAAATAGCATGATAAGAGGAAGTGTCGTGTACAAGGGCCATAAATCTGGCTTCAATACTTTATTGCCCTTTGCTACATTTTTGTCCAATCAATAACTCCTGTTTTGCTAATGCTATTGGAATGACATTTCATTTATGGAAAGAGCATGATGAGAGAAAGTGCCATGCACACGTTCCATAACTCTGGCTTCAATAATAGTATTTTTACACTTTCTTGTCCCGTCGATAACTCCTGCATGGCTCATGCCATTTGATTGAAACTTCATACATAGAAAGAGCATAATGCGAGAAAGTGACATGAGCAAGAGTCTGAAAGAACTCTGGCTTCAATACTTTTGGAGTTATATCCCATTGTTACATTGCTTTTGGCAGATCAATATCTCCCGCTCTACTGATGTTATTGGAATGACATTTCATTTATGGAAAGAACATGATGAAAGGAAGTGTCATGCACGAATGCCATAACTCTGGTATCAATATTCCCTGTTAACCCTTCGCTTGCTAATCGCGTCAATATATCTACCTGTAAATAGTGAAGACCCAGATGAGACAGCTCCTGCAGGAGCTGTCTCATCAGGGTCTGCACTATTTACAAGTTGATTGTGCAACCAGTGCACTCCACAGCAGTGATTGCACAGCGAAATACTTGTATACAGTGAAGGTATATGTAATTATACAACAGGGCATGGGTAAAGAAGGAGAAATGTGTTTTAAAATTCAGCAAGCGAAGGGTTAACATTTCTTTCTTGAAAAAAAATGTGGCGTGGAAAGCACATAATGCGGAGAGGTATCATTCATCAAGTCCATTATTATGGTATCAACATCTTTGAGTTATTTCTCTTTACATATTGTTTTTGTTTTAGTTGTTTGTCTGTCTGTCTGCCATACATCTTGTCCGGTTGAGTTTTCATGTACAGAAATGTGACAATGTGTCGCAGTGTGTATGTGTGGGTGCGGGTGCGGGTGCGGGTGCGGGTGCGAGCGGGTTGGGGAGCATCTGTTTTCGAGACAAAACATTCTAGTGTTACTTCATTTTTGTTGAAAAACCAGTCACAGTAACAAATAGTTTGGATCCGGATGAGACGCCGAGCTCGAGTTATATTGTCCGTGTTCAGGGTATCGAAGTTCAATCGTATGCGGCGGTTTGACCCTACAGATTCCTTTTATAACAATCACAAGTATAATTATTGAAAGGGGAAGTCCCCACATTCGACGCGTTTTAAAAATACCTAATATATGCAAAACTCATTTGTTTATATGCTGAAAAGTATATCGCAAGAAAATCTAGTCATTAAACATTGAAAATGACAAAACATCCATGTGTTTGATATCGACGATCCCGATTTTATTCCCGATGTTTCAGTTTTATGCGGGTTGTGTTTTAGTTTCGTATCTGATCGCGCTATTCGCCTGTCTCCGACCACTTCCGAGAAAAGCTTTTACGTAAAAAATGGAGGGATCGGGTGATCATCGGCAAAATGCGGAAAATTTGAACGGAAAATGCCGATAATACTATGTTGTTGAACAAAAAATATACGTATTGATGAAATCGGTTTATTTTGTATCACAGGTGCCTTTTTCGATGCAAGTTCAAATTGACAATCTTCATACTAATGACTGAGCATAACAAATACCAAGTGTTATGATACTATTGAAAATATGCGCTCATTGTAGGGACTTTCCCTTTAATACTGTCCATTATTTCCATTGTTTTTGCATTTTATTCTACATATACGTTTATATTTTGTAATACATGTATATTATGTACTTGCTATTTATCCTTTAGCTCAATTTGATATATTATAATATGGAAACAGGCGTTGAATCAAATAAAGCAGATATTAGATTTCACAGGATAAACTGGTACGCTTGAAAAAGAAACCACAACAATGGAAATGATCAAGGGTAGTATGTGCACACTATTTCAAATCACCCATTTGCCTGGTCTTGTGTGTTGCAGCAAACATACACCATTCAACATATACAAAGATAAACAAATATTTGCATCTACTTTGACTAACCATTTGAAAGCTGAATACGGGTAATTCAAAGTAGAATAGTCCATTATTGTTTATTGATTGAGTCCATTCAGTAAAAAAGGGGCATTTATTGCACTTACTTTAAATGATAAACAGTGCAGACCCTGACCAGAGAGTTCCTCTAGGAATCCCCTGATCTGGATATACACTGTTTGCAAATGGAAGTCACTCATTCTCGCATACAAAAAGGCTAATGAAACATTATCATGCTATGCCCGACCGGACTGGATACAGAGTCGTTCGAAACATTGAAGAAACTATACTAACCTTGTGTCAAGCTGGTTACTCAACGTCACATCTGTATCTAGTCTACTTACCCAGTCTCAACCTAGTTTCTCAGCGTCTCATCTGTATCCACTCTACTTACCCAGTGTCAACCGAGCGTCTCATCTGTGATCCAGTGTCAACCGAGTTACTCAACGTCTTCTGTATCCAGCCTACTAACCCAGTGTCAGCCGAGTTACTCAACGTCTTCTGTATCCAGCCTACTAACCCAGTGTCAGCCGAGTTACTCAACGTCTTCTGTATCCAGCCTACTAACCCAGTGTCAGCCGAGTTACTCAACGTCTTCTGTATCCAGCCTACTAACCCAGTGTCAGCCGAGTTACTCAACGTCTTATCTGTATCCAGTCTGTTTGTAGATGCCAGGACACGCTTAGCAGAGCAAGAGCTAATGCACATGGACGCTCAATGTAGGACGACCATACTGCAGAAAGATTTAAAACAGTGGAATATGCACTAGATCTTCGTGAGGCAAGAAACAGCCAACTGTTTTGGAGACCCCATGTTACGTGGCTCAAACAGTCAACTGTTTTAGAGACCCCCGTGTTACGTGGCTCAAACAGCCAACAGTTTTAGAGACACTCGTGTTACGTAGCTCAATTTAGAGACCCCCGTGTTACGTGGTTTAAACAGTCAACTGTTTTAGAGACCACCATGTCACGTGGCTCAAACAGTCAACTGTTTTAGAGACCCCATGTTACGTGGCTCAAACAGTCAACTGTTTAAGAGACCCCATGTTACGTGGCTGAAACAGTAACTGTTTTAGAGACCACCATGTTACGTTGCCCAAACAGTCAACTGTTTTAGAGACCCCCATCTTACGTTGCTCAAACAGTCAACTGTTTTAGAGACACACATGCTACGTGGCTCAAATAGTCAAGTGTTTTAAAAAAAACCTGTTACGTGGCTCAAACAGTGAACTGTTTTAGAGACTCCAATGTTACGTGGCTCAAACAGTCAACTGTTTTAGAGACCCCCATGTTACGTGGCTCAAACAGTCAACTGTTTTAGAGACCCCATGTTACGTGGCTCAAACAGTCAACTGTTTTAGAGACCCCCATGTCACGTGGCTCAAACAGTCACCTGTTTTAGAGACCCCTATGTTACGTGGCTCATTCAGTCAACTGTATAAGGGACCCCTATGTTACGTAGCTCAAACAGTCAACTGTTTTAGAGACCCCCCATGTCACGTGGCTCAAACAGTGACCCCCATGTTACGTGGCTCATTCAGTCAACTGTATAAGGGACCCCTATGTTACGTGGCTCAAACAGTCAACTGTTTTAGAGACCCCAATGTCACGTGGCTCAAACAGTCAACTGTTTTAGAGACCCCCATGTTACGTGGCTCATTCAGTCAACTATATAAGGGACCCCTATGTTACGTGGCTTCAACTGTTTTGGATACCCCAATGTCGACCCTTATTCAGCTAACCCAGACGTTAGTCATATTTTGCAAACGGCTTGGATCCAGTTGAGACGCCGAGTAGCTCGGCATCTCATCAGGACCCAAGTTGTTTGACAATCGGTCAATAGTTGTTCAGAGCTTGTGTCATAACACTTGGTCAATAGTTTCTCAAAAGCTTGTATTGATCGAATCGGTAGCAATCAAACTTGCCACAGATCCAAATTTGAGCAGACATTGTTTTTACAGGGGATTAAGAGTTAAATATACAAAGGTAGGAGCATTCCAGATTGTTGTTGATTCCAGATTGTTGTTGAAGAGATTTGTTTCTTGCAGAATATGTTTTTGTTATTCATCACGCGCAAACTAAATACGTGACATATTTAGCTATATATAACGTTAGTTTGCATAACAATGCGCTAAAAACCACTAGGTCATCCTCGTGTCCAAGATGTTCGATTGACTTAACGCAATAGATTACCATTTTCGCTGCCAAAGGCGTGTCTGTAATTACCTGTACAAGCAGTTTGGATCCAGATGAGTAACTCGACGTCTTATTCGAGGCTCCAACATATTTAGTACTGTAATTATGATTTTGAAAAACCACAACAGCAAAACGATACATAACGGAAATTGAAGCAGACGATGCACTTTCCAGTAGCGACCACTGCGTTTTACATAATGTTGTCAAACCCATATTTGATATTTTCAACGTCACGTGTTTTTCTCTCATCACATACGATGCACGCTACAAGCAAGCGCAGGTGAGTTTAATTCTGTTGGCACCAAATAATGTTCGTCTGCAAACAATGTACGTCGTCTACTTCAGGTTTCAAAGTAGACTTTCCTCCAATTTCTTCTCCAAAACGTAAATTGTATATTAACCCTTGCTTGCTGAATTTTAAAATACATTTCTCCTTCTTTACCCATGCCCTGTTGTATAATTATATATATCTTCACTGTGTACACGTATTTCGCTGTGCAATCACTGCTGTGGAGTGCATTTGATTGCACAATCAACTTGTAAATAGTGCAGACCCTGATGAGACAGCTCCTGCAGGAGCTGTCTCATCTGGGTCTTCACTATTTACAGGTAGGTATATTGACGTGAATAGCAAGCGAAAGGTTAAGTAGTTCACATCCTGGGTTACCCGGGCGTCTCATCTGGATCCAACCTGCTCGCAAAGGTTATTCGGGTTTGCTTATTTCAGCAAACCCTGTGAGTCGCTTGCCGGCGACGTCGGCGGTGAAATAGTTTTACCGACAGTTATGAGTATATAAGTACGATAAGTGCATTAAAGCAATGCATTAGAGGCTACAGTAAAAACTCGAGTAATCCAACACTAAACAAGTTATAATTATCGGCATTTAACCCTTTCCTCCATAAATACGCCTTTCTACGCCTCTGTAAAAGTCACTTATTGAAACCATTGTGATAAATAGAGCATTTGCTCCTATAGGAGCAAATGCTCTATTTATCACAATGGTTTCAAACAACAACATTCTAAAATTCTACTTTTCTCTATAGTAAATGCTCCTTTCGGGTAGATTTATTCAAAGAGGTTGTGTCTAAAATAGTCTATGGAGGAAAGGGTTAAGATAGGTTGCAGCTTAATGCAGGGTGAAAATCATACAGAAAGGGAGCTTCTGCATAACTTTCACAATGCATTATGCAGCCACCTGCCTAAATAGGATGTATCGAGTTTTTAATGTACTTAGTTTGAAACCTGCAAAGAATAAAATAATGAAAAAGGTTATTAAAAAACCAATACCATAACAAATATTAATCAATATAAAACTTGCACAGAATACGGTGTAACCCTTTACCTTTCACGACCTCATGAATATTCATTACAGGGATTACAGAGACGCTAGACAACCCTGATCGAACCTAAAGAAATATGTCTTCGGACTAAGCAATCAGAGCATATCCTGATCAGAGAGTTCCTGCGTGATTTGGGTTTACGCTGTTAACAAAACGTTTGTATAGAATAATTTTCCACGAAGAAAAAACCCATTAACCTACGGTGCTAGACCAAAGTCACATTTATAACCGAATGTAGCATATTCTTTTTTATAATTGTAGACCCAAGTCATCCACTGCATCTCTAGTATAAATTTCACGGAAAACAGCCATCGAGACAAAATGTAAATCACATCACATTTTCTTGAACTTCTCGTCTTTTGGTAATTTAAATAATCCTATTTAGTCTCTGTCGGATTAGGAGCTACATCCATAGGCAGGGATACACCCATAGGCAGCACAAATTACCATTTTAGCACTCAAAACGAACCAGAAGTACATTACGTGCGATTCTTTTCTATACGATATCTAGTTCGGTATTTATAGCGAATGTCACAAGTGACGTCATCACAAGGGAGATAAGCGAACGACCAATATCAGCCAGTGCTTACTTATCGGTGATATATGACAGCTGCTATGTGCGATATGACTGTATTTTTTAGTGTTTTCGAAACTATGTTGTACAAGGTACCCATTTGTCAAATATTTACGAAAAAGTGTCCTGCCTGTTTACTTGACCTTTAATATTCATGACATAAATTAAGAATGCACATAATATCAACTAGCTGATTGTTTATTATCGCATTATTTACAAAGGACTATTTTACCTGGTAGAAACTGTAGGAACGCATCTACATTGTTTCATAAGCAAACAGAAAAGGCCCTGTTCAGACGGTTCTTTCAGGAACAGTCTCGTCTGGGTCTGCTTTGTTTGCAAAGGTGTAAGAAGGCGGGTCAAATAGGTTAACAATGGGTACAGCATTTACACAGCCCAATTTGACGCCTCTGTAAAAGTTATTTTTTTGAAACCATTGTGATAAATAGAGCATTTGCTCCTTAGGAGCAAATGCTCTATTTATCACAATGGTTTCTATACTACACAATTCTAAAATTATCATTTTCTGCAGTAGATGCTCCTTTTCGATAAATTTATTCAAAGAGGTCGGTTCTAAAAATAGCCTAGAAGGGAATGTAAGTGGTCCTCAAAAATATCTGCTCAATGTTTGATCAGTTCTGGTGAACTGGTTTTTAAAAAAGAAATTGAATCGCCCTTCAAAGTTAACATTTTCGATGCCAAATTATGTCGTCTGCTAACTATGTCATCTGCTTCACTTCTATTTTTTCATTTTCGTTTCAAAATCAAACTCACAGTAACAAACAGTTTGGATCCTGATGAGACGCAGAGTAAACGCCGAGTTACTCGGCGTCTCATTTGGATCCGAACTGTTTGCATAGGTAATCACAGATGCGACATTGAGGGCGAAAGAGTTAAGCCCCGTCTCGATATGACTGGCAATTGACACCAGATTGTCGATTTAGAAGTAGTCAAAATATGCTCCAGATCCAAATGTTGAGAAGACATTATCTTATTATACTGCAAAGTAAAATCCTCACTTCTGATTGGTTAACTAGCCGTGTACATGAGTCCATGTACCCTGTGAGCTGACAGGGTACATAGAAATTCCCCATGGCAGGCCCCACATATTATGGTCAGAAACCAAGACACCGACTTCTCGACTCGGCTAAACAATAACAAAATTCATAATAGACAACTATTGATACCTAAAGAAACAAATGCAGAAATGAATTAAAAAACATCATTGTTTGAAATGACCAATAAAACAGTTTTTAGAAGAGTTATTATATCGTCCAGCCATCTATAATAATACGAACGCCGATGAAATACAATACACACCACTTCGGATACCTTCGGGTAGAATTAATGTATTGGGGCGCTTTTAGGGGAATTAGCGTGTTTAGTGATTCAACATGCCAAAATGGATTTATATAAATTATCCGAACCGTAAAACTTTGCAGTATAATAAATTCGTTATACAGTTCTTTCCCAGGGTACATGACGATTTATTCCCGGCTGGTAAAATCATGTAACCCTCGCCTAACGGCTCGGGCAACATGATTTTTCTCAGCCGGGAATAAATCGTCATGTACCCTGGGAAAGAACTGTATAACTAGATCTTTTCACAGCGAGGTATTAATCCTTTACTCCATGAATATTCATGTAAGAAATAATGACATCGTGAATATTAATTAGATAAATTGCTTTAATGGCACATAGACACGAGAGTTTTGGCCGTAGTAGAAACTGTTGATTCACATCTGTATTATATTATAAGTAAACAGAGCAGATCCTGATCAGACGGCTCCTACAGTAGCCTTCTGATCTAGGTATAATCTGTTTGCAAATGCTTAGAACGGCGTATACTTTATGGAGTAAAGGGTTAACCATTTCCCTGTTCTCTGTTTATTCCAATTTTCAATACCTACTGAATATTCATGGACAAAATAATTATAATGAAATATGGAAAGCGGAAAATTATAACCATTTTAGAGCGCAAAGAAACAGATATTTCAAGTTCGATTAGCAAATAGAGCAGACCCTGATCAGACGGCTCTTATAGGAGCCGTCTGATCTGGGTCTACTCTATTTGCAAATGCGTGAAAACACGTTTATATAAAGGACACTGTTAAAGCATATAAGAAAATATATATCCTGTAGTTACATGCACTTAGCTTTGAAAGCCGATACGAATAACCCTTTCCTTCATATAAACGTGTTTTAACGCATCTGCTAACAGAGTAGACCCAGATCAGACGGCTCCTAGAGGAGCCGTCTGATCAGGGTCTGCTCTGTTTGCTAATGAAATTTGATAGATCTGTTTCTATACTTTCTAAAATGGCTACAATGTTCAACCTTCCGTATTTCATTATAGAATATTCAGTAGGTATTGAAATTTGTACATGTAATAAACATAGAACAGGGAAAGTGTTAACGTGAACCATTTCCCCACTCTCTGCAACTTGGTTTGCATTTATCCATATAAGACGTCGGGTAACTCGGCGTCTTCACCAGGATAGGTTTTCAAAATCTTGATCAAGTCGGAGGTAGTCAAACTTACACCAGATCCACATTTGAGCAGACATGTTTTTTCCACGTAGGGATAAGGGTTAAGGGTTATTAGATAGCTCTGTTGGTCAGTGTGGCATATACACACGGCTTATCAATTCTCAATGGACACAGATGACCGGTGTGTATCGAAAGAGTGTTTAACAAAGTACAAATAGTCACATACTGGATTGCATAGGCAAAAAAACCCCCACAGTATATTGGAGTTTACTGGAGTAACATGCCGAGAAAATTGTTCATTAATCAATGAGTAGGAATGTCTACATTGCTCAATTGCTAGAGGTAAAGATTTACGACCTAACTGTCGATCAGCAACAGATGGCCAAAACGCAAGATTATGGGAAACACGTGTTTTCTGTTTGTTATCGCCTTGTGCGGCATAGTTCGTTGCGCGTCGGCCAACCTGTCCTTGTCACCTCAGCACACTGATATCACAGTTGCAGTGGCAGATGAGGACACTGGAACGTTCGAAGACGTAACATCAACAGTGATAACCATGTTTATGCATAGCAGACTAACACGGGTATTCAAAGTATCAATGTTATGCACTGAACCAACTGGTGAAGTTTGTGTAGAATTTGAGTCCTCGGCAGACACAGGCTCAATTGTCAAATTAGAAGACACGCCAGAAATTTGTTGTTTATGTGATGCAACTACTATGTCATTTGCAAACAGTGACATGGCTTTGAGTATATCACACAGTAGACAGGCAAATAGCACAGCTGTTCTCGAAAACAATTCATCCAATCCGAATAATGGTGTTTATGTCACTGAGACAGTGAACTTGACTTTTGTTAGTGAATTAATAGGGGTAACAATGATTCGGTTTAAAAGTGTAAACGTAACTGGTGACGCAATAGCTGCAGTATCAGGTGGTGATGTAAGTGTTCGGATCAAAGTCGTTCGAACAGCCAGTTCACTGGACCTGGTGTTCCTTGTATGTGTGTATTTCATAGAAATTTTCGAAATGCTGGTGTTTGGAACACAACTAGATTTTGCTACTTTGAAGAAAACTTTCAGGAGGCCCATGATACCACTCATTGGATTTGTGTGCCAGTACGTCGGGATGCCTTTGGTAAGAGCTAGAGCTGGTATTTCTAAATATCTTATTTCTCAGCCAAACCCTATCGTGTGTGTACTCATTAGAATCTCACAGGGAGAGGGGTTCCAAATGAGTACAATGAAGATAGGATATGGCGGAGATATACAGAAACTAGTTTATCCAGGTTCCTTAGTAACACACATCTCTTATCCATAGTTCTGAATTCTCTCTACACACGACCCCACAGAATAAATATAAAAAGGTGACAGCTAAAGTTTATATAAAGGTAACACTGTAGAGAACTAAAGTAGAATTCTTCGTAACCCTTCAGTTGATAGAGACACCCTCGAACCCTTCCAAGTGATAGACATCCTTCTAACCCTTCAACTGATAGACACCCTTCTAACCCTTCAAGTGATATAGACACCCTTCTAACCCGCCAGGTGATATAGACACCCTTCTAACCCTTTAATTGATATAGACACCCTTCTAACCCTTCAACCAACTGATAGAGACGCATTCGAACCCTTCAAGTGATATAGGCACCCTTCTAGTGATATAAACACCTTTCTAACCCTTCAAGTGATATAGACACCCTTCAAACACCTCTAACCCTTCAACTGATAGACATCCTTCTAGCCCTTCTAACCTTTCAGCTGATAGAGACCCTTCTAATCCTTCAACTGATAGACACCCTTCTAACCCTTCAACTGATAGACACCCTTCTAACCCTTCAAGTGATATAGACACCATTCTAACCCTTCAAGTGACAAACATACTTCTAACCCTTCAACTGATTTAGACACCCTTCTAACCATTCAAGTGACATAGACACCCTTCTACTGATAGACATCCTCTAGCCCTTCAACTGATAGAGGTCCTCCTAACCCTTCAACTGATAGAGACCCTTCCAACCCTTCATCTGATAGACATCCTTCTAACCCTTCATCTGATAGACATCCTTCTAACCTTTCATCTGATAGACATCCTCCTTCTAGCCCTTTATCTGATAGACATCCTCCTAACCCTTCATCTGATAGAGACCTTTCCAATCCGACATCTGCTAGACATCCTTATAATCCTTCATCTGATAGACATCCGTCTAACCCTTCATCTGATAGACAGCCTTCTAACCCTTCATCTGATAGACATCCTTCTAATCATACCTCTGATAGACATCCATCTAACCCTTCATCTGATAGACATCCTTCTAATCCTACATCTGATAGACATCCTTCTAACCCTTCATCTGATAGTCATCCTTCTAACCCTCCATCTGATAGACATCCTAATCCTTCATCTGATAGACATCCTTCTAACCCTTCATCTGATAGACATCCTTCTAACCCTTTATCTGATAGACATCCTTCTAACCCTTTATCTGATAAACATCCTTCTAACCTTTCATCTGATAGAGACTGGGACCCGGCTAACCCTTCAACTGATAGAGACACTCTTTTTCTAACCCTTCATCTAACAGAAACACCCTTCTTACCCTTTATCTGATAGAGACCTTTCTAACCCTTCAACTGAGTCCATTTGACGTCTTTGCAAACATAGTAGAGTCAGATCGGACGGGTCTTGTAGGGGCCATCTGGCCAGGGTCTACTCAATTTGCTTATACCCTATAATTATACATGGCCATATATTCCTGTGTTTATTTGACGTTTCCAGCATTCATCTGATAAGTATTCATGAATTCATTATTTCTTACATCAATGTTCATGAGTTAGAGTTGACAATGGGATTATATACCATGATTTGACAAAGTTCATAAATCGAGCCAGGGGAACATTTCACCGCGGTATGGTCGAATCCGTGATAACCCATGAATACAGTTTTATCTAGGTGAAACGCCGAGTGAATCAGTGGCTCATCAGGGGATAGAAACCGTTTGCGACTTTGAATTGTGGTTTGAAATGAAATGGAAAGTAACCAGTTTTTAAACTTGAAACGGACAGAGCTCCAAACTTTTTGACACCCTGAAACTGTTGTTTGAGAGAAAGTGGACGAAACCTCTTCTTTGAAACATTAAGCAGACTATAATAAACAAGACGACCTTTTTAAACTGTAAGAGTGTTAAGTTTCATAAGTTTCGCAGCCATAGGCGACTCCATGATAACAGTTGGGATTCTGAGGAGACGAGGATCCAAACTGTTTGGCACTGATTATATGTTTGTAAAGAAATTAACGAAATGCCACTTTGAAACCTGAAACATGTTTATCTCAGCAGATGTAATTTATTTGCCACACATAGATAAATAACCCGCGGGGCCAGTATTTAACCCTTACACATACTTTAGATAAATAACCTCTGGGGCCAGTATTTAATCCTTACACACACTTTAGATAAATAACCCTTGGGGCCAGTATTTAATCCTTACACATAGATAAATAACCCCTGGGTCAGTATTTAACCCTTATAATAGATAAATATCCCATGGGCCAGTATTTAACCCTTACTATAAATAAATAACCCTGGGGCCAGTATCTAACCCGTATTACACATAGATAAATAACCCCTGGGGCCAGCATCTAACCCTTACACATAGGTAAATAACCCCTGTGCCAGTATTTAACCCTTACACACACTTTAGATAAATAATCACTGGGGACAGTATTTAAACCTTACACAGACTTTAGATAAATAACCACTGGGGCCAGTATTTAACCCTTACACATACTTTTGATAAATAACCCCTGGGGCCAGTATTTAACCCTTACACATAGATAAATAACCCCATGGCCAGTATTTAACCCTTACACATACTTTAGATAAATAACCCCTGGGACCAGTATTTAACCCTTACACACACTTTAGATAAATAATCACTGGGGACAGTATTTAACCCTTACACATACTTTAGATAAATAACCACTGGGGCCAGTATTTAACCCTTACACATACTTTTGATAAATAACCCCTGGGGCCAGTATTTAACCCTTACACATACTTTTGATAAATAACCCCTGGGGCCAGTATTTAACCCTTACACATACTTTAGATAAATAACCCCTGGGACCAGTATTTAACCCTTACACACACTTTAGATAAATAATCACTGGGGACAGTATTTAAACCTTACACATACTTTAGATAAATAACCACTGGGACCAGTATTTAACCCTTACACATACTTTTGATAAATAACCCCTGGGGCCAGTATTTAACCCTTACACATAGATAAATAACCCCATGGCCAGTATTTAACCCTTACACATACTTTAGATAAATAACCCCATGGCCAGTATTTAACCCTTACACACACTTTA
Source organism: Azorinus chamasolen (assembly GCA_963576725.1). Classification (NCBI taxonomy): domain Eukaryota; kingdom Metazoa; phylum Mollusca; class Bivalvia; order Cardiida; family Solecurtidae; genus Azorinus; species Azorinus chamasolen. The sequence goes on along the minus strand of OY755238.1, from coordinate 51,504,177 downwards.
GATAAATAATCACTTGGGACAGTATTTAACCCTTACACATACTTTAGATAAATAACCACTGGGGCCAGTATTTAACCCTTACACATACTTTTGATAAATAACCCCTGGGGCCAGTATTTAACCCTTACACATACTTTAGATAAATAACCCCTGGGGCCAGTATTTAACCCTTACACATAGATAAATAACCCCTGGGGCCAGTATTTAACCCTTACACATACTTTTGATAAATAACCCCTGGGGCCAGTATTTAACCCTTACACATAGATAAATAACCCCATGGCCAGTATTTTACCCTTACACATACTTTAGATAAATAACCCCTGGGGCCAGTATTTAACCCTTACACATAGATAAATAACCCCATGGCCAGTATTTAACCATTACACATAGATAAATAACCCCATGGCCAGTATTTAACACTTACTTCGCTGTAAAAAATGTTTGCTGAAAGTTGGATATGTTGCAATTTTGCTATTCACGTCAATATACCTACCTGTAAATAGTGAAGACCCAGATGAGACCGCTCCTGCAGGAGCTGTCTCATCAGGGTCTGCACTATTTACAAGTTGATTGTGCAACCAATTCACTCCACAGCAGTGATTGCACAGCGATATACTTGTACACAATGAAGATATATGTAATTATACAACATGGCATTGGTAAAGAAGGAGAAATGTATTTCAAAACTCAGCAAGAGAAGGGCTAATCCAAACTGTTTGCAAATGTGAGTCTGGTCGCGAATACCTGATGAATATTCATGTAGGAAATAATGACGTCATGAATATTATTAAGATTATTTTTACTATGGCATATGAACACATGACGTTTTGACTCAGGCAGAAGCTGTATAATCAGATCTATATTACACCATAAGCAAACAGAGCAGACCCTGATCAGACGGCTCCTAGGACCGTCTGATCTGGGTCTACTCTGTTTGCAGATGCGTCTAAAAGCGCTTATATAAGGGAAAGGGTTAAATATGTTCAATATTTATGTAATAGATTATGCCACTGTGAATATATATAAGATGAATTTTCAAAATGTAAAAACAATCAAGGGATTCTTTGCTCTTGACAAGTACTTTAGAATCTGATCTATATCATGTCATAAGCAAACAGGACAAACCCTGATCGGACAGCTCCTATAGGATCCGTCTGATCTGTGTCTTCACTGTTTGCAAATGCACCAAAAGGCGTTAATGTGAAGGAAAATGTTAAGATAGGTTAGCTGGGTGAAGGATATTCTCCTAGCTCAAGGTTCGCAGAACTTTACCCAAATAGGGAAGCATTTGTCCATTCGTCTAGTGTCCGTTCCAAATAATATTACAGTGTGGCCTTAACCGCTACCTCATACGAACGCCCCCCCCCCCCCACCTTTACACTTTTGCGAACATAGTAGACACAGATCAGACGACTCCTATTGGAGCCGTCGAATCAGGGTTTGCTCTGTTTGTTTATAGCTTTTATAGACATGTTTCTACAGTTTCTGCCCTGGCAGAGTATTCATGTGTTCATATGCCATAATAACAATCTATCTAGACAAGCTGTCATTATTTATTACATGAATATTAATTAGTAAAATGTTTAAATAGCCGAGTTCTTGCACATATCTTGTTTTAACTGTGTACTCTTAATGAGTGCGGTGTGCTAGTTTGTCAGGTTTTCTTAACAAAGTGTTTCTTCCGTTTGCTTTCAAAAATGGCACCTGCTTCAGTTATCAACGTACACTTTTCCATTCTGTTGGTCATACGTTTAGACACAATACTTTGACAGAAAAAAGAGTTTTGAAATTATGTTTTTCGTATAATATAATTCTATGTAATGCATAGTATTATACTATACGAAAAGAAAATTCAAAACATTTTTTTCTGCTGTCAAAGTATGATGTCTAAACGTATTTGAAGATGTTTATCAGTAGTATTTGTGAAATGGTCACGCGGCTGGCACCTGTGAACCAGAGCAGACCCCGATCAGACGGCTCTTGCAGGAGATGTTTGATGTAGGTCTACCCTGTTTGATGTAGGTCTATCCTGTTTTATGTAAGTCTACCCTGTTTGATGTAGGTCTACCCTGTTTGATGTAGGTCTACCCTGTTTGCAAAGGTGTCAAAATGCGCCTCTGTGGAGTAAAGGGTTAAACGACATACGTGTATTAGGACAAGTTCACTAAGACATTCAATATACAGCTGAAAATCCACTTTTTTGTAAACCATCATGTCATATAATAACTCTTAAATAAAACTATTTTTTTTATTTCAAACAATTTGTCATAGAACTGAGGCATTTTTGTTTTATTTCAGGCTGCCTTCTGCATCGCCAAAGGTAACACAGGAGAATCTCTAGCCTCCCTCGGTATATTCGTGGCTGGAATCTGCCCCGGGGGTGGCGGCAGCAACATCTACTCCTACCTTCTGGGTGGGGATTTATCTTTGTCGATTACCATGACAACCATAAGCACTATTATGTCGCTAGGTAAGAATACGAGGCTGAATTTCTTTATAAAATAATGTAAACCTTATCTCAATAACCAGGACCTCACTCACATTTGCAAACAGCTTGTACCCGGGTAACTGGGCGTCTCATCTCACTAACCAGGACCTCACTCACATTTGCAAACAGCTTGTACCTGGGTAACTGGGCGTCTCATCTCGCCAACTAGGACCTCACTCACATTTACAAACAGCTTGTACCCGGGTAACTCGGCGTCTCATCTCGCCAACCAGGACCTCGTCTCATCAAAATCAAAGCTATTTGACACTTAATAGTTTCTCAAAATTATCCTCGAATCGGCAGCAAAATTTTACCGGATCCACATTTTAGCAGACATTATTTTTACTGCAGTGATATGGGTTAAAACAATAGAAACTAACTAAAGTGGAAAACTGGTTTCTCAGTAGGGTATGCTAATTTGCCAACACGTTGACAGAGTTGTCTTTCTTTAATACTTATAGTATGGTACTTAGAATTATCGCTCTTAATCACTTAAAGTACAACGACCAAATAGTGACTCCGTTGGTTCCGCCAAATGTGAATTCAAGAATGCAACTGTGTAAGGAGGTAATCTGAGTAAAGCAAGAGTAGTTTTTCTTCAATGATTCAAAGTACATGTATTTCAGTTGAGATATTCATCACTCAACACACACATGCATACGAATTTAACCCTTCGATGTTGAACTTTCAAAGTGGAATGTTCCACCAATGTTTAACAATTGAGTCCATTCAGCGTGAAAGGGCATACTTTACGAGAGGATCTAGATTGAGAAACAGTGCATAGCACTGCATACCGTGATAAGAGGGATCATCTTGAAACCCCCTGTTCTGGGTCTACGCTGTTTGCTACGCCTACTGCAAACAGAGTAGACCCAGATTAGATGCTCCTATTGGAGGCGGGTGACGAGGGTCTGCTCTGTTACAGATAGGATTCTACAGTCTGCTCTGTTACAGATAGGATTCTACAGTCTGCTCTGTTACAGATAGGATTCTACAGTCTGCTCTGTTACAGATAGGATTCTACAGTATTTGATATTGCCAACGATTCCTGTGTTCAAAATATCGTTATAGAAATAAACTAATTAATATTCATGATATCATTATATTTTACATGGATATTCATGGAGTGAAAGGTTAAACCTGTTCCCATACGCTAATCCTGTGAAATACTTATTATTAGGGCCATATATTGACAAAATCTGTCGTGGAAATAACCGCCGTTGATTGTCATATTATACGACTTTACCTGATAGAGGAACCTTTTTACGCCTTTGGAAACAATGTAGATTCAGCTCAGACGACTCATGAAGGAGTTGTCTGACCAGGATCAGCTCTGTTTGCTTATGGAATCAGCGGTCCAGATAAGGTGCGTAAATTTAAACATTTTCAACTATAACTTATTTATTTCTCCACCAAACCCTGTGTTGTGACCACTCTTTAGAATAGTCTCTTGGAGACGATTCTAAAGAGTGGTCACAACATAGGGTTTGGTGGAGAAATGACGATTTTAGTACTTCTGTACGCACGTTTATCTGTAGCTCTTTGGAATAATATAAGTCTGATTCTGACGTTACTGCCCTATATCATTTTATTGGTAATGTGTAATTACAAAACATAAGCCCATGAATAGGCACACATTCATGAATGGCTATATATATTAATATGTATTGCGGAAAGTGTTAATATTAAGAATTCCTTGTTCGAAGGATTCTGCCCATTTAAAGTGTACACACTCAGTTCTATATTTACGCAGCTTTGATGATACGACCACAGCTGTATATTTTAGCTGTGAGGTCACTATGATTGTACATTTTAGCTGCGATGTCACTATAGTTGTACATTTTAGCTGTGAGGTCACTATGATTGTACATTTTAGCTGCGATGTCACTATGATTGTACATTTTAGCTGCGATGTCACTATAGTTGTACATTTTAGCTGTGAGGTCACTATGATTGTACATTTTAGCTGCGATGTCACTATGATTGTACATTTTACCTGCGATGTCACTATGATTGTACATTTTACCTGCGATGTCACTATAGTTGTACATTTTAGCTGCGATGTCACTATGGTTGTACATGTTTTGCTATGGTGTCGATATGGCTGAATAATTCAGCTATGGTCTATACGTCTCAGTTATGGTGCCAATATAGCTATACGTCTCAGTTATGGTGCCACTATAGCTATACGTCTCAGTTATGGTACTACTATAGCTATACGTCTCAGTTATGGTGCCACTATAGCTATACATCTCAGTTATGGTGCCACTATAGCTATACGTCTCAGGTTTGATGCCACTATAGCTATACGTCTCAGGTTTGATGCCACTATAGCTATACGTCTCAGGTTTAATGCCACTATAGCTATATGTCTCAGTTATGATGCCACTATAGATATACGTCTCAGTTATGGTGCTACTGTAGCTATACGTCTCAGTTATGATGCCACTGTAGCTATACGTCTCAGTTATGATGCCACTGTAGCTATACGTCTCAGTTATGGTGCCACTATAGCTATACGTCTCAGTTATGATGCCACTATAGCTATACGTCTCAGTTATGGTGCCACTGTAGCTATACGTCTCAGTTATGATGCCACTATACATATACGTCTCAGTTATGGTGCCACTATAGCTATACGTCTCAGTTATGGTGCCACTATAGCTATACGTCTCAGTTATGGTGCCACTATAGCTATATGTCCCAGCTATGGTACCACTATAGCTATACGTCTCAGTTATGGTGCCATTATAGCTATACGTCTCAGTAATGGTACCACTATAGCTATATGTCCCAGCTATGGTGCCAATATAGCTATACTCTTCAGCTATGATGACACTATAGCTATACGTATCAGCTATGGTGCCACTCTGTTTATAATTTGACAATTTCCACTTTGGGTTTACGTTTCAGCCATCTAACTGCTACGATGGTTCATATCTATGACTGTTAATATTAGTTTTGATACCTCTATGGGTGTACATTTCAGCCTTGGTATCTCTATGGATGGGGGCGTGAGTAGTATAACTGCTCATGAACAGACTCAATAGAACCGAGTCTGCAATTTTCTACTTCGTAATAAGTTCGTATTGCTTCTTTTACTTTCAAAGGCGTTTCTTCTTTCAGAATTTTGATACCTCTATGGGTGTACATTTTTTACGATTGTACAGTTTAGCTTGTTACATCTGCTGTTGTACATTTCAGCTGTGGTTCATGTATAGTTGTACATTATAACTATGGTATATGTTTCCTTATGGATGAGCCTGTCAGCTATGATACCACTTCGAATACACATTTCAGCTATGATACATATCACCTACAGTATGATACCCCTATGATTTTGCATTTCAGTTATGATGTTACATGGTTGTATGTTCCAGTCACCTATGACACCATTATGATTTACACATTTCAGCTATGATACATATCACTATGATACCCCTATGATTTTGCATTTCAGCTATGATGCCACTATGGTTGTACACGCTAGGACAAGAATTCCTTGACAAAGACACAGCTGACATCCCATTTATTGACATTGTTGTGGCGCTTTCAATAATTTTAGTTCCTCTCACTGTAGGATTGTTAATCCAGCACAAATTTCCTAAGGCGCAAAAACGTATTGACCATATTTTAACAGCAGTAATCACAGTTGTTGCCATTGTTTTAATCGTTACCGGTATATACGCAAATTTATACATATTCCAACTCATGACAATCAAAATAGTCCTCATCGGATGTGCTTTGCCCTACCTGGGTCTCTTAGTGGGTGGAACAGTTTCGCTTCTGCTTGGACTTCCGGCTGATATAGTAAAGACTATTGCCATAGAAACCGGTATGCAAAATACGGGGGTAGGTTACATATTGTTGTACAACAGTTTATCCGAACCCTACAGTGACATAGCCTGTGTGGCCCCAGTGTCATCAGAAATCATATCTCCTATTCCATCATTAATAATCGCCATTGTGTACATCATTCATAAGAAGTGCTACCGCAAGTATGACACAGTCTCGCAGAAAACCGAGACAGACGCGCCATCTGATGAAGGCAAAGAGTCGGAATCTTTTAGCCAAGGGAGGACATTCTGTGGTGAAATGATAGACAAGAATGAAATGGAAGATAATGGAATAAATCACCAAGTTGTATGAGAGTGATTGGGAGACATGTTCAGAATATTTTGTTCTGATTTTATTAAGTATTACAAGTTCAAAGAAACAAAATGGATTGGAAATATTCGATTCATTTAAAGAAGTAATTTTCATTCATATGTGTATTTTATGTCTGTACAACAAACCTGCAACGCGAAAATGAAATACATGTACCACCATAGCTTATTTTCTGACATTCTTTTTAATATCTGCTTGTACGGTCTCACGACAAATATGTAAAATCCGTAACTGTGAGTTTGTGCGCAGCGTCGAAATTCACGAGCAAATATAGGATGTAGTAAATACTATTATATGTATAAATACAGGATTTGCACTCACATTAGTGAGTGCATTCTTATCGTCTTTAACCCCTTTCTCTCATATCTTTGCAAACATGTTAGAACCGGATCGACCGGCTCCTGTAAAAGCTGTATTATCAGGTTTATGTTTGCTTATGAAATTATAATAGATCTGACTCTACAATTCTACCAATACCAAAAACACCGGAGAGGCGATTCTAATGAGAAGCAACAATATCAGATTTTGCAAGAGAATGTTAAAAAATGTGTACCTTGGTTTTCTAAATATATATAAGCCTGTTATCTATAGTTCGTTTCTTTATCTCCCAAACTCCCTGTTGTTTGTACTTATTACAATCGCCCCCTTCCGATGCGGTTCTCATATATTGCAGCACGACCGTGAGGGAATTGGTATGGAAATAAAAGATACGTACTCATCTTATGTGCAGTTCAGATGTCAGAATTGTTTGAAATACATGTATTCTGGTCCGTTAATGCTTTGCTAGCTGATTAATGTTTCGTCTGCAACACATGTTGTCTGCTTCAATTCTTAAAATAAAACATTCCCTCATTTCTTTGCAAAAATATGGTCAAACAGTCTCAAATAGTTCGGATCCTGATGAGACGCCGCATCATGAGATAAAACAAAGTACATGTACCTAGTTATACACTAGAACCCCTCTAATGCGACCACTAAATGAATATACATGGCTGTCTTCAAAAGCAGGTGGTTGCTTAATGCAGGATGAACGTTATACAGAAAGCTCCTATAGGAGCTTTCTGCATAACTTTCGTCCAGCATTAAGCTACCGTCTGCCTTTGCCACTATGAATTATGCCCCTTTTTGCTGGTTGCATTAGAGGGTTTTTACTATAGTCTACTTTCAGTCCGAATGACCGCTCAGCTGACTGTACATCTGGATCCAAACTGTGTGTATAGGTAGTCACAGTTTCGCCGCAAGCGTGCAAATAATTAATATACATGTACATTAAACACTCCTTAAACTTAATGTCTTTATATGTTAGTGGCTACTTAGTGCTTGATGACAGTCATCTATAAATGCTCCCTTTATATGTTAGTGGCTACTTAGTGCTTGATGACAGTAATCTATAAATGCTCCCATGGGAGTCTTACTATAAATTCCGTCTTGCATGGACTCTTTCGCTGCCAATTAATTTTCTTCTGCAGACAATGTCGTATGCTCTGAGTTAACTTTCCTTCATTGTGTTTGCACGGTTTTCTATCACACATTCGCCTATTGCAGCAAGCTCTGTGAGTCGCTCTCCGGCGACTTAGTTTAGCTACCACCTATCTGACATACCCATACCAAGGTTAATTTTGAGATGCCGTTGTATAGGGACGACTGTCTGTAGATTGTCCTGATTCGATTACCGGTATTTCGTTAAAAATGGAGACAAAAGTTACTCGGCGCCTCATTTTGATCCAGTCTGGTTACAAAAGTTATCGCGAAAGGAAGCGAAAACGTTAACGTCGCCAGTCTTTCGCTGCCAAATATTGTCGCCTGCAAGATTTCTTGTCTGCTATAATTTTGGTTGCTTAATTTTTCTTTCTTCCATGTTTTTTCAAAAACATTACTACAGTAACAAACAGTTTGGATCCTGATGAGACGCCGAGTTCCTCGGTGTCTCATCTGGATCCAAACTGTTTGCAAAGGTAATCGCAGATGCGACATTGGCATCGAAAAGAGTTCAGAAAGGTTTAGAGAAATTGGCTGCCTACTGCAGGGGTAAAAGTTACTGTACAGCGCCGTGTTAACACATTCGCCGACGTGGATGAATCCGTGATAACCTTAGCAAGCAGTTTGGATCCAAGTTTCTCCAATTCTCATCACAAACTGTTTGTTATTGATTATTTTCTTGAAAAGAAATAAGAAAAAGCTGCACTTTGAAACCTGAAATCTCAAACTTTATCTCGCACAACGCGACCGGACTCGTATTTTCAAACAGCTTTGGTCCAGATGAGATGCCGCGTAACTCGTATTTTCAAACAGCTTTGGTCCAGATGAGATGCCGCGTAACTCGTATTTTCAAACAGCTTTGGTCCAGATGAGATGTCGCGTAACTCGTATTTTCAAACAGCTTTGGTCCAGATGAGATGCCGCGTAACTCGTATTTTCAAACAGCTTTGGTCCAGATGAGATGCCGCGTAACTCGTATTTTCAAACAACTTTGGTCCAGATGAGATGCCGCGTAACTCGTATTTTCAAACAGCTTTGGTCCAGATGAGATGCCGCGTAACTCGGCGTGTCATCAGAATCAAACTTTTTGACACTCTATCAATAGATTTTCAAAATCTTTAATGAGCATTCGGATTCTCAAAGTCTTGAATGAATGGGAAGCAATGAACATTGCACTAAGTCGGAAGATCGGGCTACTTTTGTGCAATCACCCGACCGCGGGTGATAGGGCTGTTTTTGTGTAATCGCCCAACCGCGGGTGATCGGGCTGTTTTTGTTTAATCTCCCAACCGCGGATGAGCGGGCTGTTTTTGTGCAATCGCTATACGGTGACAATGTCTATTTTCAAGACCGCAATAGACGTTCGCGGGAGCGTTTTTAAAATATTTAGTTGTTGCGGCGGACGGCCCCATGCCGCATGGTGTCCTTACGGGATCAGTGCGGTCGACATACTGTCATCGTACGAATTTTTACCTATCCCGGCCACCCAGAGGACCGTAACGCCGAAGGGTGCATTTGCGGATGCTGCGTGGCTTCTTGCGGCGGTCGCAAGAATATCACTCGATGTCTGTACGAATACTGTGCGAATTAGGCTATATGTGCATTCGGTATCAGTGTCGTCGCACGTTGGCCGCCTAGGAGCGAGAGGTGATATGCAGCAGGGGTGTTTAGGAGCGAGAGGTGATATGCAGCAGGGGTGTTTAGGAGCGAGAGGTGATATGCAGCAGGGGTGTTTAGGAGCGAGAGGTGATATGCAGCAGGGGTGTTTAGGAGCGAGAGGTGATATGCAGCAGGGGTGTTTAGGAGCGAGAGGTGATATGCAGCAGGGGTGTTTCCGACGCACATACGGCGACCGTACAGTACGAGTCATGCACAACTATAACAATTGTATACGTTTGTGGTGAACGCCTCGTCTTTTGCTGTTGCCTTTCGGTCGTCTTGTTGTACCACACGAGGACCAAAAGCTATAGCATTACCCGTAAGGTGACCATGCGATTGCAAATGGACGACAGGGACATACGCTTCCTCAAGACCTGTTCTGGTCTGGTGGAATGGAAACCCACAGGAGTAGGCCCCTACTACCGACGGCCACGTGGCGACGGTGTCCATGAAGATGGTGTCCATTAGGTCTTGCACCGTAATAACCGCGGTCTCCAAAGCTGTGCGGTTACCCGAGGTCTGATGTGAGCGACCGATGTGAGTTTTGACCGAGACCTAAATTGAACCCATGTACATAATAAAATATATGTACAGTTATTAAACGCATGAAACCTAAACTGAGGAAATACATTGCCTTATAGTTTCCAAGGCAACACATTAGAAATTCTGTATTTATACAATATGAATTTGAAAACGTCAAGTGTTACATGCGCCTTTCATTCATAATATGTTCCGATGTGATATCTTTGTCACTATCCATTCGAAGTTACATTAGCGACACATTGCCTATTATTATTAATTCACACAAGGGACCCGTATGCAATTGATATGCAAGTGCACACTTAAGTGAGCTTTTCTGGCAGTTGTACGGGTTTGATTACGCAAGATCGGTTATGTACAGTAGAACCTGTCTCAAGTGACAATCAAAAAGAGGTATAATTATGGGTTTTTAAAGGGATATTCGCCCAATTAAGGAACATTTAATTTTACCAGAAAATGAAGTTTTCAAAAAATTATTATTATTTTGTATATATTGCTTCAGAAATTAGTGAATATTGTGTTCCTTGACTTTTTGTAGTGAAAAAATTGTTTTTGGCACAATTGTGATGACTAGAAAACCTTAATTTTAGCATTATTTGCATTTTTACCCAAATTTAAGCTGAAAAAGTCAAAATATTGCAAAAGTTTTTTCCTCATTTTTAAACCCAGCCATTGTAATAAAATATTAACACTGAAAAAAAAATCAATTTTCTTGTCATTATAAGTCCAATAGATGTAATTACGTGATTGTTATAACAGTTTCTGATAGAATCAAAACATATTTTTCGTCAAATGTACCTTCATTGCCAAATCGTTTTGATCTAGATTTCATTGGTGCTGCATTTTTGTGTTTTACACGTTCTTCCAAAATGCTTAAAGAGTAAGTCCCTGCCATGAACGCATAATTTCAAAAATATTATAAAACTTGGCATTTGTTCTGTTCAATCAATATTATGGAGATTGTCAATTTGAACTTATATCGAACAGTGTCCCTGTGTTTTCATAGGTATTTATAATTTTTGTTCAACAACAAAATAGTGTCGAACTTGATGGAACAGTGAAGGTACTTAAAACGCTAGTCGAATAAATACTAATACATTGCCGAATAACATATCAAACACATGGAAGTTGTGTCTACGGTGTTTATTCGACTGGTTTTCTTGTGATATACTTCTTTTCAGCATATAAACAAATGATAAATGTTATTGGTAGGCATTGATAAAACACGTTGTAAGTAGAGGCTATCACTTTAAACGCATCAAACATCAAATTTGAAATGTTCTGACATGTCAATGTCATTGCAAACAAGTTGTGGTTGCATGTTCATCAAATAAACATTTATTATTATGCAAATTATTCACATATTTATGAGATTTAGACGAATCCCATTTTAATTTGTCATAACTTTTCGATCCTCCTGTTAAAATGTCTTTGTTAATTTATGAAAATGCATGTAATTCGAACAAAGCAAATGTATCTCTTAATTTCGTAGTAAAGAACAATGCTTCTTCTCTGTGAAGTTACCATGGTGGCTACCGAAGTCGATCTGACTTTGAAATGGTAAACTAAAGAGTATACACTTGAACTTGGAGTTCTCGAACTCGGATAACTGGGACTTTAGGACAACTCGAAGTAAAGGTGATAAAAAAACACTAGTCAATTAGGGAGAACCATACACCAACCGTCATCTTACACGAAACAGCACAACCACAAGAGAAACCGTGACGGAACGCACATCAAGACATACACATTAAACATAAAACAACAAAGGAGATCACAGCGTGAAAGTAGCAGTACCGCCTTGGGACGTTCAGTAGCCGAAAGAGGCTACTGGGGTCTTTAACCAGCTTTGTGGGTACTTGGCCGCACGCTTATCCCACCTTCACCCAAGTCAAAATGTAAAGTTTTTCAATTCATTCCATATTTCCAATATATTATTGTTCTAAAATGTATCACTATGCATATCTAGAAACACACGTGACAGCTAAATCAGGTCGAAAGCAATGCTGAAATCTCCTACATGAATTGTATGGTCCCTTGAAATTCGAATGTTAAAGTTCAATTGTGTATTCGTTGTTGTAAGACAGAACTGAAATAAACACATGAATAGCATGTGGATGCAAAGAAAAAACTGTTATTACTGGAGGAGTACGAAATGTCGTCTGAAACAATTTCCCCCTTTGCTTTCAAGAAATACAAACACATAATCAAACAGTTTGGATCCTGATTTAGTTACTCAGCGTTTATTCTGGTACTGGAGAGGTTCACGAATAATAGTGGCATTACTTAATTTATGAAGCTATTAGTAGCTCAATAAATAAACAATAGCTGTTTGTCCAGGTTGGATTTTAAGTCATCAATATTTTATTGACCTTACCTAAGTTCAAATTGTGCACGCTCGTTGTCTCCCTCTATACAGTCAAACCTAACTATAGCAATCAATAATGAAATGAATATATAAGTGTCTTTATTAGCAGGTGGCTGCTTAGTGTAAAACCAATAATTATACAGAAACCCCATAAAGTTGTTTTTTTGTATAAATTTCGTCCTGCGTTAAAGTACAACCTATCTAAAAGTCTAGAATTAAACCTACTTGGAGTTGTTTTATAGACAGGTTTTACTGTACTTCAAACCTGTCATTTATAATATTTGTAAAATCAAACGCTGTTTTCAAACGCATGTACTATATTGCAGTAGTTGGGATGAGGAGTTTGTGTATCTGTCTTGCAGTTGAGTAATGTGTTTGCATACACGTGAAAGTGCTTCACGGAGAAGTCATTTATTAAGAAAATACATTTTCGTCTTTTACTTAACTGCACGCGTTTAATAAAAAAACGTTTTGTTTTAACTCTTCGCTGTCAACGTCGCATCTGCGATTATCTTTGCAAACAGTTTGAATCCAGATGAGACGCCGATTGACTCGATGTCTCATCTGGATCGAAACTATCTGTCACTGTTGCTATTTTATGAAACAAATAGAAAGAAAAAATGAAAACTGTGAAATTTGTAGCAGACGACAAAGTTTGCAGACGACAAAAGTTGGCAGCGAAAGAGTTAGCGAAAACAACATATGACTAAAGCGACAGTAACATGTGCATTTGAAGAAAGAGACTACATCTGCGTGATACACTACACATTTTTAATAACACGTGACGTTAAAGAGACTACATCTGAGTGATACACTACACGTCTTGTAATAACACGTGACGCTAAAGAGACTCTATCTGCGTGATAAATTGCACGTTTAGTTATAACAAGTGACGTTAAAGAGACTATATCTGCGTGATACACTACACGTTTCACACGACGTTAAAGTAGAAGTCTTGTACAGTGATAAACATTTACAAAGGCTAAAGGACAATAATACTGTCCAAAGATGCATTTTCAATTACTTTTTGTTGTTCTTTTATCCTATTCATTCTACATACATTTCTCGTGTTCTGTAGTCCTCTCGGAGACACCAAAGATGCACTTCAATCATGTTTTGCAAGAGCCGACGCTCAAAAGCATATGGAGTGTTTCGCTGCACGGGTGTATAACAGAGTGCGGCAGAAGAAACACGTGCACTTCGGGCAACTACTTACGGTTGTTCAAATTGTGTCAGCTCAACTTCCGAGATATTGCGAATGTGACCTTAATTGAAAAAAAGGCAGCTGTGTTTTTCAAACTGTCTGGCAGATTGAAACAGGTTTGTATGATTTCAACTCTTCGCTTGCTGAATTTTAAAATACATTTCTCCTTCTTTACCCATGTCCTGTTGTATAATTACATATATCTTCACTGTGTACAAGTATTGCGATGCGCAATCACTGCTGTGGAGTGCACTGGTTGCACAATCAACTTGTAAATAGTGCAGACCCTGATGAGACAGCTTCACTATTTACAGGTAGGTGTACTGACGCGATTAGCAAGCGAAGGGTTAATTTTCACGAATTCGATATTGGCTATATATGTGCTTTATGCAACTTAATGCCAAATAAAATATATGGTAATTTATGTTATGATTTTAATTTTCGACCGAGGACTGGTAACGGACTTCAGTAAATTTATTTACATGTATGTAACCACTTTATTGAATTAGTTCCTTGTATCTGGCAATATCGGTGTTGGTTGTCATTTCATGTTAACCGTTTACTCAATAAATGCACATTCGCGAACAAAGTAGACCCAGATCAAACGGCTCCTGAAGAGCCGTCTGATGAGGGTCTGCAGTTTGCTTATGATATAATATAGATAAGATTCATTCTACAGTTTATGCCATGGACAGACATTATATATGCTATTATAACGCGAATCACGTCATGACGTCATTATTTCTTATATGAATATTCAATACAATAATGTACACAGTGTCTGAAGCGAATCTATTTTGTAAAACAAGCGCGATTTCCTTTTATCTCTTAAGATGATTATCGTCTGCTTCTGGTTTAACCAACTCCGTCATAGGCTATTTTAAGACACAACCTCTTTGAATAAACTACCGAAAAGGAGCATTAACTAGAGAAAAGGAACATTTTATAATTTTGTAGTTTGAAACCATTGTGATAAATAGAGCATTTGCTCCTATAGGAGCAAATGCTCTATTTATCACAATGGTTTCACAAAGTGACTTAAATAATCGTCAAAAGTCGTCAATATGAGGGATGGGTTAAGGGACAGGGTCTCCAATATACTGTTGACCCTTTACCTGATAGAAACGCCCTTTCGAATGCCTTTGCATACAGAGGAGTTCCTAGTCAGACAGCTTTCATAGGAACTGCCTGATCAGGATCGGGTCTGTTTGATTATTGAATAATAAATATTTGATTGTTCAGTTTCTGGCATGGCAAACATTTTCTGTACCAGTTTGACAATTACTAAAATTCAACTGCATGTAATAAATATTCATGATATCAAAAGGGTTATTTATTGTCTCCATTTTGTTTGTAACAGTTTTTGAAGAGTGTTTTGTCATGGCAGAAACTATAGAATCAGATTTATGTTATTCCACAGGCAAACAGAGCAGACCCAGACCCAGATCAGACAGATGTTCTGTTTGCAAAGGCGTCAAAATAAGGTGTATATATGGAGTCAAGGAAAATGTTAATGGGTTCATTTCAATATATAGATAATCTTACATGAGTGTTCATTACTCTAATAATATAACAGTATTCCTTATAGCAAACTAGTTTCATGAAAACTATTTGTAATGAACTATTTATCACATATGATAACCCTTCAAACGTGCCATAGAAAGTGAACGAGTTATGGCTAAAGAAGACTACTTACACCGAAGCTACAATGTATGCAAATACAATAAAAGTAGTACCAATAATTTTCTTTTTTTCAGTACAATGCGTACAAGGTACGACGTCTTTACTTTTTAAACACACACACTGGTTTATTCATTGTAAACAAGTTATCTATGTATACAACAAGCACATAACGTTTGACACAACACTACTATTTTAATCGTCACTTGTCTGGGTTGACATTGTCAATACACATTCGGTTCGTCTCTCAACTTGATGTTGACCTCGGGGAACGGAGAAAGCCTGTATTTTTAACCCATTTGCTCCCACGATCCCATATATGGGACGTAGGCAAACGGTGTAGACTCTGATCAGACGCCGCATAATGATGCGTCTGATCAGAGTCTACACTATTTGCTGATAGGAAATTGAATATAAAACAAAACAAAAAATAACATTTAGACCAGACATCCCTTAGATAAAAGATACACTAATCCAATATATAATCATGGCCGAATCCACTGGGAGCAAATGGGTTAATGTCGCATTCAAACTCTTATGTGGTACAGTTATATACAAATAACTATGTTTTCAATATTTCGGCCGTAGCCTTTATCAACAAATAACACGTAATTCAAACTTCACTACATTTTTAGAATTTAAGCACCATCACGGAATTGTTTATGTGACATGGCGTCAATATCAACGTTATTACATCACTTTGCGTGAAAATGTCATTTGGCGCCATAATGTTATTGCCACAGGGGTCTGGACCGCTTCATTGGGGTCTATATGTACTATATAGCAACAAGGGTTTCAACTAGCAGAACGGATATCCGTGTACCACGAGTACAAATATGACTGTAACTCTTGTAATTTAAATGATAATTTCGTAATTCTTTCGGCTATTGAAAGCCAATATATTTTTCTATCAAATAAATATAATCTTATAACGGTAACTTATGAACAAGTATCAATCCACCAATGATTGTCTCAAAATTTCACGTGTTTTTAGGGTCATTGACAAACGTTCGTTCACCCCGGTTTCACTATATCACAGCAATAACCTGACAATTTGCAGTTAAAAAAATGGCGTGAGTCAATAAAACGAATCAATTCTAACACCCATTTCCAATTATTTAGTCCCCAGCATCAAAAGAATTATGTAAAACTAGCGAGTTTTGTCAGTTTGCTTCAAATCATCGAGGAAGGAGCCATTGTACGTGACGTCACGGATTTTCCAATTTTTCCTTCGCTCATCCAATGAAATGGCTCCATTCAAATTTGTTGCAAAATGGCAGCATCCGAAAGGTAATTTTAAACACAAATAGACTTCATAAACTGTCTGGTAATATGTAGTGACATAATCAGGATTATTTTATTCTGTATGTTTAAAAATGTTTAATTGTTTGATGAATTTCACTACTTTTTGTATTATTAGTGAATTGGTTACCATGGAAACCACGGATTTCAGAAAAATGTAGAACGTCAACCTAAACCTTTTAGTGTATGATTTTAAAAAAGTATACATATATTTTGTTTTATAGTTTATATATATTTATATATATAAAGTGTCATTTTGACAGTTCTGACACCTACGGTTACCATGGAAACTGCCATTTTACAAAAAATCTAACACGTCAACATATATTTTTCTTTTTATTGTTGAATTCACCATTACCTTTTACGTAATATATCAAGAATTTGGAAATTTCTATATCTTTATTTATTTGCAGAATACGTGTTTATTTTTCTCATTTTTTGTTGAATGACGAAATATGAAAAACTTATTTTGTAACCAAAAATGTTCAGATTACTATTTTTTTCATGCAGTATAAAAACCCAGTAATTTATGTGTGAATTCATGTGTGTTGTGTATATAATAATGCCTTTGGTTCATTTTTATTATATTTAAAGAAAGTGTAGACAGATTTGGCACAAAGGGTTACCATGGAAACTGCCAATTTACAGAAAATTGAATACGTCGACATGTAGTTTTCTTTTTCTTTTTGAATTTACCATTAAATTTTACATTGTATACCAAAAAATTAGAAAATTCTATGAAAGGATTTATTTTTCATAAAACTGTAGAAAATGTCCTTAATTAAAGGGAGTGCAGATAAACTTTTATTAGGTAGTAGAAGTTAATAAGGCGTAATAATTCTATAACCATGGACATATTTTAATTTTCTGTAAATATGTGTATGTTGACGGAATAACAGAAAATTCACCAATATAATTATACAAATAAGAGAAAAGAAAAAAGAGAGGAAAACACTTTGGCTATTGGTAGATTCGAAACCACGCCGGATCATACAAATGTGAATTTAAAACACAAAAGTCTTCGGGCTAACCTTCTGCGACACAGCGACTAAGTCGATAATCAGTTTTAATTCATGAGTTTTATTAACTTAGTCACCAATAGAGTTATACAAATGAGAGAAATGACAGAAAAAGAAGGGGGAAATGGCAATTGGTGGATTCTGAATTCGGTCCCACGCCGGATCATACAAAAGTAGATTTAAAACATAAATATCTTCAGCGTCATTCAAATATTGACATAATGTACAAAACAATAATGGTGTTAAATCTCTGCCAAAATAAAATGCACAATCGGAGTACTATGAATAAATTATTGCGCGTAAGAATTAATTCATATTTGAAGCGCGTATATCTATGTTGATATGAAGATAAACACATTGAATACATTTTAAAGCATATAGCATTTAGTTTTTTGTTTTTGCAGAGTCCGTAAGTATTTAATAAACGTTATTAATCTGGCCTAGTTCGTGTTATTATTTGACTTGTGTGCGTCATCATTTGTGACATCATTAACGAATCTATTTTAGAACAATTTAAAGTTCGATATTTATCCAGTCACCAGTCCTCTCTAGTGAAGTAATAAAGGGGTAGCAGATAAACTTAGGTTTATTATTTTACTTCCAGTGGTAGAAGATTAATTAGGTTAGTAGGTGTAATGATTCTATAACCATGGAACTATTTTAATGTTCTGTAATTATGCATATTTTGACGGAATAACAGAAAATTCACCAATAGAATTATACAAACAAGAGATGTTTGTAAAACATGTATACCCCCAGACCCCCTGACCTTTGATCTCATGACCTCAACTATAGAGGTCATCTAGTGGTCATGGCTAATCAACACGGCAACTTTGAAGATCCTAAGCCAAACCACTGATCATTTATTGATCTAAAAACATTTCAGAAGTTAAGGTCATGGATTGGTGTCCTTGACCTTTGACCTAGTGACCTCAACAACTATAGAGGTCATGTAGTGGTCACGACCAACCACCACAGCAAGTTTGAAAAATCCGAACCAAACCATTGAGCAGTTATTAATCTGAAACCATTTCATCAGTTAAGGTCATGGTGACCTTGACCTTTGACCTAGTGACCTCAAAACAATAGGGGTCATCTAGTTGTCATGACCAACCACCACAGCAAGTTTAAAGATCCTAAGCCAAACCGTTGAGCAGTTATGGATTGGAAACCATTTCACCAGTTAAGGTCATGGTGACCTTGACCTTTGACCTCAAAAACAATACGGGCCATCTAGTGGTCATGACCAACCACCTAAGCAAGTTTGAAGATCCTAAGCCAAACCCTTGAGCAGTTATTGATTGGAAACCATTTCACCAATTAAGGTCATGGTGACCTTGACCTTTGACCTAGTGACCTCAAAAACAATAGGGGCCATCTAGTGGTCATGACCAACATCCACAGCAAGTTTGATGATCCTAAGCCAAATCCTTGAGCAGTTATTGATTGGAAACCATTTCACCAATTAAGGTCATGGTGACCTTGACCTTTGACCTAGTGACCTCAAAAACAATAGGGGCCATCTAGTGGTCATGACCAACCTCCACAGCAAGTTTGATGATCCTAAGCCAAATCCTTGCGCAGTTATTGATCGGAAACCATTTCACCAGTTAAGGTCATGGTGACCTTGACCTTAGACCTACTGATCTCAAAAACATTAGGGGCCATCTAATGGTCATGACCAACCACCTAAGCGAGTTTGAAGATCCTAAGCCTAACCCTTGAGCAGAAATTGATCAAAAACCATTTTATCAGTTAAGGTCATGGTGACCTTTGACCTAGTGACCTCAAAAACAATAGGGGCCATCTAGTGGTCATGACCAACCTCCACAGCAAGTTTGAAGATCCTAAACCAAATCCTTGCGCAGTTATTGATCGGAAACCATTTCACCAGTTAAGGTCATGGTGACCTTGACCTTAGACCTAGTGACCTCAAAAACATTAGGGACCATCTAATGGTCATGACCAACCACCTAAGCCAGTTTGAAGATCCTAAGCCTAACCCTTGAGCAGAAATTGATCAAAAACCATTTTATCAGTTAAGGTCAGTGTGACCTTTGACCTAGTGACCTCAAAAACAATAGGGGCCATCTAGTTGTCACGACCAACCACCTAAGCAAGTTTGAAGATCCTAAGCCAAACCCCTGAGCAGTTATTGATTGGAAACCATTTAACCAGTTAAGGTCATGGTGACCTTGACCTTTGACCTAGTGACCTCAAAAACAATAGGGGTCATCTAGTGGTCATGACCAACCACCACAGCAAGTTTGAAGATCCCAAGCCAAACCCTTCAGCAGTTATTGATTGGAAACCATTTAACCAGTTAAGGTCATGGTGACCTTGACCTTTGACCTAGTGACCTCAAAAACAATAGGGGTCATCTAGTGGTCATGACCAACCACCACAGCAAGTTTGAAGATCCCAAGCCAAACCCTTCAGCAGTTATTGATCGGAAACTATTTCACCAGTTTAGGTCATTGTGACCTTGACCTTTGACCTAGTGACCTCAAAAACAATAGGAGTCATCTAGTGGTCATGACCAACCACCACAGCAAGTTTGAAGATCCCAAGCCAAACCCTTCAGCAGTTATTGATCGGAAACTATTTCACCAGTTTAGGTCATTGTGACCTTGACCTTTGACCTAGTGACCTCAAAAACAATAGGGGTCTTCTAGTTGTCATGACCAACCACCACAGCAAGTTTGAAGATTCTACGCCAAGTCGTTTATTAGTTATCATTCGGAAACCATCGATCTACCGACCGACCGACCGACCGACCGACATGTGCAAAGCAATATACCCCCATTTTTTCAAAAGGGGGGTATAATAAGAGAAAAGAAAAAAGAAAGGAAAACACTTTGGCTATTGGTAGATTCGAACCCACGCCGGATCATACAAATGTGAATGTAAAGCACAGAAGTCTTCGGGCTAACCTTCTGCACCACACCGACTAAGTAGATAATCAGTTTTAATTCATGAGTTTTATTAACCGCAGAAGAATTGCGTTTTTAATAAGAATCAAGTCAGGAAGCAACGATTGACGGATACATAGTAGATGTTTTCTTTTCCACTCGCATGCTAATTTGATTGAGAAACTCTTAAATGGGCGGGAATTGTCAAAACTTAACAGTTTGTTCTGCTCCATCGATTTATTGGTAGCCCTATCATAAAACGTAGAAACTGAGACGACCGTAACTCGAATTTTGTTCAGAGAGCGTCCAGGAGAAAATAATCATGTCTATTGGAATTAGCATATCGATATTCTCGATGCAAATGGTATTATCTTTCAAATACAACCACGTTTTCGCCACTTGTAATGTAAGTATCGAAACTATCTCCCTTAACGAGAACTGATTTACGTCTAAATAGGGAATTCCGTTGATAGAAACGACACAAAATACAAATTAGGCCATTGTAATCAAGATTGTAACGTTTTATGAGTCTTTTAATAAAAGATACAACTTAATTTACTCGTTAAATCGAATATAATAATGCAGTTGATGGGACGCCTTTATCCGACTCGGAGAGAAAACAGTTGAGCAAGTATCGCTTAACGTTTTCTCCCCTCGTCAGATAAAGGCGTCCATCTACGACACTAACCTATTATTCTCTATATATGTTTTAATTCTATGCCGGAGAAGGTTTGTTTAGGAATAAAATAAATTTGTTATTGCTTTATGCTATACTCGTAGATATTTCATAATGGAATGGAACTCTTTAAGAAATATAAATTAGCAGTCTGAATCTCTGGATTTTACATCTTGTTTGGCCATGTATGAAGGCATTGTAATAAGGCTGTATGCCAGTCTAATGGAAACACAGTTTACTACTATATACTAGCAGGTGCCGACAATTACAATGTAAAATAGTTCCTGATTGGTGAAAAATCTAGAACAAGAATGAAACTAGACAGTTCCATTGAAAAAGACAATACTTTAACGAAAACACGTTCACTGTCACGTCCATGTATGTTCTACATAAGCTCAGCATTGAATGTTTTTAGTTTAAAAAATTGCTACAATGTTCCACTTCTATATTTCATTACAACTAGTTTGTCTATAAATATTCAGTAGGTATTGAACTTCTTATAATATAGAACAGGCAAAGGGTTAGCATGCTATAGAGTTGAATATGAAAGTTATTATATATAATATTGGCATACATATATGACTGTTATATTGGTTGATTTGAACAAAATGCAACTTTACTGGATAGCGTGTTTGAATTGTCTGCTTTAATTATTCGGTTTATCTTTTTAATTTTATTAGATAAAATTTATGCAAGAAGCATGGTTTATTATCAATGTTTGCTTATTCACTTTTCATTATGTTTTATGTGCGTTTAATGTTATGATGTTTAGTTAACTTGTGTATTTGTTTAATTCTTTATTATGTATTTGTTTGTCAATCGGGTTAAAAGCTCTACAGAGCTTGTGTTAGTACTGGTTATTGCAAGCCTCCGATCCGATTTGACTTGACTTGGCTTGATTTTACTTGCCTCACTGGGACTTGCTGCAGTAGGCGAATTATCCTGGCAAAATGTTTGGACCTAGATGACACATAAAGTAATTGGGAGTTTCATTAAGACCCAAACTGTTTGACACATCACTTTAGAAAATAAATTGAAGTAAGGTTCGCTTTGAAACTTAAAGCAAATTACATTGTCTGAGGATGAAAGTTACCGGTATTATTCATTGAAGTAGGCGCAAATCGGGTTTAGAATAGATAAGTAGTGAATCATAAATGTCTATACTACTTTTCTCTATTCCAAAGGTGATTAAGAAGAGGTTCTGTGGGGAGAACGTATGTGATGATGGAAAGAGGTGCTGTATGGACACAAAACAGGAACACCAGTGTGAAGTTGAAGGTATGTCATGAGCTGTAGGTTTACTGATATATCCTGGTCCCGAGGTTATGAAACCTTTTGGTGATTATTCTCAAGTATTTGATTGGTCAAATTTTGGTTTGGTTAAAAACTGACCAATCAGATGCTTGAGAATGAGCTTGCACTCAGACTCAGAAATTTTATGATCTCGGACCTTTGGCTCTTAGTTAAACTCTGCCATGTTGATATTCATTTGAATCGGAGAAATATAGAACATAGAGAACTAGAGAAAAAGATTGACCGTGCCAAGGCGGTACTCTCTTTGTCACCCTTCCTTTTGTTTGCCTTGCGTCTTTGTGCTTGTGATTTGTTCATGTTTGGAACGTTTGTCCCTGGTTCTTGTGTGTCTTTTGGTGTTTTCTGTGTTCATTTCGTGTGTGTGTGTGTGCGTTTGGGTGTGTGTGTGTTTGTGTGTGTGTGTGTCTCATGCTGTCTATCGGTGTTTTGGTGGTGGTTGCGTCTTGCATGTGGCTTTGCCTGCTTGACTTTACTACTTTTCCAATTATCAAATTAAGACTATAAATACATGAACTTCTTTTATCTACAGTTGTGTATGATCTTTATTTTATAAAAAGTTATAAAGTTCAGTAAAACATTTAAATGATCACATCTAAGAAAAATAGACAATGAAGGTATGATAGGAAAAGCAGCACAAACAAACATAGCCACCACGCACGCACAAACACACACGAAGCACACACGTATCCCCAACACTACCACCCCACCACCACCACAACCACCACCGCCACCCGCCCCACATAACGCAAGCCGTATCACTCATATTAAATCACTAAGTATATGATCTATATCTCGGTTAATCTACTAAATGATTTCTTCTTCTTCTTATTATTATTATTCTATGCTTCATCCTGCCCTTAACCCATGAATATTCATGAATGTACGAAATACATTAATATTAGATAGATGATTGTTTTTTCAAAATTGCCGAATGAAATGTTTTGGCCATGGCACAAACTATAGAACCAAAGCTATATTACCGGTATTCTAGAAGCAAACAGAGCAGACCCTGGTCAGACAGCTCCTACATGAGCCGTCTGATCTAGGTCTACTCTGTTTGCAAATGAGTAAAAGTCGTCTATAGGGTGTCAAGGGTTTAGCATGATGTACATGTACGGTCATTTCATCTAGTGTTAGCCAACCTAAGCTTAAATTTGTCTGATCGGACAAGTTTCTTGTTTAAATGATCACTCTAGTCGTTTTCCCGTTAACCCCTTTCCCGCAAGCCGCGACCTGACTAGCGCTTGCAAACAGGTTGGATCCAAATGAGATGCAGTGTTACTCAGAGTCTCATTAGGATCCAGGCTATCTGATACACGGACAATAGTTTCACAAAGACTGGTGTCATGATATTTGGTAGATATTTATTTAAAGATTGAATTACATTTGTTTTGCGTTCATCGATGTATAAATCCAGACCTGATCACACACAGCTTGCATGAATTCCGAGGGAATTCATGTAAAAAGTTTCATTTGATCAGGTCTGGGTTTATACATCGATGAACGCAACACAAATGTAATTCAATCTTTATTATTCCATCCATCTGTCCTTTTAAAGATTGTAGACATAAAAACAAAGTTGACATTGACTATTCTAAGTGCTGTGCATAGGAATTCAATCAATACACATTCTAACAACTATGTCACTTTGTGTACTGTAGCCTACGCCATAGATGACGTACTATAGACTATTGTCCTAGTTGCAACACATCGAAGTTAACAATAACTAAAAAGCAATAAACGGAATTATTTCAACTCATGTCCTACCTTACTACTTTGTCATATTTCCTCTTAATCGAATAACTTGCATAATCCTCATTGAAATCGATCTGTATAAGCTCTGAACATAGACCAGTGGACTACGTGTCCAAATCCTCAAATCTCTTAAACAAATTCCTTATATTTTCAATAAAATGCACTCTACACGAAAGTTTACGTTTGATATACAGTCAAGTATTCTCAATTATATTCAAACCCCGATGATTGTGCAGGCCAATAATTGGATCTAGAATGTTATTTCTGGTCTGGTAAACAGCTATCCTACTGGGGTCAATTGTCGTCCTGGATTTGACGGGATGTGTCTTGTTATTACTGGCAGAGTGGCAATGCCACTTTGAAACTAAGTCTGGTCTGTAGTCCTCGCTTTTTTCTCTCCAAATCAACACACGGTTATCACTGCCGATCACCACTTTACTTCCATCCGAAAAAATCACTCTATCCCACCTCCCAGAAGTTCACCCCGTCCTTTTCTCTCTACACCATGCGAGCCGCCTGGCTCTGCTGGTTCTTGATATACAATCACTTGCTTTTTTTCCCTTAATTTCACTCTTTACACTTAAATTTCAAAATACGCACTCCACAAAACTTCAAAACAACATTTTTCTCCCAATAATTCTACGCCAACATGCATGGTTTCAAGGAATTTGTCTATGAATAGAACTTCATGCATAGTAAAAAGAAGTAGTTCCATATAATAGTGTATCGGCTACTGGTTACCGACTTCATGTAAATAATGGAGCAACGGCAAAGAACCAGCTCTTTATATTCATTGAGAAATGAATGTCAATATTTTTAATCAATCAGATTCGGCGATTTTTGTGTAAACGTCGCTGGATTGGAATTATTTAATTATGCATTACGTATGGATAGCATTTCGAAAACTTCAATACACTGACATAATCGGAGTATTTTGAACATGAACAAAATGCATCGACAACATTCATGGGTATATTTAGTTCTTATTTATTAACACAATACAGTAAAGTATACGACAACATAAACGAAGATTTTTAAAAACAGGCGTCAGATTATTGCAGGGCAACAGTTATGCAGATATTACATATTAGATATTTCGGCATTACGTTTGACCTGCATCAAGCAACCACCTGCTTTCACAGACTCCTGTAATAATAATTTATGTAGTATAATATAGCGAGACTATAATATAGTAAACAATTAAAAATGTTGATTGAGCATCTCATCATATCACCCACCGGTACCTAGAAATGTGACATCTTGATTCAAATTTCAACATTTGGCAGGTTTTTTATGTCTTTAACCCATTACCTCATAGGCTATATTTAGATATAACCTCTTTGAAAAAATCTAGCGAAAAGGAGCATTAACTAGAGAAATGGATTTTTTTAGAATTTTGTAGTTTGAAACCATTGTGATAAATAGAGTATTTGCTCCTACCGAGGGTAGTACTCTATGATGGTATACTCTTAAACTCGGATATGAGATGAGCTTACTAGACCCATGTATTACTTTTTCCCTGTTGTGCCCTTAACGGCTTACCTGCAGGTGCTCTGACTTCAGCAAAGTCATTGAGTACATATTTGACGGATCGTCACAGTTATTATGCTATGTTTTACATGTTGTCCTGTGTTCACCGTCGTCTATGTTGTGGGTAAGTCCGGCGGGGATACATATATTTACACTATTTGTAAAGCTAGGGCGACTTTGAGAGAAGTGTGAGGTTAGGACGTCTGTAAACCGGTTTAAACCCCCAGTGGTGTTTTTGCTACTGACCGTGCCAATGCTGTACTCTCTTTGTCATCCTTCCTTTTGTTTGCCTTGCGTCTTTGTGCTTGTGGTTTTGTTCATGTGTGGAGTGTTTGTCTCTGGTTCTTGTGTGTCTGTTGGTGTTTTCTGTGTTCATCTCGTATGTGAGTGTGCGTTTGGGGTGTGTGGTTGTGTGTGTGTGTATGTGTGTCATGCTGTCTATCGGTGTTTTTGTGGTGGTTGCGTCTTGTATGTGGTTTTGCCTGCTTGACTTTGCTACTTTTCCATTCACAAAGTGACTTTTATAAGGTCGTCAAAAGTCGTCAATATGAGGGAATGGGTTAAACTGCAGTTTTCACATCATTAAGTATGATTGTATTCGCATATAAAGTAACCTTGGTTATACCCGATGTTTCCAATGAGAGCATTGTACCTAAGCCACACTGGTTAATGTTATATTAATTTCGAAGCCAGTACTAACACAGTGATTGCTCTGGGTCTAAACATTTTGAGATGTCTTTAGTTTCATTTTTTCATATTACACCGTCCCTATACATACATGTAATCTGATCGATATCAACTAGTTTTGCGTTACTAATACATGAAAATGTTGTTTGCATTTTGAAGCATCAACTAACCAAACGTGTAAAGCATGTCATGTCCTGTCTGTCGCACACTTAAAGGAAGCGTACTTCAAGGAAACTATCTTACACTAACATTTTCCGTTTAATTTTTTGTTTTGAAGTTTTGCAGTTTCGTAAATATGCATATGCTTTCCCCTCTGTGTTTCATTTCGTCAGATGGGTTGTGACTAGTTATGTTTCATAGTTATTGCATTGCGATCCATCCATATTAATTTCACAATTATTTGTGTTCTCTACATATGTATGAACATGCTTAAATTCGTGTGCATTTTGATAATACATTTCTCTATTTCGTACTTCTGCAATTATTTTTTTCTTTCATTGAAATTTGTATTTTAATTAGTTTGTCATGTGTTCCTGGATGTTTCTACTTAATGTATTCATATCATATGTTATATTTGTGTACATCCCCTTTACCTATATTTGAATATTTGATGTAGAACTCTTCATGGATGGGGATATCTAACGAATCAAATCAATTACACAGTCCAATACAAAACTGAACCTGATCGACATCCATTCATTTTGTGTTACTAATGAATTGTACTTTGGTGGGTATTTATGAAGCGCCATGTTCATGAATTGACCAAATATGCTGATCTTCAGGTACAACTAAATTTACTTTACTTCAGCCATTTAGTTGATTTTAACAGTCACTTCAAGTTATATTAAATAAAATAAAATAATTAGAATTAATGGCTAAAACACAATTTTTGTAACTATTTTACAAAGTATACATTTTGTAACTTATTCATAATGTATACATCTGGTAACGTATGTATTATGTGTACATCTTGTAACGTATGTACTATGTGTACATATTCTTATTTATTTGAAAGTTGTGCATCTTAAAATTTTAGCGAATTGTGTATATCATGTAACCTATGTGCAATATGCGCATCCTGTAACCTATATGCACTTGCGCAGCTTATAACTTATGTGCAATGTGTACATCTTGCAAGTTATGAACAGTATTTGCATATTGAAAATATATGTGTAATGTACATTGTATACATTTTGAAACTTATGTACAATGTATGTATCTTGTAGCTAATGTAGAACATGTACATCTTGCAACCGAGAGCAATATATGTATCTCGTAACTAATGTAGAATCTGCACATCTTACAGCTTAGAACAATGTGTATATCTTGTAACTGATTAGCACTGTGTAATCTAGTCGCTTATGTTTAATATGTGCATAGTGTAACCTTTTATGTCCAATATGTGTACATTAAGTATAATATGTGCATTTTGTAACTTATGTACATTCTC
The DNA here is from genome assembly GCA_963576725.1 of Azorinus chamasolen. Classification (NCBI taxonomy): domain Eukaryota; kingdom Metazoa; phylum Mollusca; class Bivalvia; order Cardiida; family Solecurtidae; genus Azorinus; species Azorinus chamasolen. The sequence goes on along the minus strand of OY755238.1, from coordinate 51,475,944 downwards.
ATCTTGTAACATTGTGTGCAATATGTACATCTGGTAACTTGCGCACATCTTGCAATGCGTACATCTTGCAATGAATATACAATGAGTACATATTGTAACCTTTGGTCTATATATATATACTGGTATCTTGAAACTTATTTGCAATGTGTGCATTTGGTAACTTTTGAGCAATATGCGCATATATGCCATATTAACACCTATGTGTAATGAGTACATAATTTGTACTATGCGTACATTTTATACTCCTATTATTGGCACTTGCTAACACGGATTGTTATCCAATGTTGTTCATGTGTAACATTTGTGCATCTTGTAACTTATGTGCATCTTGTAACTTATGTGCATATGTGCATCTTGTAACTTATAACTTACGTGCATCTTGTAACTTATGTGCATCTTGTAGTTATTATGTAATGTATGCATTTGCTAGTTTATTTTATTATCCTAGTAACATAATAACAATGATTGGTGTCCAATGTTGTTCTTGGGACAGATTGGCAGTCTGATAAAATCCAATCAATTAAGGAATTAACTATTTGTATATTGGAAACGAGTGCACTGGCATTTGTAACAGCATGCTGGCGTCATACAAATTGTCTCAAACAAATTTAAAAGTTCATGCTAATGACCTTCATCTACTCGGCACTAGTGACAGAGAATGACACATTCTATTTGCTAATTTATTGTAGACGCAGACAGTGAAATATTCTAATTGATTCTTAATTGTGAACTCAGACAAAAAAATACCCAGGGGCCAGCAGGCCATCGATTAGTATTTCAGGCCAATCTTTACGACAGGTGTAATGTGTCTGAATGACAATACATTTGAAATCTTAATGAAGCTTAAATGCATCTTTGACATGTTGCATTGCCAATGCTGCATTAAAACCCTTTCAACCCGTGACATGCATGTATTGTCATTTGTAAACAGTATAGATCCAGATCAAAGGGTTGCTAGAGGAGAAGTCCCAACAGGGTTTGCGCTATTTGTCATATAAAATCCTCTAGCAAGTTGAAACCTCTCATACCGAGTAGGCTCTATAGTCGAAAACTGATTTTCCACTCAGAAAAGTCAGGGTTGAAAGGTTTAAAAGGACTTTTACATTGTCGGAAATTGGGCCTCTGACTTCAAACGTTTGGTTAAAACGTTTGGTTTGGTTTCATTTTCTATCTGACAAACAGTTTGACTCTGGTCAGAAGATTCCTCTTGAGGTCCTCATGATCTTGGCCTTCATTGTTTGCAAAGAACGTTACATCGATGCTTCACACTTATAAATCCAACTTGCTTGTGTCAGGTAGATGGTCCTACCCGACTGTTTTCCGTACGTGGAATAATGCAATGTGTTCCATGCACGAACACCCCCGGGTTTTCGTTCCCCTGAATTCGCTGAAATACTGTTAAACCTTTACTCCATGAACATATTGTTTTCTTAAACTCTGCATATAAGTTGAAATACACATAACCTTTGGATGGTTACTCTTTTTGAAATAAATTTTACTACCTACTATGCATATTACATTTGCGTTCAACCGTCTGGTTTTCATAGTTTGGTCAAAATATCATTTGACTAATTAGTAATTCTGTTGAGCACATTTAGAAATAATGAGATCATTAATATTAATGAGATCATTCTGATAAGAGCACATGGAAACAGATTGGTCATGGCCGAACCTGTAGAATCATATCTATATTATATCATATAGGAGCCGTCTGATATGGGTCTACTCTGTTTGCAAAGGCGTAGAAAAGCGTATTTATGGAGTAAAAGGTTAAAGCGATGTCAAACCCCGACACGATATTCTCATACCGTTTAATTATTATGCCAATGTCCATGTATATCAGCTAATGTATATTCTAGTATCTTGAATGAATATTGGTTTAATGTTCTTTGTAAAGAACTAACACACATGCAACCCATCTACCTCATCTTGGTAACACGAGCTTTATTCAGACTGGCATTCGATTTGGTAGTATTGCCGGGACCCATATACAGCAATGTCAAAATCATTTAAACGATAAAGGGTATAAATTGATATGGCCTCTGGGTTATGAACTGTTTTTGATTGAGTCTGAGTTCATTCGCAGTCAGATACGAGTAAATGAACTCATATTTAGAAGTACGGTGAAAACCCGATTATTCGAACACTCAGATACGTACCATTATTGATTATTAACACATGTGGCAACTTAATTCATGGTGAAGGTCATTCAGAATGTTCCTAGATGAGCTTTCTGCATGACTTTCTTGCTGCTTAAAGGCCTGGTCACAACCCGCCGTGTGTGTTTTAGCACGTACGTATTTTGGGGAGGCCACGGCTGCTACGTTCTTCTGAAAACGTTTGGAAGGCGTAGCAAATGCAGGGAGGAACGCACGTCACACGCACGGTTGCGCAAGGTGAACGATCGTGGCACGCACGCCAGCCTCGCCCTGGTATGTTGCGTGCATCGTACGTTGCACACGTGGTAAGTGAGTTAAACGTGCTTACAACGTGCTCACAACGTACGATCTCCGTGCGATTGCCGCATTATCGTACGGAGGCCGTACGTACACGTGTTGCTCACGTACGGTCCACGTGAGTTTTGTCAGTTCATCGGACAGTAGAACTGGGGAAGTACCGAGTGAGCACAGACCACGTACTTATCACGTGCGTAACACGCACGTGCTAAGTGCGCCGTCTGTAGAGCAAGCGACTGTGGGAAAAAGATTAAAACACTCACGGAGTCAGTGCGTTGTGCGCACGTTGGCTGTAGAAAGCACGTGCGTCACCCGTACGTTGGTGAATCCTTATTAGCCCGAACGCAGCTCGAACGCAGCAAAAGTTTTGCATGCACTTAAAGTGCTACGGTGTGTCTGCGTGCTCCTAAATCCGCACGGAGGCGGTACTCACCACGACGTACGGATCCCCAAAATGTCTCCACGTTTTTGCACGTAGACAACACGTACTTGCATGTACGGCGGGTTGTGACCACCGCTTAATGCAGGGTGAAAGTCATGCTGAAAGGCCCTCTAGGGGGATTCTGCATGACCTTCACCCTGCATTAAACAGCAACCTGCCTACTAAGACATACATTCTTAATTATTAAAATACCGTAGTATTGAATGTTTATGTACCAGCTTATCTGTGTTGAATGTTTACGTACCAGATTATCTGTGTTGAATGTTTATGTACCAGATTATCTGTGTTGAAAGTTTACGTACCAGATTATCTGTGTTGAATGTTTACGTAACAGATTATCTGTGTTGAATGTTTATGTACCAGATTATCTGTGTTGAATGTTTACGTACCAGATTATCTGTGTTGAATGTTTACGTACCAGATTATCTGTGTTGAATGTATATGTGCCAGCTTATCTGTGTTGAATGTTTACGTACCAGATTATCTGTGTTGAATGTTTAAAGCAGGGCTTAACGATTTGTTAACTCTTCTTGTGCTAAGCGCCACTTGATTGGCGTTTAGATCGAGTAATTGGCATCTCATCACAATCCTAGCTCTTTGGCAATCAGTCCGTAGTTTAAAAAACTCCTGGACGTTAGTAAACGTTCAACAGGTCAGATTTACTGTGAACAATTTAATTGTAACATATATTACATTTGCAAATTAGATGTTATTGTCATTGTAATTCAAGGCACTGTGATTGTGAATTAGATGCAGTTGTCACTGTAATATAATGTAATTGCAATATAAAGCATAACATTCTCAATTAATACGCCCGAATCCCGTTGACTGTATAACAGCATGTAACATATAACGGGTACACTATTTCTGATAAGCACCATTTAGCGAGCAAGGTATGTGAACTTTTACGTTTTAATTTCGTAAGCATTCAAGTGCATGCATAAGTTATCTGGAAAGCGACTAGTGATGGTTTTCACGTAGACTTTAGTTTGCCAGTCTAGAATGTGAAACTAGGTTGATCTGAATTGGATTCTATATTACAGAGTGCATGGATAACTCGACAACGGGCAACATCATAGCGGAGACAGAAGGAGTGAACTACCTTGGTGCAAAGCGACTCGTTCCCTGTTGGAGAAATGAATCAATCACCTCATCCAACGCCACTGTGATCACCGCGGCCATTAGCACATGCCTTCCCAATGGAACATGGTCACCCTTGCCTGACACTTGTCCATGTTAGTAGAATCTAAGTACTGAACTATTGTCTATTGTGTCTATGTCTTCCCATTTCCCTATTCAATATTCATGTAAGGAATAATGACATCATACAAATTCATTGGCTGAATGTTTATGATGTCATATGATGTCATATGTACACAGGTTGTTTGGCTCAGGTAAACCATAAGCAATCGCGGCTAACAGAACAGATAGTGTCAGATGGCTTCTATAGGAGCCGTCTGATCTGGGTCTACCCTGTTTGCAAATGCGTAAACATGCGCTTATATGAAGGTAATATAAACACTTATTCTGATCCGAATTTGTCACAAACGGTAATTTTTCAATTTCTTTTCTTAAGCGTTAGTGATGTGTCAAACTAGACCCCGAGTAACTCAGGGTTTCATCTGGATTCCAACTCTTTGCCAGGTGATCACAGATTGGTCTCTGTAGTTAGCCTTGAGAGTCGCTCTCTGGCAACTTCGGCGATGAACTAGTGAACCCTTTACCTGTTCAATATTCATGTAAGAAATAACGACGTTATGAATATTATTGTTTCATAATCTAAAAACAAGTTTAACCCTTTACCCAATAGCCTGTTTCTAGTTTTGAAGACATATGACCACTTAAAGCAGGTTGAAAGTAAAGCAGAATGCGCCTTAAGGCGCATTCTGCTTTACTTTCAGCCTGCTTTAAGCTACCACCTACTAGGATATAGAAAATATTTATTATGCAATATGTTCATGACTGTATGAATTTGAACTATTTTCTTCAGCGGAGGAATAAATCAAACACGCTAAAAGCCGCTTAACCCTTTACCCAATAGCCTGTTTCTAGTTTTGAAGACATATGACCACTTAAAGCAGGTTGAAAGTAAAGCAGAATGCGCCTTAAGGCGCATTCTGCTTTACTTTCAGCCTGCTTTAAGCTACCACCTACTATGATATAGAAAATATTTATTATGCAATATGTTCATGACTGTATGAATTTGAACTATTTTCTTCAGCGGAGGAATAAATCAAACACGCTAAAAGCCGCTTCTATCAGGTAAAGGGTAACAACAATGTAATGTTTCCTTCGACACTGTAGAATCAGATTTATATCATATCGCAAATAGAGCATACCCTGATCAGACGGCTCCTACAGGCTCCTACAGTCGCCGTCTGATCTGGATCAACTCTTCGAATATTTGAAAATCGATTAGAGTTTGAATAAAAATCTAATGTAACAGATATATAAAGGTAAACATTTTCAGCATCGAAGGTTATAATGTATTGAATAGTTGTTAGAATGTCCGAACTATGCCTGTGTAAAGCTTATCAACTATTGCTAATTTGACCAGCCAAACATTGTGTGAAATGTGATAGAATTTGTTCAGCTAGCCAAACGGTAATATTACTTTTGTTCAGTCGGCCGATCAAAGCTTACGTTGTTATTACTCAGGGAGTCAATAGTGCCTACCGTGCACCCTAGACTTTTTTTCAGGGGTACCAAAATGTTCCGAAAAGCGTCCTGAATCAGAATGGCGAATATGGACGATTTTTCAGGTACGGACCATCATTACGAAAACTAGGGTGTTGCCATGGAAACGGTGAAAATGGTGCTTAATATTAATGTTATGGTCCTCAAATTGGATATTTTGTTTCCTGGGGGTTTCGTCATCATGTTAAACTGCATTTGAGGTTATTTTCTGATATTTGTAGGATAAAAAATGAAAGGCTTACGTTATTTCTATAATTTTTTACTATTTTTAATGTTCTCATTAATATTCATGAGTATGCAAATACGGTAATTTAAAAAAACCCAGTAAGAAATAAAAGCACAATGTCTTATCTTCAATTTGGTACCAGTTGTATAGTTTTAGGACAAAAACTGGCTGTGATATGGGCGAAATTGTAGGTATGGGTCATCATTACGAAAACTGGGGGTTGCCATGGAAACGGTTAAAATACATATAGCCTAAAAGAATTTAAGTTTGAGTACATTCGCGATTCTGATTCAGGAGACTTTTCTTAACATTTTGGTACCCCTGAAAAAAAGTCTGGGGTGCACAGTAGGCACTATTGGCTCACTGAGTATATATAAATGGAAGGTTTGTTCGACCAGCCCAAAGCTTACATTGCTATATAATTGGAAGGTTTGTTCGGCCAGCCCAAAGCTTACATTGCTATATAATTGGAAGGTTTGGTCGGCCAACCCAAAGTTTACATTGCTATATAATTGGTAGGTTCGTTCGGCTAGCTGAATATTTTTTATACATGTTACTGTAACATTCATAAAAAATGTATGAAACATGCATATATAGAACATACTTTATAAAAAAGGTTGAACCAAATTTAATTATACTCCTCCCATTATCTTTCAGAGGTACAATATTAATCTATTTTTTTTCTTTTCAGACACTATTGTGGCTACTAGACTTGCTACCATCGACATTCCGACACAATGTAAGTTCGAGTACATTTTTAGTAAATGAATTGGCTATCTCACATTCTTACCAAAGCTAGTAACTCAGTTATTGAATTGGCTATCTCACATTCTTACTGAAACTAGCCACTCGGTAAAACCATGGGTTGGCTAGTTATGTGTGTTAAGAATGTTCTTGTAAATGGCGATACAAGTACAAATGTATAACGCCAAACAGTGCGCAGTTGTTGTATTAACGAGTCTAAAAGACAGTATTCTAAATCCAACAGGCAGTGGTTTATCGGTGATGAACTCATGAGTGAACAACAATCTTATACTCACCTTGGCATACTTTTCAATAAATACCTAGCAAACCGTTGTATCATAACGGAAATGAATGGTAAACTTAGGCGTACCTTTTTTAAGTATTGGGTGCTTTGGTCACCAGGGGCTGCACCCTTTAACTCTTAAAAAAATATACGGGACAAAGGTGTTGCCATAAGGTTTATATGGGTGCGACGTTTTGTACGATTTAAAAGATTCTGACATTCTGTTATTTGAAAGATCCCATAGATTTTGTTGTAAGCTAATGCAATGTCTTGGTACCAGAACAAAAACAGATATATCCATTGGATTGCTCGGAATGAATCCAATTGAATCGTAAATCGATATTAAAAGGCTTATATTTTTTTTGTTTTTTTCAACTGTGTTGTTTTAGAGGTAGTTTTAATGCGTATGACATCTTACGTTAATAAGCAAGGCTGTCAAACATGATATTTCAATGATATTTATAATGTTGCAAAATTGTATAACAGTGATAGTTCCTTGCACGATTTCGTGTCTAATGGTGTATTTCCAAGTAAAGATGAATGGAGTCCATCCATATATACATTCCCACCTCTTGCAATTAACACATATGCGAACCGAAGTAAGAGAAACGTTGTCCAAATTAAAAAGTAACATTACACATTACCGTAACTCAGTTAACAGAGTAGAACCGGTCTTAAGCATGAAGCGCCCATTAAAAAGAGGTAAAAGCATGGGTGTATAAGGCAGGTGGTCGCTAAAAACAAGTCAAAAGTGATGAAGAAAGCTCCCGTAGGAGCCTTTCTCATTACTTTTGCCCTGCATTAGGCAACCACCTGCATTTTAAGACTCCTGTGCTCAATAATTTAAAGGCTGCTTGAGATAGGTTCTACTGTATATCAATTTGTGAGTTGGATACTCCCACTATTTGCAGATCTCTGTTCTGGTGGATGGGACGCCTTTGAAGACATGTGTTATTCTGTATTAAGTGACATGCTCACGTGGGATGATGCTAAGGTAAGACAGACCAATATTTGAACACATTTTACCCATAACCTGGCGAATATTCATGTAAGAATTAATAACATCGTCAATAATAATCGGCTGTTATTTCATAATACATGTAGTATATAAACACATGATAGTTTGGCCATTGCAGAAACTGTAGAATACTATTCATGTAATTCCATAAGCTAAGAGAGTAGGCCTTGGTCTTACATGCGTCGTCTGGGCTTGGATATACTCTGTTTGCAATGGTTAGAGAGTACTACTTCAGTCAGATTCTGACAGATCGAGGAAAGAAGTACAGTAAATCCCTCTAATGCAACCACTTAATGAACAAACTTGACTCTCTTCATAAGCAGTTGGTCCTATAGGAGCTTTCTTCATAACTTTCGTCCTGCATTAAGCTACCACCTGCCTTTACCACTGTGTCCCTTTTGGCTTGTCGCATTGGAGGGTTTTACTGTATAACCAATCCATATTTAATGTTAACCCACATGTCCTTAGTGCGACCTGTCTCGCATTTGCAAACAGTTTAGATCCAGGTGCGACGCCAAGTAGCTCGGTGTCTCATCAGGATCCAAACTATTTGATACGCGGTCAATGGTAATAAAGAGAAACTAAATCTCACAATTGAGCTGAATATATTTCCATCATAATTCAATATATTACTGGTTGAACAGCTTGAGTTGGACTAATTATCTTATACCAATTTGCGATAGTTGTATTTTCAGAGAATTGACATGCGAGTATATCCGAAAAGGGTTGTTAGCCTGTTTAGCAGTTTGTATCTCAAAATGTTAGTGGATGAGTCGTATATGGAAGTTGAGATTTAGAAAGCGCAAGATTGAAACTTTCAGTTTAGAGAAATCTAAATAGTTAATGATATTTGGGGCAAGAGGGTAGAAACAGGCTTTAATATGGATGCCTATGGACATTTTAGGAATCTCTGACCTAAACCCTCTGCCCAGATATGGGCCTTAACTGGTCTTAATTTTATGGGGTGTATATTATTTCTTGTCAATCCACGCTTAACAATCGTACTTAAGAGTGTATGTTATTCATACAGGCTTAATAACCGTACAAAACAGGGTTTATTGTGTATCCAGGCTCACTAACCGTACTGGAGAGGGTTTATTGTTCATACAAGGTTATTAACCGTACAAAACAGGGTTTATTGTGTATCCAGGCTCACTGACCGTATTGAAGAGGGTTTATTGTACATGCAAGGTTATTAACCGTACTAAACAGGATTTATTGTGTATCCAGGCTCACTAACCGTACTGGAGAGAGTTTATTGTTCATATACGCTTTTTAACCGTACTGAAGAGGGTTTATTGTACATGCAATTTTATTAACCGTATTGAAGAGGGTTTATTGTACGTGCAAGGTTATTGAACGTACTGAAGAGGGTTTATTGTACATACAAGGTTATTAACCGTATTGAAGAGGGTTTATTGTACATGCAAGGTTATTAACCGTACTGAAGAGGGTTTATTGTACATACAAGGTTATTAACCGTACTGAAGAGGGTTTATTGTACATACAAGGTTATTAACCGTACTGAAGAGGGTTTATTGTACATACAAGGTTATTAACCGTACTGAAGAGGGTTTATTGTACATGCAAGGTTATTGACCGTACTGAAGAGGGTTTATTGTACATACAAGGTTATTAACCGTACTGAAGAGGGTTTATTGTACATACAAGGTTATTGACCGTACTGAAGAGGGTTTATTGTACATACAAGGTTATTAACCGTACTGAAGAGGGTTTATTGTACATGCAAGGTTATTAACCGTACTGAAGAGGGTTTATTGTACATACAAGGTTATTGAACGTACTGAAGAGGGTTTATCGTACATACAAGGTTATTAACCGTACTGAAGAGGGTTTATTGTACATGCAAGGTTATTAACCGTACTGAAGAGGGTTTATTGTACATACAAGGTTATTAACCGTACTGAAGAGGGTTTATTGTACATACAAGGTTATTAACCGTACTGAAGAGGGTTTATTGTACATGCAAGCTTATTGACCGTACTGAAGAGGGTTTATTGTACATGCAAGGTTATTAACCGTACTGAAGAGGGTTTATTGTACATGCAAGGTTATTAACCGTACTGAAGAGGATTTATTGTACATGCAAGGTTATTAACCGTACTGAAGAGGGTTTATTGTACATGCAAGGTTATTAACCGTACTGAAGAGGGTTTATTGTACATTCGATGTTATTAACCGTACTAAACTTGTGCATCAATATTTTTTCTAACAGAACCGTTTATTTCTTTTATTTCAGAGCTATTGTGAATCTTTGGATTCAGACTTGGTTGCTATAGAATCCGCTGAACAACTGAAGTTCTTGCACGAGATGCTTTCTGCACAAGGGTTCGAGATCCTCGGTAAGGTATACAATAAACCAGCTGTGTGTGACTACTTAACCCTTTCGGCGCCAAATTTCTAATTGTCGTCTGCAATCCAAGTTTGTTAAATCATTCAGTAAAACAAGGAAATGAGATAAATAAATGCAAATTTCAAAGGAATAAAGCACATACAGAGAAGCTCACTTATAACGAACTTGGATATAACGAAATATTGCATATAACAAAACAAAATTTACCCCCTCTCTAATTAACATATAGTAAAAGGGTCCCGAGAGGACGTCGTTATAAATGAGCTTCACTGTATATAGAAATAGAGATTGAGACAAATAGTTTTAAGTCCCTGATCAGACGCTGCGTTGAAAAGGCGACGTCTGATCTGGGACATCACTATTTGTCGTGGTGCATTTATGCGACTGCGGTGGTGAAAGGCTTAATAAATAAACAGTTATATCTTAAACAGTCAGTTGCTTTTTGTAAAACGTCTGTGCAGAAATCTCACATAAGAAGGCAACTTTCGTCATAATTTATAATAAGTTACATGTACCACGTGACTTAAAATCCTGAATATATCAGTAATCATTGTAGAGAGGTTTTACTGTACTGTTATCAATTATCTCTCTGCGCAACTAGTAGTTATAATGTTGTGGGAGACATATTGATTTACTCCTTTCCGCCCGTTCGTCTGTCCATCTGTCCGCCCCTCTGTCATAAAATTTTGTCCGCTCTCTAATTCTAAAAGTTCTCAGCAAATTTTACGAAACTTTATGAAAATGTTTGTGTCTATAATATCTCGGCCAAGTTTGATATCCAGCAATATTGTTTCAGGAACCTCAGATTTATTGCCCTTGATTTATCCAAATTTGGCCTTTTTAGCCTTTTCCGCTCTCAAAGTGTAGGAGACATAACAAGCTCTAGTTGTCGTTTGCTAAAGAGCCAAATAATGTCGTCTTCAAAATGTCATCTGCTGCCATTTTCTTTTGTTAACCCCCCTTTAAAACTTTGCCTCAGTAGCAAGCAGTTTGGATACTGATTATTCACTAGGCGTCTCGTCTGGATCCAAACTGTTTGCATAGATAATCGCAGTTTCGATAATAGTAGCGAAAGAATTAACCGTTTGCTAGTTAGCAGTCAAACATTTCTCCGCCAAAAACAATTGGTCTGCTAACGTTACACGTACCGACAGCTTCAGATTTGAAAAAACAACAACACAAAAACAAAATGTATTAGCAGTCAAACATTTCACCGCCAAATAAATTTGGGTCCATGCTTATAAAACTTTTAGTTGAGTCTGAGTACGTTCTCAAGCTTTTGATTGGTCAGATTTGAGCCTTTGGCTCAAATCTGACCAATCAAACGCTTGAGAACTCAAATCTGACCAATCAAAAGCTTGAGAACGAAACTCAGACTCAACTAAAAGCTTTATAAGCATGGACCCAGGTCTGCTAATGTTACACGTACCGACATTTTCAGATTTGAAAATCAAAATATATTTTGCTTCACAAACATGACCAGGGTTACAAACAGTTTGAGCCCGAATGAAACACGGAGTCACTGGGTCAGAACTGTTTGTGATGGTTATCACGGATTCGCCTATGCGTTGGAAAGGAAAGTGTATGGTACTTGTTGGAAATAAGAGTGAGTCCATGGGATGGAATTAATCTAAATTGTCGCATGCTTAAACGTATGTAAATAGTAATGACTGTTGTAAATTATGACTAGGTTTGGTCGTATGAGAGTTTAATCAGAAAAGACGTTGAGGAAGTCTCTTTTCATTTTGTAGCACATTTCCTCATATTGGCAGCTTTTGATGTCTCTTTAAAAATCCACTTTTTGAAACCAATGTGATAAATAGAGCATGTGTTACATAGGAAACATGCTCCATTTATCACAATGGTTTAAAAACTACACAATTCTAAAATGTCCCTTTTTGTAGATTTTTTCAGTAGATATATTCAAAGAGGTTGGGTCTAAAATAGCCAATGAGGGAACAGGTTTAAAAATAGCCTATGATGGAATGGGGGAAGAGAAATGCAAGCAACGCTTTAAAATTGTAGCAGACTACAGTTTGTTTTTAAAACAAGTATTTCGCAACCAAGGTTCTTTTTTTTTTTATCTCACAAGCTATGACGAGAGTGACATGAAGATTTGATTGTGTTTCGACGCCCGAGTCCGAGGTCTATACCCCAGTGTCTGATTAGACTGAGTTGACCAACCTACTTACGTAGTCGTACTCAAGCTCCTGATAAGCCAAATATTTACTGATTCTAAATTGTACTCAAGCATGTGATTGCCCGGGTTTTGACTGAAGTACCCAGACTCAATATAATCTGGATATTCAGGCAGAAACTGTAGAATCAGATATTATACCATAAGCGAACAGCGCAGATCCCGATCAGACGGCGCCTTTTCGCGTGAATATGTGTTTATATGAAGGAAAGGATTAATGTGTAATAATATTTTTCATTTGAAATAGCATTCCATATACTTTGTGAACAATGTTGTTTGATACAATGTAAACACTGACTTGATTTTGAGTATTTACTGAAGAACATTTCAATCACAGTTTTCTCTTTTTCCAAAACATTGTGTATCACCATCATATAATTAGATGGACATGAGGCCAAAACATACCATATATTTAACACTTACTTCATGAAAGAAATAATTACATTGTGCATATTGATTGAATGGTGTATTATAATGACACGCGGAACAGGATATTTGGCAGAAACTGGAGAATCAGGAATGATCTGATCCAAGTCTGCTTTGTTTGATGATGAAAAAATATAGAACAGTATCCATGCTTATAAAACTTTTTAGTTGAGCCTGAGTTCGTTCTCAAGTATTCGATTGGTCAGATTTGAACCTTTGGCTTGAGAACCAACCCAAACTTAACTAATAAGTTTTATAAGCATGGACCCAGATTCTACAGTTCCTGCAGGGGTAAAATCTTCCCTATTTCTTATGTATATTCTTCTTTTTAACCCTTTCCCTCATATAAATGTGTTTTCACGCATTTGCAAACAGAGTAGACCCAGATCAGGCGGCTCCTAGAGTGCTAATACAATTTGATATATATGTGTCATTGCTTTCTAAAATGCCCATTATGCAACACATCCGTATTTCTTTATGTCATTTTGTTCATGAATATTCAGAAGGTATTGAAATTTGGCCTAAATATAGAACAGGGAAAGGGTTAAGGATTACTAATTACTAATGCAGGTGGTGGTGATCTAGTGGTAACGTGCTTGACTATCAGTCTGGAGGTCCGGGGTTCAAATCCCGGTCCCTCCCGGAAATTTCAGAGACGCTTTTCCGTGTCTCCCACCCGCACATCCTCTCCACCAAGGGGTTAAAATGGGTACCTGTGAGGGTCACTCGCCGGTACTGCGGCTGCATGATTGCACCATATGTTAGCAGAGCTCAATATTGTAGGCCAATGACTCAATGACCAGGGGAGTAAATGTACAGTCCGCTGAGCGGTCATTCGGACTGAAAGTAAACTATAACTAGGTACTTTACTTTTACTAATTCACAGAGGGTGTTTCTTTCATTACTTTGCTATTTAAGTTAGTGTTCAGATATTATTTTCGCCCGGCTTGAATCAAAGACGGTATAGACGGGTCTTTATAGAGAAAATCTGGCAATTCCACGAGAAACACATATGTCAGCTGTTTTAATTTTAACTAGAAAAAGACCCACACCAAGGAATAAATTATTCAATTATTGCAAGGAAGCTGTTGATGTTTTCAAAACTTATGATTACATTTTACCAACATTAGTTAACCCTTTACTACAAAGCGTCACTGTTTTATTAACATACTCTTGCTTACAGAATATATTAAGATAAGAGAGTTCCTGTAGAAGTTGTCTTGTCTGAGTATGCAATGTTTGTCAATAAACTACAACAATGAAGAGTTTTGACACTGTTTTGGTAAAAAGTAACATTTTTAGCAATATGGTACTACAGCACAATCATCTTTCTACACATGTGTACGAAAGGTATATCATAAATTCGTAAAATAGCTTCACGGAAATTACATTAGTGTTCAAAAAGTCATTTTTCTCTGCCAGTCCCTCAAAGTTATGTTTACAAACGACCCTTTTGCAACGTTCTATCCATTTTCGGAAAGCCTCACGATAGTCCGAAATAGGTGCATATTTCATACGTTGACAGACGCTACAGTCAATACTGGTTCTGGAGTCGTAGTGACGACCAGCAGGCATTTTCCAGAATCTGCTCCTTCTGAAATCTTTCAGGACAGGAACTTGACGTACTGCACCATACCAATCAAAGAAAATAGTGTACATAGTTTTACTTAGTCTTGTTTCTGCGTGCGATAACCGGTCAATTACCGTCTGAAGCCACCGGAACACTATTTTAGCAAGGGGCCTGCCGCCCCTTGATATTGTTATGCCAACTTGGAAAATCGCAATGCGTTGATGGGAAAACCGATTAACATCGACGAAATAGTTCTTCTGTGAACGCATAGAATATGAATTCTACTGACCTTGTTCACAATGGATGTTTCTTCGAAAGAATAGTGTAGGGCAGTATATGATTATTTTATAAAAAGTTTTTTTTCTGAGATTTGCAGGGAGAACAATTTTGCGGATGAATCTGCTTTTTTGTCCACGGATAGAGCTAATGACCACTGCGTGACATGAGCATGATAGTTCTGAAAGACCTTCACTCTCAGTAGATTCATTCACAGAAATTGAGTCTAAAAATAGCCTATATGCTCTATTCCTGGCGATTCATGTTTAAATTATATTATGCACGTATGACAGTTGTGCAGTCTAAGTCTTTTTTCAGCGGCTAGCTGTCTATTTTCACTTTTGTTCTAGTTTTCCACCAATGAGAAACTATGTTACATTGTAATTTGCAAATGACCTACGAGTATTTAGTAGTAAACTGTATTTTCATTAGTCAATACCTTGGCTACAACCTTTTTATATGTCTCTACACATTGCCAAAATATGTAAAATTCTGATATACAGTCTGCTAACGTGTCGAATTTCCTGGGGGTAATTCTTACGACATTGTAGTTATTTAAAAACACCATGTTTTATGGTAATTAGCTGCTTCAGCCTCGCAAATTGAATTCAATGCAATAATTAACATAATCACAACACATGTAAGGCATCATGTTACACAGACATGTTCTATAATGAAATGAAATATTTTTTCAAATCACGTTAAAAGTTTTTGGCAGCGTAACGTAATTTGAAAAATAGTTCAAATTCCGTGGACCCTGTGCCTATCGTATATTGTGTTTATTTAATACTAATTGAAAAAAAAGTTAGTATAAAATAAATAAGTAGCAGCATATACATGTAGATTGAATACAATACTGACAGATACTACATTATATGTATTATTATTTATACATTATACTTTATATTAGTAATAATGAACTAAAACCGACTTATAGTTGAGTCACTTCTATGTCACGATACACATTCGATTTGCACTAGCACGAGAAACTAAATATAGACTGCCTAGCTGTAGATGAATCGGTTTTATATACGGGATTTAAGCCATTTCCTTCTTTTGTAGTTTCCGGTTTTTTTTTTATCACATCTGAGTATACTCAGTTGAGAGTTTGTTATCACTGTCCGATGTCAGTCCGCGCGCCCGTCCATTCGTCTGTCAGTACGTCCGTGCTTTAAACGGATTATTCCTGCTAAATACCCTTTCAATTGGACTGTTAATTTTGGAAATCGTTTTAAACATTTTCAATATAGACACATATGGAAATTTAGCCCTGTCCCTGGTGGCCAAGTTTTCTTGCATATTAACTTAATAGTAGTAATTATGAAAGTTGGCCATCAGATGACTATTTCTACCAAATGCTATCCAGATTTTTATCCCGTCATTACAGCCGCTAGTGACGTAATAAAGGGGTAGCATAATAAACCTAAGTTTATATGTACAGTAGAGGTTTATTTGTATAGTAGGTGTAGGAATTTCTTCTTACAACAGGATCTATTTTTAATTTTTCTTCAAAATTGTTTTACCAAAAATAACGTATTAATTGAAAGAAAAAAACACTTAATATGGATAATTATCATTAAGTATCCCAGTAAAAACCCAAACCGTCATTTAAAAAAATAATAGAAAGGAAAAAGAGAAAAAAAAAGATTCGTTAGTGGTGAGAATCGAACCGGGACTAACTGCACGCTAAGCGACCATCGTAACCACTGCGCTATCGGGCCAGACATATTGTAATCGAAAATTAAGATGTATATAAAGTTACTATGCTACTATATCGACGCGTTTAAAAAAGTAAATAAAATAAAACTTCTTTAAAACATTTATCACTCTCATGATAATTTAATCGATAAACTCTTACAAGGGCGGCGATGGTCATAGACCTAAATATAGCCTGTTCAGTTCCATTGACGAGTGACGTTAGCCCTATCTAAAATAGAAACCGAGACGACGGAACTCGAATTTGACCATGTAGAGCCTCCGGTAGAATAATAACCATGGCTGTTTGAATTAACATATCGACTCTCGATTCAAATGATCTTATTTTCAAATTCAAGCATGTTTTCCC
This sequence comes from Azorinus chamasolen, assembly GCA_963576725.1. NCBI lineage: Eukaryota > Metazoa > Mollusca > Bivalvia > Cardiida > Solecurtidae > Azorinus > Azorinus chamasolen. The sequence continues at coordinate 51,459,170 of OY755238.1, read as the reverse complement.
GTCTTGTAATGTAAGTATCGAAACTATTTTCCTCTGCAGTAGCTCATTATTTACGTCTTTAGAACGGAAATGAAAAGGGAGGTCCGTTGATCGAAAACTCGTATTTTCAATGCAAATTATTTCAATATTCGTATGTTTTATGAGTCTATGAAAAAAGATATAACTAAATTGACTGGATAAATAGAATAATAGGTTAGTGCCGTAGATGGGACGCCTTTATCCGACTCGGAGAGAAAACAGTTGAGGCTCGGCAAGCCTCGCCTCAACGTTTTCTCCCCTCGTCGGATAAAGGCGTCCCATCTACGGCACTAACCTATTATTCTCTATCGACCACCGATTTTGGAGAAGGAGACATTTTCCTCTATACTCATAACAGGCCCCAACCCTGGTGACCTGGTTTTTTTTCAGGTATCGGCATTGTTTTATCAATGTTGATTAAAGGATGCAAAGCGACAATTCCGACCAATTCCATTCAAACTGGAATTTTGGAGAGGAAGGTTGTTAAAGACTTTCTATAATAGTCAAATATCTAGCCCAGTCCCCTCACGATCATATGTTTTGAGATATCAACATGAGTTAAGCAATTCAGGCAGAAAGTCATTAGAAGACTATTCCTTTCAAATATCGTTAGTTCTGGTCACTGGTTTTAGAACAAAATATGCTTAAATATTTATTTTGGTTTCCATGACAACCAAGGTTCAACAAATTATTAATTTAGCAGTTTTGTCAGACCATGATACTAATATTATGTATATACAGTTTGGTTACATTTCAATTTGTATTAAATAAACACAATATACGATAGGCACAGGGTCCACGGAATTTGAAATATTTTTTCAAATTTCGTTACGTTGCCGATTTTTTTAACGTGATTTGAAAACATATTTCATTTCTCGTTATGATGTCCCCTTTCTTAACGGCATTTGAAATATTTTTTCATTTCTCGTATTTTTTCATTTTATGTGTCTACAAGGGTTACTATTAAATGTAGGGGAAATGTAACAATTTGCAGAAGAAAGATACTCGTTATTTAAAGATTCACACCTTAAGCATTATGACAAATAAAGTGAACGTATAGATAGTAAAAATATTCCCAAATCCAAAATGGATGTATTTTGTGTTTGTTGAAGACTGGTTTTTCTCCGGCGGACGATACGATAAACAGTGGTTGTGGATATCACGAGATGGAACATCTTCCATTAGTTACACACCGTCGAACGCTGAGATATACGACTTCGCTGGCCACTGCTTAGTCCTGCTAATGATGAACAGAAAGCTAGTCTACAGAAGTACTGTTTGTGTGGAATTATATCATGCTCTCTGTCAGAAAAAAATGGTAAGGAAAGAAGCTGTATAATTAAAACTTTTTCTTCAGTGTAACTAAAGTAAAGCACACAAACGACACAGTATACTACAAACTGCAGGACTATGTAAACCAATACATCAGAATGCAACCAATATTCACAATACAACCAATACATCATAATACAACCAATACAACACAATACAACCAATACAACAGAATGCAACCAATACAACACAATACAACCAATACAACAGAATACAACCAATACAACAGAATGCAACCAATACAACCAATACAACCAATATTCACAATACAACCAATACAACACAATACAACCAATACAACACAATACAACCAATACAACAGAATGCAACCAATACAACCAATACAACCAATATTCACAATACAACCAATACAACACAATACAACCAATACAATACAATACAACCAATACAACATAATGCAACCAATACAACCAATACAACCAATACAGCAGAATACAACCAATACATCAGAATACAACCAATACAGCACAATGCAACCAATACAACACAATACAGCACAATGCAACCAATACAGCAGAATACAACCAATACAGCACAATGCAACCAATACAACACAATACAACCAATACAGCAGAATACAACCAATACAACCAATACAGCAGAATTCAACCAATACAGCACAATGCAACAATACAGCACAATGCCACCAATACAGCACAATACAACCAATACAACAGAATACAACCAATACAGCACTATGCAACCAGTACATTAGAATACAACCAATACAACACAATACAACACAATACAACCAATACAGCACAATGCAACCAATACAACAAAGACAATTACACTCTTTACTCCATGAATATCTATGTAAGAAATAATGATATCATGAATATTAATTAGAGTAATGGCAAATGGATATGGGAATTATAGGCCACAGTAGCAGCTGCAAAATCATATGTTATACTATTGCATAAGCAAGCAGAGTAGACCCTGGTCACACGGCTCCTTTAACAGTCATCTGATCTGGGTATACTCTGCGAAGGCATATAAAGGCGTATGTATTGAGTAAAGGGTTAAAGTATTTCCAGCAATGGCCGTTTGTTTACTTCCTTTCAATTTGACCTTCATATTCCTTCGGACGAGACTAGAAAACCGAGGTCCGATCCAGAGAAACTCAGTCGATAATAAGAGTAGGGCATCGCGCCCGGGTTTCTCTGTATCCTCTCCCCTCTCTCTGGGGCGTCCAGTTAGCCCATAATGAGCAGAAACGGACGTTAATCAACACAAACAAACAAAACCTTCATATTAAAAATTAATTATATCTACATTTTTTAAAAAAAATTCAGTAATTATTTAATACAGTTATTAAGTAAAGGTCCTAGTATAGTTCATAAATGTTAAAGAACGTTTTTAAAGAATTAAACAATTTTTTTAATTTTTACCTGAAAATATGCAAAAAAGAGGTATCATATAACTCACTTTTCCTGATTTTGTTTTAAAAAAACCCAAAAGTGCCCTTCCAAATAGTTTCTTTAGTCCTGATGGTGTATTAATAAGTCCTTATTATATGATAAATGTTCCAATTTCCCTTTTCCCAACACCACTATATTTCAATCATACCAAATTGTCCAATAAAAAACACATGTTTGCTATGATTGAAATATATAGTGGTGTTGGGGAAAAAGTGAAATTGGAACATTTATGATATAATACGGACTTACTAATACACCAACAGGACTAAACAAGATAGTTGGAAGGATACTTTTAAAAATATTGTTTTAGAAAAACTCTGGAAAAGTTATATGACTACTCTGCATGCTTTGTCGTCTGCTACAATTTGTTTTGTTTAGACCCTACCTGTTTGCTTTGTCGTCTGCTAACATTTGTTTTGTTTATACCTGACCTGTTTGCTTTGTCGTCTGCTACAATTTGTTTTGTTTAGACCCGACCGGTTTGCTTTGTCGTCTGCTACATTTGTTTTGTTTAGACCCGACCTGTTTGCTTTGTCGTCTGCTAACATTTGTTTTGTTTAGACCTGACCTGTTTGCTTTGTCGTCTGCTAACATTTGTTTTGTTTAGACCCGACATGTTTGCTTTGTCGTCCGCTACATTTTGTTTAGTTTAGACCTGACCGGTTTGCTTTGTCGTCTGCTACAATTTGTTTTGTTTAGACCCGACATGTTTGCTTTGTCGTCTGCTACATTTGTTTAGTTTAGACCTGACCTGTTTGCTTTGTCGTCTGCTAACATTTGTTTTTGTTTAGACCTGACCTGTTTGCTTTGTCGTCTGCTACAATTTGTTTTGTTTAGACCCGACCTGTTTGCTTTGTCGTCTGCTAACATTTGTTTTGTTTAGACCTGACCTGTTTGCTTTGTAGTCTGCTACAATTTGTTTTGTTTAGACCCGACCTGTTTGCTTTGTCGTCTGCTAACATTTGTTTTGTTTAGACATGACCTGTTTGCTTTGTCGTCTGCTACAATTTGTTTTGTTTAGACCCGACATGTTTGCTTTGTCGTCTGCTACATTTTGTTTAATTTAGACCTGACCTGTTTGCTTTGTCGTCTGCTACAATTTGTTTTGTTTAGACCCTACCTGTTTGCTTTGTCGTCTGCTAACATTTGTTTTGTTTATACCTGACCTGTTTGCTTTGTCGTCTGCTACAATTTGTTTTGTTTAGACCCGACCTGTTTGCTTTGTCGTCTGCTAACATTTGTTTTGTTTAGACCTGATCTGTTTGCTTTGTCGTCTGCTACAATTTGTTTTGTCTAGACCCGACCTGTTTGCTTCGTCGTCTGCTACATTTTTGTTTAGTTTAGACCTGACCTGTTTGCTTTGTCGTCTGCTACAATTTGTTTTGTTTAGACCCGACCTGCTTGCTTTGTCGTCTGCTACATTTTGTTTAGTTTAGACCCGACCTGTTTGCTTTGTTGTCTGCTACAATTTGTTTTGTTTAGACCCGACCTGCTTGCTTTGTTGTCTGCTACAATTTGTTTAGTTTTGACCCGACCTGTTTGCATATGTAATCACATGCGACATTGACAGCTAAATATTGATCTCTTTACTCTATATACACGCACGCATTTTACACATTTGCAAACACAGAAGACCAAGATCATACGACTCTAGTAGCAGTCTGCTTATAGACATGCCATGACATATTCTGCCATGGTAAAACATTCATGTGGTCTTATGTCACTATAAAACTTTCAGCTACTTGATATTCGTCGAACGAAAGATATGCCAAACGTTTCCATATTTCTTTAGCCCTGATTAACCCTTTCCTCCAGAAATACGCCTTTCTACGCCTCTGTAAAAGTATTGCAATGTTTTCAAACTACAAAATTCTAAAATTTTCCTTTTTTCTAGTTAATGCTCCTTTTCGGTAGATTTATTCGAAGTGGTTGGATCTAAAAATAGCATATGAGGTAATGGATCTAAAAATAGCATATGAAGTAATGGGTTAAGCCATACCCTAATAAACGCATTTCCACACATTTATAAACAGAGTAGACACAGTTCGGACGGCTCATGTAGTAGTCATCTGATCCACAGGGGTAAGACACGTTTGAGTCGGTATATAGATATATACATTATACTGACCCAAACGTGTCTTACCCCAGTGGTCTGATCAGGGTCTTCTCTGTTTGCTGATAAAAATATAGTAAACAGTAAAACCCCGCTAAACTGGACGTTAGAATCGGTATTGGCGTTAGACATGTAGCAGCTAGAGCAGGGTGAAAGTTATGCATAAAGCTCCCCAAAAGAGCTTTCTGCGTGAATTCTATCCTTTATTAAGCAGCCACATATCTAAAGTCACCTAATTCTTCATATGTCCGGGTCTTACTGTGACTTTCTAACAATATCATACAATCCTGTATATATATGCCATTATAAAAGTCTGCTAATAGATATTCATGATGTCGTCATTCCTGACATGAATATTCAACAGGGACATGTGTAGCCCGTCACCAGCAACACTATGAATGGGTTAAATGACGGAACAGAACAGAACAGTTGTGTTCTGTTAAATGACGAATTTAGTGGGATTCTACTATTGTATTTATGCACAGAAACTTCTGTTTGTGAATGGTCAGTTTAAGTCCGACTACCCAGGATTTGAACCATTAGTGCCTGGTGTCCTTTAAAAAGGACACAGGCAAACGATGAAGACTCGGGTCAGAGGGTATGGCTTATGCGGTCACCAGCATCAGTAGGAATGTGTTTAGTGACGCATTTGGAGGGGTTCTTTAGTTTTCTTGTTTGTGTTGATTAACTTCCGATTTTGCTTATTATGGGTTAATTGGGACGCCACGAGAGAGGGGAGAGAATTCAGAGAAACACGGGCGCGATGTCCTACTCTTACTATTGGCAGAGTTTCTCTGATTCCTTTAGATGCCCAGTGTAAAGCACTCATGCATCGGACCTCGGTTTATAGAGGAGTTCTACTAATATATGTATGCACAGAAACTTTTGTTTGTGTTAGTTGTTTAGTTGTGACCGACTACCCAGGGTTTAACCCATTAGTGCCACAATGCCCCTTAGAAAGGACATACGCAAATAGTGTAGACCCAGATCAGTGGTGTCCTGCAGGAGCCCTCTGATCGGGATCTGCACTGTTTACTGAACACATCGAGGCCAATGGTTTATTCTAGCAAATACTGTGTTTGATGTGCCCCGTTAACATGAAAATGTAATAGGTGCATACGTACTGTATGCAGGGTTTACCTTTAACCATTTCGCTGCCAATGCCGGATCTGTGATTACCTATGCAAACAGTTTGGATCCAGATGAGACGCCGAGTAACTCGGCGTCTCGTCAGGATCCAAACTGTTTGTTACTGTTACTATGTTTTGAAACAAAAATGAAGAAAATCAAAAGAATGAAAATTTGTAGCAGACGACAAAGTTAGCAGACGACAGCGTTTGGCAGCGAAAGGGTTAATTATATGGGACTAATTGAATTAATTGTTCTCCCCTTTGCCATTTAAATCGTTACTGTGTGAATATTCATGTGGGGAGTAAATAACATTATAAGTACAGTAAAACCTCGATTATTCGAATTTTCGGTATAGAAGAATTTAGACCCTTTTAGGCAGGTGGCTGCTTAATGCATGGTGAAAGTCATGCAGAAAGCTCCTAGAGGAGCTTTCTGCATTACTTTCACCATGCATTAAGCTGCCACCTGTCTTAAAGATCGATAATAATACGTATTTTAGTGTTCGAATAATCGAAGTTTTACTGTATATATTAGATGCATCTGATTATGGCATATGAACACGTGATGTTTTGGTCGTGACAGGGGCTGAATAGTTAGACCTAAACACTTCATAAGGAAACTGTGTAGACCCTGATCAAACGGCTCCTACAGGAAGCGTTTAAATGAAGTAAATGTGGCTTGGAGCAATATGCATAATTATAGACATCGGAACATTATAAGGGCAAATTTAAGTACATAGAGGAGGACGTGCTTCCAGCACTGTTTGAAATAAGTTATTTATTGTGGTGTGCGGTGGTCTAGTGGTAACGCGTTTGACTACCAATCCAGAAGTCTGGGGTTCAAATCCCGGCCCCTCCCGGAAATTTCAGAGACGCTTTTCAGTGTCGCCCAGTCGCACCTCCTCTCCATGCAGGGGTTATAATGGGTACATGAGAGTCACTAGCCGATACTGCGGATGCATGCTTGCGCCATGTGTTAGCAGTGCCCAATATTGTATGCGATTGACTCGATGACATGGGGAATAAATGTAAGAGAAAATGTACAGAGTAAATGTGAAATCCCCCTGTTATTATATTACGAACGATAACGTGACTCCATTGCCATAAAACAATGACACCCTCCCTTGCGTACCTTTAATATTTTGACCAGCTTTCTATCAAGTCCGTCACATTTTCCCATCACACTGTTTTTCATTATTTTACCCACACTTTTAATCCTGTGACCATTTAATAGCTGGTGTGTGCAATAACCAAATAAAGTTGCAACCCTAGAGTGATGAAATACCAAGCTCAATGTCATACTTGAAGGTCAAAGGTAAAAAAAGTATAAGAAAAACCAGCGTATTCCAGCTTCATCTGCTTCCCAGTCGATTGTGGTGTAACTCGCCATCTCACCAGGTTCCAAACTATCCAAAATGAACAGTGGAAATGTTTAATTTCACATAACGGTATATGGAGTAAAGACAAACGATCATAAACTTAGTGAAAATGCTGTCTGACTATGAAACAGCGTATCACGAGACGAGACGCGAAATAACCCGAGTGTCTCGTCGAGAGCTAAGCTGTTTTCATATTCAGGCTGGCAAAACATTTTTAGTAATATTTTAGATCTATATACAGTAAAACCTCTCCATGACGACCACTAAATTGTGTCAATTAGTTGGTATTTAGAGTAGGTGGCTGCTTAAAGCAAGGTGGAAGTAAAACAGCACGCTCCCATAGGAGCGTTCTGTTTTACTATCACCTTGCTTTAAGCAGCTACATGCCTTTAATACAGCTCTTTTTCAACATGTATTACAAACACACCATTTATTTATGTCATCAAACATAAAAGTCTACGCCCTCCTCCAAAAAGATTTTTCTACGGCCCCTAATTTGAAATCCTGGATCAGCATCGGGATATTAACCAATTTTTACACCCATACCACTTCGAAGGGGACATCTGAATTTGCCTCTGTCTGTCCAATGCGTAAGTAAGCACCCACCTGTCCGTACGTACGTTTGTAATGAATATTTACAAAGACATAGGCCTTGATATTGCGACACTGCGGAAAGTTGGGGCGTTTGTGTCCGATGGATTTCAATCGAAGAAACAGTGGTTTTCACAGGGTACTAAGTGAAAAGTTATGTACCAAGTACACTAATCCACTCACGATTTATTTTGAAAAGTATACTATAGTAAAAAGGTGTTTATTAAAGATCCCTTCGGTGTCAAGTACGTATATTCCGTGAATACATAATACAAACAGACAGACAATGGCTACATTTTTAAAGTAAGCATCTCTAATTTAGCATTTGATCCTGTAACACTTAAGTGTGGTAATGTACCAGGGAGCTGCTAGAAGGGTTTCGAGACAGCCGAAAGACAAAAGGGAATATGACAGGGAGCTGCGAAAAGGGTTTCGAGACAGCCGAAAGACAAAAGGGAATATGACAGGGAGCTGCGAGAAGGGTTTCGAGACAGCCGAAAGACAAAAGGGAATATGACGGCTCAAACACCCAACTCAGACTCGGATCAAGAACCCCGTCAGCCACTATAAGGCAGATGAACATTTTCTACACACTTTACTATAGTTGCAAATCTCACAGTATCGACTTATATGATATAACACGTAGACTTATCGTTAGACTTTATAACAAAAGTAGGCGTAACCTATGCCTTTACCATCAGGCAAAATGAGATAACTGCAGAAGGATTTAAATGAACATCAAAATCGGTGCAAAAAATGAAGCAGTTTCGATGAAAAAAGTCTGCCATCATTATGTCATTGCATCGACATCATGAAATAATATAAAACGCATTTGCTTTAATCGTCAATGTTTATGGGGGTCAATGTTTTTATGGGAGTGATTTTGTTACATGTGGGATTGGTAAGTAATATGTAAAGGGGTCATAATATTTTGACCCACGATCGTAATATTATTACCGCGAAGTCGCAATATTATTACCGGGGAGTCAGACTATAATGGGGTCACTCTATTTCTTTACATCCCTCTTTAACCAAGTGCCTCATTATCCACGCATCTGCAAACAGAGTAGATCAAGATCAGATGACTCATGTAGATATATAAGCCGTTTGATCAGGCTTTACTATGCTCGGTTAACTCTGTCGTCTGCCAACTTTGTCGTATGCTAACTTTGTCGTCTGCTACAAATTTTCATTCTTTTGATTTCCTTCATTATTGTTTAAAAACATTGTAACAGTAACAAACAGTTTTGATCCAGATGAGATGCCGAGTTACTCGGCGTCTCATCTGGATCCAAACTGTTTGCATAGGTTATCACAGATCCGTCATTGGCAGCGAAAGGGTTAAGAAATTATATTAGACCTGACTCCCAACCAAACTTTCTGCATGATAAGCAGTCATTTACCTAAAGAAATCTAACTTTTTCTTTACTAAAAGTGTAGTTTCGAACGGTTTTACTGTATTTAAGGAAGCAGCACCATCAACATCTCGTTCCATTGGAACGTCGACCGCTGCCAGAGCACCATTTACTGATAATACTACGACCACGACCAGAACCGAAGTAACGACGGAGGCCCTTGTGAGAATACAACTGATAAAACAACTAACATAACAACTGGCAATACAACTAACAATACAACTGGGCCAACAGATCAAGGTGAATGTCCTCTGCATCGTCAAGTTAACCCTTTACCTTATAGAAATATCCATACAAGATATTCTTAGATTCTTAGTATAAATAAGCTGATTATTGATAATGGCTTATCTATCTTGTCTATGGTAGAAACTAAACAAATCAAATCAGATCTATATTACAATTTATAATTCAATGAGCAAGCAGATGATATCCTGATTCTACAGTAGCCGTCTGACCTGGGTCGACTCTGTTAAAGTAAGAGATAAATGTAGTTCACCTATGCTTAACTCTTTGTAATTTTTCGTCTGCAACAATCATTGTCGTCTGCTTCAATTCTAAAATTAAAATTTCTCTCATTTCTTTGGAAAAAAAAATGGTCAAAGTGAGACCTGTTTGGATGCTGATGAGACGCCGCATCAATTAAAAACCCCGGCTGTGGACTACAGTAAAATCTCGATTTTATTCGAATTTTCGTTATAAACGAATTTAGACCCTTTTAGGCAGGTGGCTGCTTAATGCATGATGAAAGTCATGCAGAAAGCTCCTAGAGGAGCTTTCTGCATGACTTTCACCATGCATTAAGCTGCCACCTGTCTTAAAGATCGGTGATAATACGTATTTTAGTGTTCGGATAATCGAGGTTTTACTGTATGTGATTTTCTCTGTATCACTAGTCCAAAAGGTATGCGACATTGATTGCTAAACGTTCTTCATCCAGGTCACGCGGTCTGCGAACGATTCTCTGACATTAGGCCTCAAGAGCTCCGCACTTGACTCTTCGCAAAGTCAAGACCATACCATATCACAAAGTATTTTCAACCCCTTTGTTCACCAGTTCTTCTTTATTCGGTGTATAACTAGGTCTCTAGATATGGTATACGATGTTTTAATTTACGAATGTCAAACAGAGTTTACTCCTATAACTTGACTATGGGATGAACAATGTTTACTCTACTACACGTAGTCTTTGGCGATCGCTTTACCTGTGCCATGGGGTCTGCAATATTCAATCTACTATCAGACTACGTAGTCTCTGGTGTCTGTAGTATTTAGTCTACTATCAGACTACGTAGTCTCTGGTGTCTGTAGTATTTAGTCTACTGTCAGATTACGTTTTCTGTGATACCCTACTCCCGGATGATATCTGCAGTATTTACTCTAATGCCATACTACGTAGCCTGTATTTATTTTTCTACCAAACTATGTAGTCCGTGGCGTCTGCAGTATTTACTCTACTACCATACCATGTATGTAGCCTCTGGCGTCTATAGTATTTACACTACTATCAGTTTATGTAGTTTGTGGCGTCTGCAGTATGTACTGCTAGACTACGAAGTCTGTGGCGTCAGCAGTATGTACTGCTAGACTACGAAGTCTGTGGCGTCAGCAGTGCATTTGCTCTTCTGCCATTACTCTGCTACAGGACTATGTATTCCATGGCGTATGCTGCATTTACTATATTGCTCGAACACGTATTCGATGGCGATCGCTTTACACATGTCCATGAGGTATTTATTAGCGACCGCGCATTAAGCGCGGTGCGTATATGGGCTTACGGAATTTCCAGCTAATGGGAGGAGCAGTCATTTAAAAAAAAAGAAAGTTACATGTTTGAGCAATGTAAATTGTATGTACTGATCGATTAAGAGTATGAATAACAGTTTTTTTTTTTACAAATTTCCTTGCACGAGTCCTGGGACTCGATAAACTGCAAATCTGCGAGTCCCCCAATGAAAGAGCGAGTCCAAATATTCTATGAAAATACATTATTAAAGCACTCAGTCAAAAGTATTTGTAAACCTGGCTTTATCATACTAATGGCTGATGAAAAACTGGGTATTGATTATATAATTAAGATACAAAATGTATTAATGAAACTTAAAAATTAAATTTTGTTAGAAATTTTAATGCATTATTGGGACTCGCATAATTTGAAACTATGCATCCCCAGAGATTTTTACGAGTAGGCCTACAGGACTCGGGACTCGCAGGTAAAAAAATCACTGGAATAACATATCAAAAGTGATGAAATAAAAATAAACATTTTTGTTAATATTGCATTAAAAGAAAATAAATGCATTATTGATATTAAAAATATGATCCTTTTGAATTTCCGGTGCAATAGGCTTGCCTAATGGTCTAGGAAAGTATTACACTTTTTACAGTAAATGCACAGTTCAGTGTGCAGTTTTTGGTTTAATGCGGATTAATTGCAAGTTTAGGTATAACATATATTTGCTTTGTAAAGTTTGGCCCAATTAAGAGTAAAAATCCTATACATTACGATGTATAAATGAATGTTTTAGCTGATTATCGACTTGAAAACAGTCACAATGTCAGAAAGACCGAGTCTATTGCACCGTAATGCGGCGACGCTTAGGAGTTCGTCTATTGGAACGCATGCACATAATAATCACATTTTCATGAAAATCACACGCACCTCAAGAAATGTTCTGCCCAATATTTACAGAATGTCTATTTATTCAAATTTAAAGAAACCCAGCTATATGTTAAGACTTTCTTTCAGTTTTGAAGTCTTAATGTACTGTAATTAGAATTCGACATTGCTTAGTTTTTAAAACATTTTCTTTAAGACCTTCTCTTAGTTTTAAAGTGTTGATAAATTAAATTTAAGTACGTTAATGTATAAAATGTAAAACATGGAGCACATAGGAATCATAAGTGGAGATACATCATAAGGCAAAAATAGCAAACTCTTATCAAAGGGCACCTGCAAGACGCGCCTGGCCTGAGTCTACCTTTTTTCAAAGGTTTGAAACGGCATTTATATAAAGGGTCAAGACACTTGTCACATTAATTATGTTATACTCGAATACCACAACGGCACTGTTGGCAATACCATATTAATCTTTTAAACACACGCACCCATTTTATTTTGTTATACAGGTGATTGTGACCATGACTGGATAAGATTCGAGGGCCAATGCTACTATGTCATGAGGACAGTCTTAAAATGGAGCGATGCAGCGGTATACACAATGGAAAATCATTTTATCGCCATTCTCGTGCACTCAGACTCACAACATCCACCTCTGTCAAAGGCTAGGGTTACTTTCGTCTTGGGATGAAGTCAGTTTGTTTAGTTGTTTCAGCCAAGGTCATGGTCACAGGCGTAAAATGCATTAAAACAATAAAGAATGGCAATTGTAACCAGAACCGACATGTTTCGGTATACATGTATTTTACAGATAATCAAACTTACAAAGCTAATATTAATTTTCGGTTTACATTATTGTATATTAGTTCTTTCCTGGAACCTCACAAATTTCAAAACCGACTGAAAACAAGTCTGATATCAACTATTACACATGCTTCTATAGCATTTTTTCTGATTTCTAGCTCAATCCATGGTTACCTACAATTTAAGTTAGACTCGTCCAAATGCATAGTGTAGGAAGTCAACTTTTCATTTGAAGCGGTGTTCTTATAAGAAGGTTTTCCATTAGTGTAACATTTATAATCAATTAATCCAGGGTCTTTTAAAAGGAAAATAAGCAAATAGTGTGGATTATAAACCGAAATAGGCTAAATTAGGTTTGTTAGTTGACTCTTGGCTAAATGTTGCACCTTGTGATATTTCGGCAATCTCGCTTCGCCTTCTTCAGCTGAATGACTAATTTTCATTTGAATTGTGTTAGTCGCGTGAAACAGGACTATTGCTTAATAACGGTTATCGCTCCAGTCCCGCGGCCTTGTTGTGTGATGACCTTGTTGTGTGATGTTGTGTGATGACCTTGTTGTGTGATGACTTCTGTTGTGTGATGACCTCTGTTGTGTGATGGCCTCTGTTGTGTGATGACCTCTGTTGTTTGATCTCTGTTGCCTATTTCTTCTTTCATTTACGCAAATTGTCTTTATATGAGAGAACATTAAGAATGTTACAATTTTATATTATCTCCTCGTTTATTAGTGAGTCTGTTCTTTTATTTCTTGAATTATTAGTAAGACTATCTGTGGAACACAGTTCTTTAGTGAATACATTTATTCAGCCGTTTCGATACTATGGATCAATATGTGACAGTAATCCGGCATCGCATCAATTATCAAAACAATGTGACACTGAGGTTCTATTTTGAAACGAAATGGAAGAAAAAGTCTTTTTATTGCTTTCGAAGAATGCAATATAGCGATCGGTCGTTTTTACGGCAAAGAGTTCACTATTTCTTGTGAACATGCGCAAGAGAAAATAGTTCTCTTCAATTCTAAACTAGTTTTGTTGTAAATTGTTCATTAATTTATTTACTTTTCATGCATTTAATAACACTTCGCTTTGTCAGATAACTTCTAGTCTACACAAGATCAACCTTTTAAAAGCTTGAATTATTGAATATACTCCCAAAAAACGCGAAAGAATATCGGTATGACTAAACACCGGATCCGACCAGATATGAAGTTCATATCCGCGGATATGAGTTGCGCAAGCTTGAAAATCAGCATTTATCATATACGCGTATATGAACCTCATTCCTGGTGTTTAGTTAAACATTGTTTTCGCAACACATTGGCGTTTCTACAGCAGCAATAGCTTGTCTGTAAATTATAAATTTCTTCTCCGCCGATAGCAAAGACTTCCCAACTAGAAAACCTGTTGTGTTTTTCATTGATCAATTACCTCTCCGCCGATAGGGAGGGAGAGGGATTTTTTATATCGACACCGTGTACGTGATAAAACACTAACCGCATTTCTATACATCCGTCTAACCTAGATATCCGAGTAATCCGTATAGCGTTTATGAATCGCAGTTTCTGTACTTTCGCTTTCATACCAGCAGTCTTTCTATTAGCGTAATTTTACTGATGAAACACGATAGAAATGCCAACTTCTCTTGCAGTGTTAACAGGCTAGTATGCGTATTACTCTCTACAATGGATTTAATTAGTTTCTCCACAAACCGAGATGGAACTTTCCATTCATGCCATTGTCATCGCAAAAATGCGAGACATACATGTAGGCTTCTTCATTTACAAAAAATGCCGATGATATCTTTATCTACCAAAAGTCCGATCATATTTGTCTTGGTTAATGGAATAGTTGAGATTTACTGTGCTTTCTGATTTATAATGGGGTTTTATGAAAACTCATTGATGACGTGTTTACAATTTTAGTAATAGCCAAGAAATATGCAGTTGCAGACAAAACACACAAGAAAAAGACCATTAAATTATCAGAACTGCATGAAATACTTTTAATTGAATTGTACTGTCACTTGATAGAGAAAATATGAACATGTTAAATGTTATGTTGATATTTTCTGACCTTTTCCCCATAAGCATTCATTTCACGCTTATTTTTCCCCTCCGGTAAGGCCATGCCCTTTCCCTAAAATCAAAGAAAAAAACCTGGGTGATGTCATAGCAAAGAACATTTGACAACAAATTTGATATGAAATAGCCAGAGATGAATATCATTCTCGGCCATCAATATCCTGATCTGATGGAAATTAAGTTGTATTTTAAAAAGGTGTAAAACAGTGTCTACTCTGATCATGTATATTTACAGGGGTTAGTCTCCGTTTGGCTATTTTGAATAGACCCAGTAATGATAGAACAATTATAGAATTGATTTGAAAATGATTTATCTGTAATCTTGAGTCTTAATAACAAAATGCTGTCAGTCCAAATTTCAAGAATAAATTGGAATATAAAAGTTGGGATTCATATAAGTTTATGATCAGTGGAATTCATGGTGGAGTTTTGATAGGATAAAACATCATATGGATTATTAGGAATTTACTGTACATTTGATATCATTATGAATCAACCAAGATTTTGGATTAATGTGTGTGTGTTTGCATACATGTATATAAACCCGAACAAAATTTAACTAAAATATCATACTACATTGTCTAAACAGTAGTTAAAATTCTAGGGTTCGTAATTAATAAGGAGGGTAGTGCTTTGAAATACACAACAGCATTTGATATTGCTTTGATATGAATTGAAAGATGACACTGTCACTCAGCATTGCATTTCTGACTTGTTTAGGTCAAGGACTGTCTGAGTGTTACTAATAACCACTTTGCTTATGGTTTGACTGTTGCTACAGTCTGTCATATTTTTAGTATTACATTAAACAATTCCAAGACGTCAAAAATGGTGATTAATATGTACAGCAACTTCTTCCCTTACACTTAACATCCTTATCAAACTCGAAAGCAATTATGGCTGTTCAGGCCTTTGATTTAGAACTGGGGCTCGTTTACTAAATATCTTAAGACCAAAATTATCATAAGTCCTGATTGTACGACAATCGCCACTGGTACAACTTGGATAGCCGAAAATATCACACATTCTTGTGTCTATTAATAAAGGCTAACTTCGTACGACAAAAAAGTACCGTACTTTATACAGTAAACCCCTCTAATGCGACCACTTTAAGAACAAACATGGCTGTCTTCATAAACAGATGGTTGCTTAATGCAGGACGAAAGTTATGCAGAAAGCTCCTACAAGAGCTTTCTGCATAACTTTCGTTCTGCATTAAGCTACCACCTGCCTTTGCCACTTTGAATAATGCCCCCTTTTTGTGGTCGCATTAGAGGGGTTTTACTGTAATATACGACAAATGCAACTGATATGTTAGAACATACGACAACTTCAGCCGTACGATATTTAGTTAAAACGGACCCCTGGAGTATAACGGCACTTACTCAGTGTTGAACAGATAATAAAAAATACATATGCACGTGACACTTGACTTGTAAAAACTTTTATTGCTGTTTTAAGTCTTTACCTCTTGATTAACCAAGTAATAAACAACGACAACGTGGATCATAAAAAGCTAATTATTTGTATTGACATATGGACACAAGAATTTTGGACAGAAACTGCACAATCTATGGAATGCGGGTCGGGACATGCCAATTGCCATTTGCTAAACTGCCATTTGCCAAATTAAAAATTTACGAACGTGTTCTTCTCGCTTACCGATATACAGAAATTGGGTATATTATTGTTTTGATCAGGATACAAAACATATTGTAGAATGAAGCCCACTGATCTGTCTAATCCTTGGATCCGCCAAGCACTTTTCAGAGAAAAGAAACTAGAATCACTGACAATATGGCAATTAGCAATTGGCATCTGGCATATTAGCAATTGACATTTGGCAAATTAGCAATTGGCATTTGGCAAATTGGCATTAAGCAACTGGCAAATTAGCAAATTAGCAATTGGCATTTAGTAATTGGCATGGTCCGATCCGCATTCCATGCGGTACCGACGAGGATCTGTCTAATCCTTGGATCCGCCAAGCACTTTTCAGAGAAAAGAAACTAGAATCAATGACAATATGGCAATTAGCAATTGGAATCTGGCATATTAGAAATTGGCATTTGGCAAATTAGCAATTGGCATTTGGCAAATTGGCATTAAGCAACTGGCAAATTAGCAATTGACATTTAGCAATTGACATGTCCCGAGACGCATTCCATAACAATCAGCTATGTACTGTTACATAAGCAAACGATGCACACATAGATCAGACGGCTGCTATAGGAGGTATAATCTGTTTGCAAATACATACGAGATGCGTATACATGTGACATATTTCTAATTATCGTATACATGCGCCAAATTTCTAATTATCGTCTGCAATCCATTTTTTGTTAAATCATTCGCTACAATAAGGAAATGAGATGAATAAATGTAAACTTCAAAGGCATAAATCACAGATATAGAAATAGAGATTGAGACAAATTGTGAAGTCCCCAATCAGACTCCGCCTTGAAAAGGCAGCGTCTGATCTAGGACTGCGCTATTTGTCGTGGAGCATTTATGCCGGTCAAACGGTTAAAGGTTAGACAGATGCACATCTAATTTCCATGCTATTGCTCATTAAGTTTTAACATCTACAGAAATGAGATAATTTTTTCAATCTTTTTAATTTTTCGTTATGCAGGATCTGTGCTTGTCGTATGGTAGTAGCCTGGCCACAGTAAACAGCCAGGAACAGTTGACTGTCTTCGAAACAATATTGGGATCCTTTCCACACTCAGGTATCTAATTTTATGATACGAACGAATACATTGAGGTCCCTTTAACTCCACATCCTGTTTATGTAAGGAATATGAATATTTACAAGCTGAAGTTATACAGTTAAACCACTTAAAGCCGGCATTCTATAGAGAATAATTTAGATGCTTTTAAGCAGGTGGCTGCTTAATGTAGAGTGAAAGTCATGCAGAAAGCTCCTAGAAGCTGCCACCTGTCTCCAAGACTGATACTCAAACTGAATTGGACGTCCGGTTTAGAGAGGTTTTACTGTATCATGGCATATGTACACAGGATGTTTCGGCTCAGACAGAAACTGTAGAATAAAATCTATAGTAAAGCTTGCGCAAACAGAGCAGACCCTCATCAGACGGTTCGTTTATTCTGATCTGGGTGTACTCTGTTATCAAATATGCGAGAATATGTGAAAAGGCGTTTATATGAAGGAAAGAGGGTTTAACAGTGTGCACCCAGCTGAGACACCGCGTAACTCGTCATATAATCAGGGTCCAGGCTGAGACACCGCGTATCTCGTCATATAATCAGGGTCCAGGCTGAGACACCGCGTAACTCGTCATTTAATCAGGGTCCAGGCTGAGACACCGCGTAACTCGTCATTTAATCAGGGTCCAGGCAGAGACACCGCGTAATTCGTCATATAATCAGGGTCCAGGCTGAGACACCGCGTAACTCGTCATTTAATCAGGGTCCAGACTGAGACACCGCGTATCTCGACATATAATCAGGGTCCAGGCTGTTTGACGCTCAATTAACTCTTTGCACGATAAGTAAATTTTCGTCTGCAACAATTGTCGTCTGCTTTAATTCTTAAAATAAACTTTCTCTCATTTCTTTGCAAAATATTATCAAGGTGACAAACAGTTTGGATCATGATGAGACGCCAAACTGTTTGCATAGGTAATCACAGTTTCGCCGCTAGCATGCAAAGAGTTAATACTTTCTCAAAATGTTGAACAAACTGTTGAATGTAGTAAATTTGCACGGGAACAGACGTCACGTTTTATACCGGAGGCCTGTTCAGGAGTGTGGGCGCTCGATGTCATGAGGTAGTGCCTAGTGCCAGCTAGCGCAAGCTAGCCTACTCGCTAGGTGTATCGCTTTGACATTGGCTTGTGTTTCCAAGATGGCTACCTACACGGTAACAGAAGCAACCGACTGGAATAAAACAATCGTAATTAACAAATTTTGCTCTAGAACCCGACCGCAGATCAAAAATTTACTTGATTTTAGAAAGGTAGCTCGATCGCGTTCAGTAGTGATATTTTTGCTCGGGCAAGCGCTCATCATGCGCCCGCGTTCCTGAACAGGCCTCGGGATGTATGCTAATTTCTACATGTGGCGCTACGTGATTGGATGAACGAATTCAAAGACACATTGACTTGTCCGAAGGAATTGACTTGAATACAGTAAAACCTTTCTATAGCGAACACTAAATCACATCAAGTATTTTGTGTTAAAAGTAGTTGGTTACTTAAAGAAAAGATGTTATTCAAACAAAACGCTCCTATAGGAGCGTTCTGTTTTACTTTCACCTTGCTTTAGGCAGCCACCTGCCCTTATATACCAACTAATTAACACAATTTAGTGGTCGTTATAAAGAGGTTTTACTGTATTCGATCATCAAAATGTTAACTTGTTTATAATCTATGGAACACCATATCTTTCTCAAAATGGCAAAACATAATTACATAACAACCAGTCATCATATATCGGTGACCTAACATCATATATCGGTGACCTAACATCATATCATGCCTACTCAACATAATGTTTTTAACTGATCATAATAACGAGATAAACGCATACAACACGTGTTGGTTGACTAAATACAATGTTCAAATAACCCAATAAAAGAACTGCAAGACAGAGCGCCATAGCTCAGTGACTGGATACAAAAATAATTGACCGTATATAATACTATACCGATATATGATGACTGGTTGTCGTGTAACTTTGTGTTGCCATTTTCTAATGCTGTTGAGTGGTCATTTTATTATATTTTTGGTTCGTGATGTTCTGTTTTGTCCAAATTATATGCTGATCTGTTTTATTTAATTATGTTGAGTGCTCATAAAATGATGTCCAGTTTACTGATCATTCTATCTGGTGGCTACCGTATGTCAACTGGTAGATAAAGTTATGCTCGGTTGCAGTACTGTTATATCCTCTCCAATTGTAATGTTATTTGGTGCTCATAGCATTATATTTTGTCGTATATCCATGATGATCGGTCATTTTGAAATTATACGCTTTCAACGTTTAGTTTTGTCAATTTGTAATGGCGTTCAGTCGGAACGGTATTATATTCCGTTCAGCATGCTGCGTAAGGATATTTAGTCATTTGGTCGTTATGTTCTCTTAATTCATTATTATGTTCATTCAGATTTCGTACTTTTAATTAACAGATACATGTAGCTATAACAGAATAGAAGAAAAGGGGGAATGTTATAAATAGCCATGCTGCATAATATCCGTATATTAAACCAATACTACACATTGCGTCATAGATCAATGTTGTTCACTTGCTGAAACACACTGGCGTGGAAACCATTATTGGGTCGCCATGAACGGTGACCCTTTATTTTTATGCCCCCCAGATCAAATCTGGGGGGCATATTGTTTTTGCCCTGTCTGTCTGTCTGTTTGTCTGTTTGTCTGTTTGTCCGTTTGTCTGTTTGTCTGTTTGTCTGTTTGTTTGTCAGCAACTTTAACATTGGTCATAACTTTTGAGCCAGTACAGATAGAGACTTGATATTTGGCATGCATATGTATCTCATAAAGCCGCACATTTTGAGGGGTGACATGTCAAGGTCAAGGTCATCCTTCAAGGTCAGAGGTCAAATATATGGGTCAAATCACCGACTTTAACATTGGACATAACTTTTGGACCAGTAGAGATAGAGACTTGATATTTGGCATGCTTGTGTATCTCATGAAGCTGCACATTTTGAGGGGTGACATGTCAAGGTCAAGGTCATCCTTCAGGGTCAAAGGTCAAATTATCTGTTTTTTTGGCTGTAACTTTAACATTGGTCATAACTTTTGAGCCAGTACAGATAGTGACTTGATATTTGGCATGCGTATGTATCTCATAAAGCCGCACATTTTGAGGGGTGACATGTCAAGGTCAAGGCCATCCTTCAGGGTCAGAGGTCAAATATATGGGTCAAATCACTGACTTTAACATTGGCCATAACTTTTGGACCAGTAGAGATAGAGACTTGATATTTGGCATGCTTGTGTATCTCATGAAGCCGCACATTTTGAGGTGTGACATGTAAAGGTCAAGGTCATCCTTAAAGGTCAGAGGTCAAACATATGGGTCAACTCACCAACTTTAACATTGGCCATACCTTTTGAACCAGTACAGATAGAGACTTGATATTTAACATACTTGTGTATCTCATGAAGCTGCACAGTTTTAGGGTTGACATGTCAAGGTCATCCTTCAGGGTCAAAGGTCACCAACTTCAAATTGGCCATAACTTTTGAACCAATAGAGATAGAGTCTTGATATTTGGTATGCATGTGTATCTCATGAAGCTGCACATTTTGAGGGGCAACATGTCAAGGTAAAGGTCATCTTTTAGGGTCAAAGGTCACTGACTTTAACACTGGCCATAACTTTTGAACCTGTAGATACAGACTTGACATTTGGTATGCATGTGTATCTCATGAAGCTGCACAGTTTTGGGGTGACATGTCAAGGTCATCTTTCAGGGTCAAAGGTCACCGACTTTAACATTGGCCATAACTTTTGAACCAGTAGAGATACAGACTTGATAGTGTGTATATATGTGTTTCTCATTTGGCTGCACAGTTTGAGGGGTGACATGTCAAGGTCAAGGTCATCTTTGAAGGTCAAAGGTCATTAACATTGGCCATAACGTTTGAACCAGTAGATATACAGCCTTGATACTGGTATGCATGTGTATCTCATGAAGCCGCACAGTTTGAGAGGTGACATGTCAAGGTCAAGGTCATCCTTCATGGTCAAAGGTCACAACTTTTAACATTGGCCATAACTTTTAAACCATTAGAGGTACAGACTTGATATTTGGTATGCATGTGTACCCCATGAAGCTGCACAGTTTGAGGAGTGACATGTCAAGATCAAGGTCACCCCTCAGGGTCAAATATCATATTGAGGGGGCATAGTGTTTCACAAACACATCTTGTTTATTTTGTTTTGTAAAAGTCTATGGGAGGAAATGTCATTGACTGAGTACAAAGATCATATGATTGGTGTCTGAAATACAACGATGTCAAACATTCTATTTTGTTCATGACTGTTTTATTTGTCTTTTAAGTGAACAAGATTTATTAATATACAAAAAACATGTATCAAAGCAATACAAAACAATCGCAAAAGCAATAAAATAAGGGGGGGGGGGGCAACAACCAATTTGCTAGTCCCTCTAAAGGAATAATTAGGGATATACTTTCTACGTGTATCGACTTATTTCAATAACAATGTGTGATGCGGGATGTTGGTGTATGTCGGTAGACAAGACCAGGTGATTAAAAATAACAATATGTATTATTTTTTGTTAATTTATAAACGCAATCAGCAAAATTGTCACGTGAATACACGTTGCGCTGAAAATCTGTTAATATGCAGTATTTCTTATCACATTAAGTAGATATGATTAAATCCAGTCACTGGAAATGGTCTATCATAAGACAATTTGATATAGTCTTTTTCAAGAACTGGAAATAGTCAGCCATTCAACTGTTTGGCCTGATCAAATTCCAGAGCTAGAGAGAGTGGACCATTGGACACGTTAATTTGCTTAAATATAGCGAGTACAACTAGTCAACCTCTCAAAACGTTGACTTGATCAAAAACATTGAGTGGAAATAGTCAACCATTCGACATGATGACTTGGTTATAACCCTTCACCAGAAATAGTCAACAATTCGACATGTTGACTTGCTGAAATAGTGACTGAAAATAGTCAATCATTCAACACGTTAACTTGTTCAAACACATTGGGTGGAAATGGTCAACAATTCGACACATTGAGTTGATCGAATGCAATGAGTGGAACAGTCAATCATATGACACTTTGACTTGTTTATTACCTGTTACAGGAAATGGTCGACATTCAACACGTTGACTTGGTCATAACCCTTCACAGGAAATAATCAACCGTTCGACATGTTGACTTGCTCATATACATTGAGTGGAAATAGTCAACAATTCGAAATGTTGACTCGTTCAAATACAGTAAAAGAAAATAGTCAACCATTCGACATGTTAACTTGTTCAAATACATTGAGTGGAAATGGTCAACAATTCGACACATTGGTTTGATCAAATATAATGACTGGAAAACATCAATCAGTCGACACATTTACTTGCTCAAATACAGTGAGTGGAAATAGTCATCCTTTCCAAACGACTTGATCAAAATATATTGACTAGAAATAGTTAACCATTTGATACTTTAACCCTTTCGCTGCCAGTGCCGGATCTGTGATTACCTATACAAACAGTTTTGATCCAGATGAGACGCCGAGTAATTCTGCGTCTCATCAGGATCCAAACTGTTTGTTACTGTTACCATGTTTTTGAAACAAATATGAAGAAAAAAAATGAAATTTTGTAGCAGACGACAAAGTTAGCAGACGACAGAGTTAGCAGACGACAGAACTTAGCAGCTAAAGGGTTAACTAGTTCATTACCTATTACAGGAAATGGTCGACATTCAACGCGTTGACTTTGTCATAACCCGTCACAGGAAATAATCAACCGTTCGACATGTTGACTTGCTCATATACATTGAGTGGAAATAGTCAACAATTCGAAATGTTGACTTGCTCAAATACAGTGAGAGGAAATAGTCAACTATTCGACATGTTAAATTGTTCAAATACATTGAGTGGAAATGGTCAACAATTCGACATGTTGACTTGCTGAAATACAGTGACTGAAAATAGTCAATCATTCGACACGTTAACTGGTTCAAATACAATGAGTGGAAATAGTCAACCATTCGACATGTTGACTTGCTCAAAAACAGTGAATTGAAATAGTCAATCATTCGACACGTTAATTTGTTCAAATACATTGAGTGAAAATGGTCAACCATTCGACATAATGAGTTGATCGTATTCAGTGAGTCAACCATTCGCCACATTGGTTTGATCAAATATAATGACTGGAACAAGTCAATCATTCGATACAGTGAGTGGAAACAGTCATCCATTCCAAATGTATTGACTGGAATAGTTAACCATTTGACACCTTGTCTTGTTCATTACCTGTTACAGGAAATGGTCGACCAATCGACATTTGTTAGTGACGACTGGAAAAGGTCAATCATTCGACATGTTATTTGCTAAAATTCATTGATTGGTCAATTTAGTCAACCGTTGACTTCGTTATAGTCTAACTTGAAATATTATATAATTCGACATAATAGCTAGTTAAGGCCAGTGAGTGCATATATTACCACTAGTTATTCGAAAAACAAACTAATGCAAATAGTGTTGACCCATATCAAGCGATCCCTGAAGGAGCCATCTGTCCATGATCAACACTGTAATTGCTACTACATCGGTATAATTTATAGGTACAAAAACGATACTAAATTGACTCATTCAGCTGTACAAACTGGCGGTTAAGAAAGACAAGGAGTCGGTATATTTAGGATAATTACAGTTGAACTTCGATAACTCGAACTTCAAAGGACCATACAAATTAATTCGATATAACAGAGGTTCGTGTTATCCGATTTCTAATCTGAACAATTTCTCAATACCACAGCTTAATTTCTAATCTGAACAATTTCTCAATGCCACAGCGTAATACAGGTCTAAAGCAATGCTGAAAGCTCCTTTAGACCTGTATTAAGCTGTCACATGTGTTTCTAGATATCTGTAGCGATATTTTTTGAAAGGACTGAACATTTTATTCGAGTTATCCCGAAGTTCGAGTTATCCGAGTTCGAGGTATCGAATTTCAACTGTATTAGGTAAGAAAGACTAGGGGGTCGGAATATTTAGGATAATTAGGGTGATTGACATGTGTCATGGATATACAATGAACAACATATAACATTATATCATGTATTTGTACAGCTACGTTTTGGCTCGGTGGGAAATACATCAATGGTTCATGGTACTGGAATTCACGCACCGTCACTAGAAAGGTCACCTATTTCCGTTGGTTCAGTGGAGAAAATAAGCCTTGGAACACTAACCAGTGTATGGCGTTGTGTAAAGATACGACTGGTATGGAATGGTTCTACGTTAGTGTACAATGCGAGACGGGCACTGATCTTCGGTATATCATATGCGAGAAGCCTGGGAGTAGTGCTCTTGGTTGAATGAAGACATCGCACATACAAAACAGGCCATCGAAGATACCTATCGCATGGTACTAGAACATAAGAACTACACATTCAGTGAAATATACTAAAACCTCACTGAATGGATATGTACAATTAAACTGCTACAATGCAAGTGTATGGCTTTAAAAGATTCTTTAAACATTTGCAAACATAGCAGACCAAAATCAGGGTCTGCTCTATTTGCTTATAGGTCTAATATTTGAGATCTGATTTTATACTGTTTGGCATAATTCTGTATTCACTTGTTACTTATACAATTGAACTTCAAGGGACCATACAAATTATTTCGAGATGACAGAAGTTCGGGTCATCCTATTTCTAATCTGGGCAATTTCCCAAGTTCAAAACTTCATGCGGGTCTAAAGTAATGCTGAAAGCTCTTGTAGGACCTGCATTATACTATCAAATGTGTATCTAGATATGCGTAGTGATACATTTTAAATCAATGCTGTATTGTAAATGTTGGAAAGACCGAGCGTTTACTTCGAGTTATCCCGAACTTCAAGTTATCCGAGTTCGAGATACAGTGGTCCCTCCCTACAACGGCCCTCTCAATAACGATTCCCTCCTTACAACAACGCATGTCACCGTTTCCGAAACAACAAGGCTCCAGAAACAACTTTTTCCATCGTATTTTCTTTATGCCTCCATCAAACCCTATGTTGTGACCACTCTTTAGAATCGTCACTTTGTGACGATTCTAAAGAGTGGTCACAACACAGGGTTTGATAGAGGTATAACGGTTTTAGTTCGAAATACACCTTATCTGGGGATCTGCAAACAAGCTAATCATGTTTGATTTTCCCTCTCTATAACAACTCCCTCTGAACAACACATACAATCTTCGTATCCCAAAGAGTGTCGTTGTAGAGAGGGAACACTGTATTGAAGTTCAACTGCATATGTCTGTATATAATTATATTCTAATGAATATGCACCACGTATTGAGTCTTCCATGATTATTTATGCAGTAAATAGGTATCCATTTGAATGCGGTAAACTAATGTACTTGCATTTGCAAACACTGTAGACCAGATGAACCTCTTTATCAGTATTTGCACTGTTTGTCATTCGAAATCTATGGTTGTTTATCCCAAACAAAGAGCAGGGTCCATGCTTATAAAGCTTTTAGTTGAGTCTGAGTTTTGTTCTCAAGCTTTTGATTGGTAAAATTTGAGGTCTCAAGCTTTTGATTGGTCAGATTTGAGCCAAAGTTTTGTTCTCAAGCTTTTGATTGGTAAAATTTGAGGTCTCAAGCTTTTGATTGGTCAGATTTGAGCTCAAATCTGACCAATCAAAAACTTGAGAACGATCTCAGACTCAACTAAAAGTTTTATAAGCATGGACACAGACAGCTCTAGAAAATGTATTGCAAATCAGTCCTTTACTTCATGAATAGTCATGTGAGAAATGATAGCATCATAAATATTAATTAGCTGATATTTTATAATGTCACAAGGGCACTGATGTGTAAGTTAAACCCTCAGTTGCCAAGCATTGCCTGCAAACTATGTCGTCTGCTTCAATTTATACTTTTGACTTTTATTCGTCGCTACAAGAATATAAAGCTATCATCGAACAGTATGGAGCCTTGGTGTACACCATCTGTCATCTTGATCACATATTCGTGTATAACATTTAGCATCCTAAGTAAAGTTTCTTTTCATTCATACTTTATATCAGGTTTTCTTCTATCTGTCGCAAAGACGTACCAATGAACCTTTTATCTGATGAAATTCATGTGAGAAATAATAACATAAAATATTAGTTAGGTAGCATATAACCACAAAACATAATTGAACATGCCACTGCCAGACACTTTAGAATCAGATGTTATTATTCCATAAGCAACCAGTGCTAACACAGATCACTTGCTACTACGGGGCCTACTGAATACAGGGATTTTTTGGCTATGATTGAAGCTGGAAAGTCAGATCTATATTATTCCATTTGAGAATAGAGCAGATCCAGATCAGACAGGGATAGTCTGGTCTATGTCTACTCTGTTTGCACTGGACTTCAAATGCGTATTTTGTCAGGTAAAGGGTTAAGGTGTCAATGAGAGTTGATTATGATCAGATGTCGAGTGACAGGCTCCAAACTGTTTCAAAAGATGTCACTGAAAGATTCGCCCACAGGATGCTCCAAGTTCATCCATATATTTTAGCTCACCTGAACACAAAGTATTCAATGTTAGTTATTGTCATCACTCACTGTCTAGTGTCCGTCCGTTCTTCTGTACATTACCCATCAGTATTTTCCTGTAAACCAAATATGTTTTACAAATATGGCTACAGTGAACATTTAAAGGATATTCTCTTCTGACATAACATATAGGAATCCAATGTAAATTTGCAGTAATGTCTTGAGGAAACTTTTAGCTCTGTTTGGCTCAGCTGTGATCCAGGTGTGCTCTGTTTGTTAATAGAATAATTACGATCTGATTCTACCATTAGCAAATACAGTCATTGTTAATGAGTATTATCCAGTCATAAATCTTATATAAGTACATGTATTCATAAAGTAAAGACTCTACCTGAAAGGCGTTTTGAAAATACCTAAAATGCCAGAAATCATTTGTTAATGTGCTGAAAAGAAGTATGTAGCAAGAAAACCAGTCGAATAACACTGAAGAAGACAATACTTTCATGTATCTGATATTGAAGACCCGATAGCATTCGCCAATGTATTTAGTCTTCATTCGGGTTGCGTTTCAGCTTCATAACCGTTCGACATAGGCCGATAATACCCCCATTCCACTGGACGGCGCTTCCACTGCGCTCATGGCGATCATGGCGCTTTTCCAAAATCTTCCAAATCGCCGCAGAAGCGCCGTCAGATGCCTAATTTTGGGACCTTGGCGTTTCCTGTACGTTTATAGTACGCTTCAATAACGATCTCGCTGCGCTGTTTAGGATCCTGTAGCGATGTTGCTGCGCGTCTACGGCGCTTGAGGTCTCTCCAAGACGCTTCTACTACGCTTCCACTACGACACGGGATTTCAGGCTACGCTTCGTCTACGCGTAATACGTTGCTGTTACGACCTTGCTTCGACCTAGGCACAGGAGCTGCGCTTCTGTTGTGCTTTTGGAACGTTTCTATATAAAATGGGTGATTAACCTGATTTCGAAGCAGTTGACCATCATCCTTCGAAGAAAATGGATCAAATTGTTTTGAAGGCCCAGATCATGAAAAACACAGTGTTGGGCCTGATCTAAGTCTTCTTTTTGCTAAGTCTTCCTATAGGTTGACTCAAGCATTAACCTTTTCCCTGTTCAATATCCATGTAAGAAATAATGATCTTATGAATATTTATTAGCTGCATTTCTAAAAATTTAACCTTTTTAAGAAATGTTTTTGCTCTGACAAAAACTGTAGAATCATATCTATATCATGTTATAAGCAAACGGAGCATACCCTGATCAGACGGCTCCGATAGGGCCTGTCTGATCTGGGTCTACTCTGTTTACAAATGTGTGAAAAAGTATTTGTATACGGACAAATATCTTGGCGCTTTTGTTGCGATGCGACTGCGATTGCGCTACGTTGCTCACGCTTCGGCTACGATACTGCTGCGTTCATGAATTTCTTAGTACGCTTCTGCGGCGGTCCACGTACGATTGTTTTGAGCAAGGTCAAAACAATCGCCGTGAAGTGGCGATCAAGAAGCTTCTGTTACGCTTCTACTACGACCAGGGCGCTTCTGCTGCGCTGTTGCCGCTCCTGCTACGATTCGCGGCGTTTTTACAAACATTTCGAAGCGTAGTGGAATCGCCGCTCAGTGGAATAGGGGTATAACAGTTTGTTGTACAACAACAAAAATATAAGTATCGATGAAAGATAACAGTTTGTTGTACAACAAAAATATAAGTATCGATGAAAACGATTTATTTTGTATAATTGTAGCTTTTTTTCGATATAAGTTCAAATTGACACTCTTCATAATAATGATTGAACATAATGATGGTTTTGAAAATTTGTGTTTATTGGCGGGTTTTTAACCCTTCGCTTGCTAATCACGTCAATATACCTATCTGTAAATAGTGAAAACCCAGATGAGACAGCTCAAGCAGGAGCTGTCTCATCAGGGTCTGCACTATTTACAAATTGATTGTGCAACCAGTGCACTCCACAGAAGTGATTGCACAGCGAAATACGTGTACAAAGTGAAGAATTATGTAATTATACAACAGGGCATGTGTAAAGAAGGAGAAATGTATTTTAAAATTCAGCAAGCGAAGAGTTAACCAACAGTATTCAACCCATTATGGTATGTCAACAAGATATTGATTAGGATAGGGATAGTTTTTCTAATTATGCGACAGTGAAACAATGTAAAACAACCGCTAGTCGGATTTCATTATGAAGGAATATATCATTCATAGGTTTTTGACACAAACGTGCAAACCGTTGTATTTCGTCAATGTAACTTTGCAGTGCAACATGGCTTTGTATTTCAATACGACTTTACATTTCAATATGACTGTAGTACAGTATAACTTTGCAGTCTACTTTGACTTTGTTGTTCAATATAAATGTGTCGTTCAATAGGACTTTGCAATTCAATATGACTTTGCAGTACTTTATAAATTTGCAGTGCAATATTGCTTTGCAGTTTAATATGACTTTACAGTTCTATATGACTTTATAGTTATACCCCAACAACGAAGTTTGGTGGATATGCTGGAATCAGGTTGTCCGTCCGTCCGTCCGTCCGTCTGTCCGTCCGTGGACACAATTTTGTCCGGCCTTCTTCTACTACAGTCTTGCTTCAATTTTGTTGAAAGTTCATGTTTAGCCATATGACCATATAAACCTGAGCACCGCATATTTCCATTATGATCGGACCATTACTTCAGGATTTGTCAAAAACACTACCACCAGGGACGGGATACGAGATACATTTACACTTAGCCTAATGGAATTTCATGTATTAACCAATGACGTTATGAATATCAATTAGCTTTTTTATTATGGCATTATGATACTGGAAGTTTTTACCCAAGCAAAAACTGTAGAATGAATGAAATAGAACAGACATTGTCCTGTTTGCAAAGACGTGAAACAGTGTTTGAGTTAGGGAAAGCTTATGATTGGTCAGATTTGAGTTCTCAAGCTTTTGATTGGTCCGATTTGAGCCAAAGGCTCAAATCTGACCAATCAAAAACTTGAGAACGAACTCAGACTCAACTAAAAGTTTTATAAGCATGGACCCTGGTGGTTTATTGCAAATTCTAAAAGAAATCACTTGCAAAGAACACTGTTTATAATGTGACATTGTACTCAGATTGTTTCAGATTGTTCCAGTCGTTGTATTTGATAGAAAAATAGTTAGGTTTCCTGTTTACTTGTATGTATATACTTTTTTATTTTGACTAATGTGAGCGATATAGGGCCGTCATGGTCCTGATGTTTTACGTTCAATGTTGTAAGCTTTAACTCGAGTCAGCTATACAGTTCGCTAGTTATTTGACATGCTATATGTTGTAGTTTTATTAGCTTTTATAGTGTTCTGGTAGGACCACCTCCTGTTGACCAAACAAATCACTATGTTAACATACGTTCATTGGTGTTACAGGAGTGTGGTAGGTCCATTCATGGTCACCAAACAAATCAACACGCTAACATATGTCCAATGGTGTTTTAGGGATCTGGAAGGACCGTCCTCTGTACACCGAACAAATCGCTATGCTAACATATGTATAATGGTGTTATAGGAGTCTGGGAGGACCATTTCCTGTTACCTTACACTCCACTATTCTTACATACGTCCAATTGTGTTACAGGGGTCTAGAAGGACCACCTCCTGTTACCTTGTGCTGCATTTACACTTAGCCACGATGTCTACGATCTCCACGATTCGAGAGAAGCGTGGTGAGCGTTGGGTGTCGTAGTATCGAATCTTGGTGATTTTGAGGGAGCTTGGAGAATCGTATTTTTGACGGCCAAAATATTTCCACGATTATACCGATTGGTTGTTATATATTTTGAGAGAGCCTGATAAAATGTGGAAATCTTTGCAGAACGTAGTACAGCTTAACAGACCTTAACATAGCGCATCGAACCTTAATACTCCATCATAGGGGGTATGTGTGAAATTGGAAACACGATTCTATCACGCTTTGTCAACCTCTTCTGCGATTCGTCAAAGTATATTGAGTCATTTCGGTAATTCCATCACGCTACGGCACGTTCTGTAACAATCATCACGATTGGTCCCCGCGCTCTGTGACGTTCTGATAAGTTCGGATAAGTTTAGGCGCAGGTTTTACTTGTTGGCTCCACGCTCTGTAAGATTTATTTCACACTCTTCACGATTTCATATTTGAAGAGGCCTGCTAAAACAGCTCGGAAAGGTTCTGCCAAGAATGGCCAGATTGCCCCTCTCTCTCACACCATCACAACCAGCAACTGAAGAGGTTCCAGCAGAAGACCATCTACTCAAGAAGAACTCCCATATCAGCCAACCATGCCTTAACCATGGCCTAATCCATCAGGTCCTGTGCATTCTCTTCCGTCTTCTCTTTCTTCTCCCTTCTGTCTTGCCTTGCTCCGCCCGTTGTTGTTGCTGTCGACTCCCTTTTCTTCGAGCAACTATATATGCATACGAGGACTGATTGATGTTGTTAGCCTCATAGGTAAGGGTTTGACTTTTGGCGGACATATCGCATTATATTTCAACATAATCCCTTCAATATCTATACAGTTTTGCCAACGATTGATAAGGGTCTCAATGCCACTTTTAAATAAGTCATTTTCTTGACCGTTCAATAATTCCTCCACTACATGAATGACGTCATCATCTAACCGAAAGTGGGTACCGGAATGGCCCTTTTCAATTTTGGAAATAGACGACAGTCCGGTGGAGCGAGATCAGGTGGATGCCATGGCAATGACAGACTTGTGAACAGGAGCATTGTCCTGGTGGAACAATACACCTGGTGGAACAATACAACTGTAAGTGTTGATCCAGCTACACACTGTCTATCAGGTCAAGGGATAGACTGTAGAATTGATCTAACTACACATTGTCTATCAGGCTAAGAGCTAGACTGTAAGTGTTGGTCTAGCTACAAACTGTCTATCAGGTTAAGGGCTAGACTGTAGAATTGATCTAGCTACACACTATCAGTTTAAGGGCTAGACTGTAAAGTGTTGATCTAGCTGCACACCGTCTATCAGGTTAAGGGCTAGACTGCAAGTGTTGATCCAGCTACACACTTTCTATCAGGTTAAGGACTAAGTTCTAAGTGTTGATCTAGCTATACGCTGTCTATCAGGTTATGGGCTAGACTGTAAGTGCTGATCCAGCTATACGCTGTCTATCATGTTAAGGGCTAGACTGTTAGTGTTTATCTAACTACACACCGTCTATCCGGTTAAGGGCTAGACTGTAAGTGTTGATCCAGCTACACACTGTCGATTCGGTTAAGGGCTAGACTGTAAGTGTTGATCCAGCTACACACTGTCTATCAGGTCAAGGGATAGACTGTAGAATTGATCTAGCTACACACTGTCTATCAGGTTAAGAGCTAGACTGTAAGTGTTGGTCTAGCTACAAACTGTCTATCAGGTTAAGGGATAGACTGTAGAATTGATCTAGCTACAAACTATCAGTTTAAGGGTTAGACTGTAAAGTGTTGATCTAGCTACACACCGATTATCAGGTTTAGGACTAGACTGCAAGTGTTGATCCAGCTACACACTGTCCATCAGGTTAAGGGCTAGAATGTAAGTGTAGATCCAGCTACACACTGTCTATCAGGTTAAGGACTAAGTTCTAAGTGTTGATCTAGCTATACGCTGTCTATCAGGTTATGGGCTAGACTGTAAGTGCTGATCCAGCTATACGCTGTCTATCATGTTAAGGGCTAGACTGTTAGTGTTGATCTAACTACACACCGTCTATCCGGTTAAGGGCTAGACTGTAAGTGTTGATCCAGCTACACACTGTCTATCAGGTCAAGGGCAAGACTGTTAGTGTTGATCCAACTACACACTTTCTATCAGGTCAAGGGTTAGACTGTAAGTGTTGATCCAGCTACAAACTTTATATTAGTGTAAAGGCTAGACAGTAAGTGTTGATCCAATTTCACGCTATCTATCAGAATAAGGGCTAGACTGCAAGTATTGACCTAATTACACGCTGTCTATCAGGTTAAGGACTAAGTTCTAAGTATTGATTCAGCTACAAACTGTCTATCAGGTTAAGGTCTAGACTGTAAGTATTGATTTAGCTAAAACTTTCTATAAGGTAAAGGGCTAGACTGTAAGTATTGATCTAGCTACACGCTGTCTTTCAGGTTAAGGGCTAGACTGCAAGTGTTGATCTAGCTACACGTTGTCTATCAGGTTAAGGGCTAGACTGTTAGTGTTGACCTGATCCAGCTACACACTGTCGATTAGGTTAAAGAATAGACTGCAAGTGTTGATACAGCTACACACTGTCTATCAGGTTATGGGCTAGACTGTAAGTGTTGATCCAGCTACACACTGTCTATCAGGTTAAGGGCTAGACTTTATGTGTTGATATAACTACACCTTGTCTACCAGGTTAAGGGCTAGACTGCGAGGTTAAGGGCTAGACTGTAAGTGTTGAATCAACTACACACTGTCTATCAGGTTAAGGACTGGACTGTTACTGTTGATCAAACTACACACTGTCTTTCAGGTTAAGGGCTAGACTGTAAGTGTTGATCTAGCTACACACTGTCTATCAGGTTAAGGGCTAGACTGTAAGTGTTTATGTTATCCCACTAACCCAATCTCTATTGTATACAACGGAAAGAGTAGTTGGGGTGGTGGAAATACATAGTTCAGCAATAACAATAGACCTCAGATATGATGACTGCTCTGGTTGGCTATGCTTGTGCAAAAAAGAATAATTCAGTTTCTCCTTGGAATCTAGATATTGTTAACATTTACATATATTTATATTCGCCCTACAACGTCCTTATATAACCTTATTCTAAAAAGAAAGTTGCATAACCTCATGAACACCGGAAGCACGTCATTCATTTCTTAAATATAAGAAATACAATGGAATATAAATATAAGAAATAAATGACGTGCTCCCGGTGTTCATTGGTTATGCAACGCATAGCTTTACGAGCAAAGATTCACGTGAAGCCCTTCGGGCTTCACTAACTTTGCTCGTAAAGCTATGCGTTGCATAACCTCATGAACACCGGAAGCACGTCATTCATTTCTTAAGTATCATAAAAACGAACTTTATTTTTGGAAAAAAAATTACCAGTTTGATGATAAAATAAAAACTCATAAGACTCATATAACCATAAAACACAAACTATTAGTTTTGCCAGGATTCTTGTCATTGAGCCCATCGCAGAGGTGTATGCTAGAGTAACGAACAACAACTCTGCACGGAGATTGTAGTTATGTATGCATATCAGTGAATACGTCTCTTTCCACGTGCTCCGCGCTTCCGTGATGATCAAATTAGCCGAACCAAGTTCGTTCGATATCTAGTCATCAGTCAGTGAAAAGTTCACAGTAACATTACTTCTTAGAATAATCATTATCATGCCACGCTTTCAAGAAGCTGACAGACATCGTGCAATTACATCACTTCTGCAAGGAATGTCACAGTCAGGGGTTGCACGGCAATTTGGAACTAATCAGTGAACAATAAATTGTCTCTGGCATTGTCGTCAAGCCAAGGGAACAACTGCTGACCGCCCTAGAAGTGGACGTCCCAGCAAGACGACTGCACATCAAGACCGCCAGATAGTGCTGCAACACCTACGAAATCGATTCCGAACTGCGGTAGAAACTGCTTTGGAAACACCTGTACGACGTAACAACAGGATCAGTGGAAAAGACAGTGGAATCGTTTACGTGAACACGGCATAAAGCCCTATATGCCTTATAAGGATCTGCCGCTGACCTCGACGAAGAACGGCACAACGGCAGTGGTTTGGTCGTCATCGACCAAATCATTTCACCAGGCAACGCTAGTATTATGTTTTATTCTCCGACGAATCAATAATTTAATTGTTCGTGCAGACGGGCGTAAACGTGTATTCTGACGCAAAAACGAACGTTACACCGACGTGTGCGTTTTGGAAATAGACAGTTATGGAGGGGGTCAGTCATGGTTTGGGAGGAATCAGTCAAGCCTTCAAATCACCTTTAGTATTAATTGATGGTAACTTGGCAGCCAGTAAGTACAGAGATGACGTTCCGCTTTCTCACTTTATCCCTATAACACACCAGAACGCACTGATGTTCCAGCTAGACAATGCCAGACCACACTTGGCCCGTGATTGCCAGGACTGCTTAACACAAAACGGTGATCAAGTGTTGGACTGGTCGCCGTACAACCCCGATATATAGAGCATATGTGGAGTGAACTCGGTCGATGTGTCCGTCAGCGTGTAAATGTACCACATACGTTGAATTAACTTACACGCACGCTTATGGAAGAATGGGACAATATCCCCATAGCTGAAGTGAACAAACTGATTCGTTCCATGACCTCCAGAATCCGTGAATCTATATAGCTGCAAGAGGTGGACACACCAGAAATTAGACCATGACAATTTGTCATGCATTTTTGAGTGAATCGGTTTATTAATATATCGTCACTAATTCTAAATGAATTGCCAAATAAACTGAAGTGGATAGAAACATGTGCAAGTCTTTGTTCATTACAATGGAATACTTTCAATTTTCAAATGTCAGTTATTTCAAATATAAACGGTGGAAGTGAATGATTCTTGTCTTTATCATTTCGGTATAATATCATTTTAGAATGATGATAGTATATATATATATCGCACAGGATAGGTTCGTACCAAGTCATTTACTATAATCATGAAGGCATTGTTTATGCGCCATATCGCAAGAAAACATTTCAAACATTGTAGACATTCATAAACTGATCAGGGTCTGCACTATTTGCTGCAAAAATGTTGACAATTTAAAAAAAATAGTGGACAAAATGTTGACCTTTACAAGTGTTGATCCAGTTATACAATATCTATTAGGTAAAGAGCTAGGTTCTAAGCGTTGATCAAGCTACTAATATCTATTAGGTAAAGAGCTAAGAACTAAGCGTTGATCAAGCTACTAATATCTATTAGGTAAAGAGCTAAGAACTAAGCGTTGATCAAGCTACACAATATCTATTAGGTAAAGGACTAGGAACTAAGCGTTGATCAAGCTATACAATATCTATTAGGTAAAGGACTAGGTTCTAAGCGTTGATCAAGCTACACAATATCTATTAGGTAAAGGACTAGGAACTAAGCATTGATCAAGCTATACAATATCTATTAGGCAAAGGACTAGGTTCTAAGCGATGATCAAGCTACACAATATCTATTAGGTAAAGGACTAGGTTCTAAGCGTTGAACTAGCTACACAATATCTATTAGGTAAAGGACTAGGTTCTAAGCGTTGATCAAGCTACACAATATCTATTAGGTAAATGACTAGGTTCTAAGCGTTGATCAAGCTACACAATATCTATTAGGTAAAGGACTAGGTTCTAAGCGTTGATCAAGCTACACAATATCTATTAGGTAAAGGACTAGGTTCTAAGCGTTGATCAAGCTACACAATATCTATTAGGTAAAGGACTAGGTTCTAAGTGCTGATCTCTGTTTACCACAATTGTTTCAAAACGTGACTTTTACAGAGGTGCCAACCGGCGTCCATAGGAGAGAATATGTTAAACCATGTGACGGATATATTAGATTTAGCAGTGAAGAACCATATCTACATTTCGAGGGCTTCACAAAGTGAAGGAGTTAGAATAGTTTTGCACAAAGCCCTCAATTTACATTTACAGTAAAACTTCGATGATTCGAACACTCAAATGAATACCATTATCGCTTTGTAAGACAGATGATAGATCTATGCAGGGTGAAAGTCGTGCACGACGCCCAATCTGCATTCAGCAACCATTTGCATCAAAAGACGCCAGCCTTTCTTTATCAAAATTTGAATAATGGAGGAGTTTTTACTAATGTCCCC
This sequence comes from Azorinus chamasolen, assembly GCA_963576725.1. NCBI lineage: Eukaryota > Metazoa > Mollusca > Bivalvia > Cardiida > Solecurtidae > Azorinus > Azorinus chamasolen. Next base: position 51,422,139 of record OY755238.1, on the reverse strand, counting down.
TCTTTGTCGAGCTGCTTCATCATAGGTTTTGTTTTTCAAACTATGGTCCGATTTTTAAAAAAAATTAAAGCTTTGATCTGACCTGACGCCCGGCAACTGTATGAAAATTGAGGCTCGTTCCCCGACTGTGACGCAATAAAGCGAAAGGGAGATAGATAGAGAGATAGAGAGATAGATAGATAGATAGATAGATAGATAGATAGATAGATAGATAGATAGATAGATAGATAGATAGATAGATAGATAGATAGATAGATAGATATATAGATCGATAGATATAGGTAGATAGATAAATAGATAGATAGATAGATAGATAGATAGATAGATAGATAGATAGATAGATAGATAGATAGATAGATAGATAGATAGATAGATAGATCGGTAGATAGATAGATAGATAGATAGATAGATAGATAGATAGATAGATAGATAGATAGATAGATAGATAGATAGATAGATAGATAGATAGATAGATAGATAGATAGATAGATCGGTAGATAGATAGATAGATAGATAGATAGATAGATAGATAGATAGATAGATAGATAGATAGATAGATAGATAGATAGATAGATAGATTTTATTCAGGTTGTAGAGGTTAGCACATCGATTTTAGGCTGGCCTCAACGGATCAAATACACACAACCTCTATAATAGTAAGTGTAGTTAGAAAGCGCTTTTATGCATGTCGTTTCATAACTGTCAGTAAGCGCCATGCAGCGCCATTTTGAGGACGTATTTCTTTTAAAATGCGCCAGCGTAAGATTGTGATTAGTTGGATATTTCATAAAGTACAGTAAAAACTCGATACTACGAAAACTTAGTAATGTAGAATTTATGTATTTGTAAGCAGGTGGCTGTTTAATGCATGACTCTATAAACTTTCTGCATAACTTCCGTCCTGCATTAAACTGCGACCTGTGTTAATAATTAATAATGGTACGTATTTGTGTGTTCGGATAATCGAATTTTCACTGTAATAAAGTATTCTATCAATTTACAGACTTTTGAATAAATTGTTCTCTTATATTTTCAGTTAGAATGTTGTTATTATATTCCTATCTAAGACGAACTAAGCATAGCATAGTTCCCCCACTGTACAGTAAAACCCTTCTAAACCGGAATTCTAATTGAAAAGAATTTAGATACTTTTAGGCAGGTGGCTGCTTCATGCAGGGTGAAAGTCATGCAGAAAGCTCCTCAAGGAGGTTTCTGCATGACTTTCACCCTGCATGAAGCTTCCACCTGTCTCCAAGACCGGTATATATAGCAAATTTAACGTCCGGTTTAGAGGGGTTTTACTGTATTATAGCTTTATTTCGTGACTACTCGTGGTTCTACCTATGATGAACATTGAAATCAGTATTTCATACTATTATATGAAACAGTAAAACGGATACTACGAACACTCAAATACGTACCATTATTATCTTTAATACAGGTGTTAGCTTAATGCAGGGTGAAAGTCATACAGAAAGCTAATTAAGAAGCTTTCTGTATGACGTTCGTTCTGCATAAAGCAGCCACCTGTCTACAAAGACATAAAATCTTCTACTAAAAAATCGTAGTATCAGGTGTTTACTGTTAAGAATGAGCTGCAAAGATGTCATAAGAGCAAACGGAGCAGTCCCTGATCAGACGGCTCCTACAGAAACATTCTGATCTACTCTGTTTGCAAAAGTGTCAAAAGGCGTGTCTATGGAATAAAGATTTAGATCACTATCGGCGTACACCATGGCCTGACTGTATTGGCTGTATCAGAAATTCATCCCGCCATAAGTTGACTGTGATAACATTTTGCACACACTTTGGAAGCTTGGTGTCTCAGAATCCAAACTATTTGTCATTCAGAAACATTAAGAAAATTATGCTATGTACGGAAGCCCTGAGGTCTCATTTTGACTTAATAATTATTTGTTGATAGTTTCTGGTTTTTTTTGTTATTTCTTATTACTTATTTATTGTGACATTCATATTGAAAATAGCGGGGAACCGGCAGCATGGAGGGTTCTTGGGAAGATGATATGGTAAGTATTCTGTTATTTTATGAAATATACATTACACATATCTAGATTAACCCTTCGCTTGCTATTCACGTCAATATACGTACCTGTAAATAGTGAAAACCCAGATGAGACAGCTCCTACAGGAGCTGTATCATCAGGGTCTGCACTATTTACAAGTTGATTGTGCAACCAGTGCACTCCGCAGCAGTCATTGCACAGCGACATACCTGTACACAGTGAAGATATATGTAATTATACAACAGGGCATGGTTAAAGAAAGAGAAATGTATTTTAAAATTCAGCAAGAGAAGGGTTAAAAGTATCATTATAGGACTATTACTTTGGGTGAAAAACTAAATATCAAAACATTTTACGTGACTAAGTGTAATAAGTGAATTGGATATGCCTATGTGCTATATATGTTTTTTTATAAATCTTCTAATGACTTTCAGTCAACTTGTCTGTATCAAGTTTGTTAATACAGTTTATGCAGTTCCTTGCAGTTAGTGATTTCATATCTATTGTATATTTTTTGCATATCTTTCTTGACCGGATAGACAATCATATTGTATCATATCTATTGTATATCCTTCATTGTCAGGATAGACAATTATGCGGTTCGTTCCGATAATAATAATAATAATAATAATAATAATAATAATAAATCTTCACAAGTAAATGTTAGATACCTTTTCAGCGTGTACACTATAAATAAGTGGACAAAAAGAACACCAATACTAAATCATGACACATGCGGTAACAATGTGTATTCTCAAGCTTTTCAAAGAATGTAGACCCAAATAAGTTACTAACATATTATTATTATTATTATTTGCACATCATGCATGAAACAACATTATCAGTAAAACTAAAATTTAACAACCATTGTTCTGGCTGTATTTTGTCTTTATGAGCAGCTCATATACTGCCTGTACTGTTCAAAGAGACACTGTCCTGTTGCATAACTTAAAATAGTATCAAAATCTATTTGAGAGCTTTACATATAATTGGATAATTGTGAAAATGGACTATTTTTTTCTCTAGAGTAATCGACTGCGGGGTGGGGTTTGGGCAACCTGCTCTAGCGGGGCAACCTGCTCTAGACCCAATGTTTGGGTGGGTATCTAGTCCCCATGCTGGATCAATGCATGCATTTGATGTGTTTCCTTTCAAGACAGAGCTGGATCCATGCAGGCATTTGATGTGTTTCCTTTCAAGACAGAGACTATCTATAACGTTGAACCTAGTTAACTTACCTCGATTAAAAGACAACTGACCCAAATTCACAGATGGCAAGTTTTTAACTGCTGTTTTGATCAACATTGTGGTAACGTTGAACATTTACCCGTTATCGCTAAATTTCGATGTTGGCAATATTTTTTAAAGATATGTGTTAGGGCCAGGTGCTTGAGTGGGGGTCTACCCTGTCTAGACCCAATGCTTGATCTGTGCACGCACTTGCTGTGTTTCATTTAAAAGAACACGAGCGATCTATGATGTGTAAGATAGTTTCACCTAAGTATGAAAACTTTAATCCCAAATTGCATAATATAAGGAACTTGAATCTACATTGTATCTACAACAGATACCGAATAACTCGGCGTCTCCATTTGATCATAGGTGTTTGCATGTATGTTATTAACGTGTCACTTAACAGGCAAAGGGACAACTATTTTGCCTAGAACAAATGACATACTGCTAGGGTAATTTTCAACTTTAAAAATTGGCCTCTCCATCATTGACTATATGTGGAGGTATGTGTTGTGAAGTGGGGCCGGGGGATGGGGATGTCTAGACCTCACGTAGCAATGGAACTACGCATACACTTGATGTGCTATATTTCTAAACAAAGGTGATCAATGATGTTTAACATAGCTTTAGATAACCTTGAAAGTTTTAAATTGAATATTAAAACGCGTGATTTTTTAAGAAAATATAGACCAGGTGTCAAACAGCTTAGATCTAGATCATATGCCGACTTCTATGTAGGTTAGTATTGGGACGATTAGCCGTAAATTGGTAAACATAGACAAGTTTTGCCAAGGACAAGTGACAGATTATTAGGGTCATTTTTCAAAGTTGAAAATTGGCCCCTCCGTCGTGGACTGTTTCGAGAGCTGTATGTTGCGATAGGGTGTGTTCTAGACCCATTGTTTGACCTGGAAATGCACTGTCTGTGATTCATTTCTAAATACAGACGATCAATGACGTTTGACACAGATTTAAGTAACCTTGGTCATTGTAAATTTAATCCTAAATCGTGACTTTGAAAGAAAATAATTGATCGGGCATCAAACAGCTTAGATTCAGATAAGATGCTCGGTGTCTGCAAGTATGATATTATCGTGGCGATTATCAGACAGTTGGTAAAGTTACAAATGTTTCACCTAGACCATTATGTGACAAATTGTTAGAATCATTTCACAATGTTGAAATACGATCCAGCTATGCATAGTAAGCTAAATTGTTAAAGAATGAAGCACGGATGTTCGGGGTGTTTAATAATATTTCAGCAATAACTAGTAACATTTAAGCAATAACTATTAGCAATTAACTTTTAAGCAATAACTAATAACAATAAGGTTTTAAGCAGTAACTTATAACAATTAACTTTTAAGCAATAACTAATAACGATTAACTTTTAAGCAATAACTAATAACAATTAAGTTTTAAGCAATAACTAATAACAATTAACTTTTAAGCAATAACTAATAACGATTAACTTTTGAGCTATAACTAATAACAATTAAATTTTAAAACCAATCACTAAATTTACTTCTACATCTGTATAAGCAGAGGTTCATATTAAACGGTTTCCAGATGTAAAGAGTTGGCTGTATCTTATCAATTCATTTCCATGATTATTGAAGTCCTTTTTCTCGGTAAAATAAATTGAAGATATATTAACAACCCGTTTCCTACAGCCAAATGTTTAGCAGAGGCATCAGGTTTTTATGCGTATTGATGATCACATTTTTACATGTTCCACTTTATTTACAAAGCATAGATGTATTGGTAATTATATTCGAATTGTTTGTAGTTGCTATCTTGTATCGTTAAACGTGCTCATGTTCTTTACCCGGTATCCTCATTACAGCTCTTATCCGATAGTACACAACGTTTGACTTGTACAGTATGTAATAGTCCACGCTTAATATACGAGATCGTACAGTATCCATTTGTAACGGCTCCCATTTTTGAAAACATCTTTAGCTTACATAGAATAAAATTGAAACGTGTGTTGGTGTTGATGTTTTTCAGGACAGAAGAAAAAGAATACACTCTCTTGTGAACAAATTGAAGATAAAGAAGACCTCTACAATGCTTGGAACTGTTGTTATTAAAGATATAATGAGTGACATTATCTTAGACTTATTTATGCAAGTAAAATGGTACTCCACCCGCTTATGTGCTTTATCTTGACTTGAATCTAAATTAAGCCAGCCAGACTTAAATTGCTTTCAAGCTGAAGTCTTATAAGCACTAGTAGGTCTGACGATTAAATAGAACTGTTTGTTTTGTTAACCATGAATAGAAAATTAAATGTTTTATAGTTTGTGTTTGTTGTCCTATTGAATTGTAATCCACTCGTTACATCTTGATTGGGATATGACCAGTCCTGATATTAATAAATCAAGACAGTAGAAAATAATTTAGTACTAGATCTAAATACAGCTGTATAAATCTCAGATTTTATTATCCTCTAATAAATGTAGATCTATATGTATGGTAAGAAATGCATGCCTGCTCAGAGGGTCACTCACAGCTACAGGGACCCACTGATCTAGGTCTGCACAGCAAAGTATGAGATTTTTATGCTGTGTAAATTTAACCAATGGCCTTCTTGCATCTATATTATGTGACATCCCAAGAGAAATCTTAAATAAAAACTTCTTGCCCTATCAGTTTCTGTTTTGAATCTCAAACTCACTTTTCTAGTCTGCATCGCACAAAAATATACAACATGGATTCACGGACATCGCTCTGCTGTCATAATTTTCTTTGATGTTTTAACCCTTCACCAGCTGTGAAAATTGTCTCTGTTGCTTCTAAAGTGGTCTAAATTGCCCCGACTTACACAAAATGCGGTTCGGGTGACAAACCAATCTTTTTAAGAAGAAGTACAAGCTGAGATGCTGGGCATCTCAAGTGGAACCATACTAATTCCATATGATAGCATGTCATTAACAGTAGGCAAATAATAAATTCCCACAGGTTCGAAAGTGTGCATAGTATAACCCCTCCAAAGCAACCACTAACACGAGGCAGCGGGAAAGTTAGACAGGGGCAACTTAATAAAGCAAGAAAATAATAAAGTTCATATAGACAATTTATGTCTGTAGTTCTTTCTTTCTTAATTAAACTGATGTCTGTCTGAAATATTAGCTTATGTATCATTCTGTTGCAGTCGCTTAAGACAGGGTTTATTGTACATACTATAGATAAGGTGTCAATATTTACTCGGCGCCGAAAGACAGTTACCACGTTTGTTTTACCTAACTTGAAGGTGCATCAATTGATGTATATACCATAGTATGTTGCGTCAACGTCTCTACTTGTTGAAGATTGTGATTTACATTTGTATTAGGAATTAATGAGGATCAGAATTATTTTCTTTTCCAGACGATCAAGGTTAGGGTTAAAATCATAACTTGCAGAATTGTTGAATCAGACATTACAAAAATGAATGCTTACAGTTTTACGAAAACGGCATATTATGTCGCTTTATTTTTTCTTATTTTTATTACTCTGACTACATCCACCATGGCTTCATGCAGCTAACATTAACTAGATGATGTTGCATTGACCTAAAGTAACGCTAAATGACGCCAATTTCTCTAAAGCTGATACCATTGTCTATGGGTTCAGACGCAGTACAGCTGCCTAAATAATTATTACGCTTGAATTACTTCCATTTGTTTGCAACGTCAACAGGTTTAGAGTAAAGCCTTAACAGTCTGTCTACACCAGCGACGTCATCGTCAATTTTTAGCACGGTAGATGCACATTTTCCTCGTGCATTTCATGTACATTCCACAGTTATGCGTTGCATTGCGATTTATATTGCTAAAAATCATAATCTTTTTCACCCCATCCAATTCTATATAAAGGTTTTAAACGAATTCGAGGTGCCCATTCCCTCATACTGATGCCTTTTGACACCTCTGTAAAAGTAACTTTGAAACAGCTGGGATAAATAGAGCATTGCTTCTTTATCACAACGGTTAAAAAACTACAATTTCCTGATATATGCCTTTCTCTAATAAAATCTATTTTTCAGTAGTTTAATTGAAAAAGGTTGAGTCTAAAACAGCATATGAGGTAATGGGTTAAAGTGAGTTATTCAGAGAATAATGATTGCGTATTTCAAGAGTTTGCAGCAGCATGTCTGTGAATTAAATGTAGAAATGTAGTTTGTAAACGGCTGTTTAAGACATACAAACCAAAACGGCAGTTTGATACATACAAACCACTGATCTAATATTGAATTCTCAAAAAGTGAAATGCTCTGATCATGCCACTGCTAAATCATACATGTCATCAACTGAATTTATTTATTAGTTATTCGTTATTACTTATTAATTTCTACTTATTACTTACAAGTTAATACTTATAAGTTAATTGTTATTAGCTAATTGTTACTTGTTGATTGTTATCACTTACTTGTTATTACTTACAATTTAATTGTTATCACTTATTAATATACCCTTGTTATACTAAGTAGTTACCTCTTATTGGTTATTTGTTAGCACTTGTAATATTTTCTGAAAATGGGAGATCCTTCGAAAGCAAAAGTAGAAATGCAAAAAGAGAAAATTGTACACTCGGTTTTATTGAGACTCGGTTTGGTTCAGGCCTTAAAGAAATATAGCATGCCAGATTTTTCTATGTAAAATGCTCTGTGGTATTTTTTCACCAGCCTAGATAAATATACAGTTAAATCTTGCTTTTTGTAACGTGTGCAGAGTAGACCCTGACGAGACAGCTCCAGCGTGAACTGACACTCCAGGGTCAGCCCCGTTTGCTTATATAATGTTGTTGATCTGCCTTCACACTTCAGACATGGCAAAATCCAAATGTTTAACTTTTCCCATGCTGAATACATAGTACATGGTATTCAAATTTTACACCACCATCTATGATTAATAACAATCATGAACAAATGGCTTCAAATGGAAAATAATACAGACAGACAGATCCTATCTCATCTGGGTCTACACTTTTTACAAAGGAATGTACATCTACTTATAGCATGAGAAGAGCAAATATGTTCTATTCAAAATCGTGTTAATTAGTATTCACGGAGGTCATAAGATAATTCGTGCATATTCAGGAGTAAATGGTTAAATCAAGGCAAATGTCAGTGTCTGCATCGTAAGTTCAATGGTGAGTGTCAATATATAAAGAATTCAGCTCTACTAACAAGTCCAGAGCAATAAGAGGGTCACTTGGTGTCCTTAGATCAGGCTTAAGAAGACGAACAATTTCTACATATTCATCCGAGCATTTTTGTTTTGGAAGGCTATACATATCAAGACACGCTGGCACATCTAGTTTATCCACAGGCATTGCATAGTTGTGTGCATTGAAAATCTCTGGTAAGAAATACAATACATCTGGTTTCCCATGGGGAAGTTGTCTTTAACGTTTCTGTGGTCTAATGATGGGAGTGTTCCAGTGATGTGCAATCCTGTCAAACTCAGTTTGCAGATCATCCATGAAACAAATTTCAGACATTCTTGTTGAACAAGGTCCTCTGGGTCAAATTAAAAGATTTATCCACCAGTGTACCCCAATTTTGCCGTATAATACCCACCATGCTTCAATGCGTTGGTTGGATGTACTCTTGCATACATGAGGCGTTTTAGCCCAGCCATAGAATCTCTACATGCATGCCTGAAGAATGACTAAAGATATCTTACAACATAATTTACAGTCCCATAATCACTTCTAACTACTCGTGGCACACATTTCATCTGTTTAACATATTCAAGGTAATACCTGGCAATGACATATGGATTGTTGTTTAAAGGCGCAACTTCTAACCACATAAGGCGGCGACTGTAACCATCGATACAAGCATGAATACAAAACCAATATGGTTTTAATTTGTCGTACCCATGTACATGCCAAATGTAATTCAGTCCATTTTAGCAGTATATTTGTCGTTTGAGGCGATGGGCTTTCCGGTCCATGCATCCGTAGACATCATTTTGCCGTAGTAATTCCATCACGATATACATGTTTACCATCAATCCGTGGTCTTCGGTTAGCCTTCTCCACATCGTGCGGAATCCTAAACATTGGCCGCTGTCCACTAGCTCGCTGATCATTGTCACTTCTATGGCCTGTCTGGAACTATATGTCACCCCTGGCGTCTATGGATTTTTGCTTTACATATAAGTTTCTTCAGATGACTAAGACTCAAGGAAATGTTGAGTCTTGACAGGAGAATTTCACGGTGGGTGAATTCATTTTGAAAATATGTCGCGATTAAGTCGAATGGTGTACACTCATCATTGGAGGGAAGATATTTGGGTGTGACAGCGTCAACGGTGATTGCAAAAGTGCTAAGCAATAGCATGAAGGGCACGATGGCACTCATCTGAAAAGAAGCAATGACATCTTTCTCATGACCAGTGTATTTATCGAGGATTTGGTGCAAAACTATTGTAACTCCTTCACTTTAGAGTGTATATTATAACCATACAGATAACTTTATAAGTAAATATCACGGTCAATTATGGTTAAACCTGTTGTACATCTTATGCAGAAACGGTCACATGGCTTACTTTTGAAATTTAAATGCTAGAAAAACTCGATTCAATGGGCACCAACAATGTTTAAAATGGTGGTTTCTGAATTGTCTCTGGTGAAGAACAAGATCTAACGTGAAATGCCTTTTACCACGCTTTCCTATTTAAAACAAACTTCTGGTGGTAAAATCTGCTGTAAGCAAACAATGCAAATGAAGACCGAATACTGCAGTCTCAGTCAGTTTCACTGGATCCTAGTTTGCATTCAGCTCAATAAATACATGTTCAATAATTTTGTAAGTCTTAGGATCACATCGACTCAGTAACACATGTGATTGCTTTTGATAGGATATGGTGCGGGATAGGCATGGGGTACTGCAATAATGTAATTGTAATGCATTTTATTTTCTGATGTAATTCAATATAATGGTATAACAATGTTGTTTGTCTTACATGGCATCCAATGTAATTAATTTAACATACCAAAAATACATGTAAATATGAACAGTACATTGCATTATTTTGCATCATGTTTGTACTTGGGAAATAAAACTTTAAAGCAAACCCAGAAACAAAGTCACAACTTACACAGGAATGGAGGAAGCTACCCTCTGAGAACATTGTGCTGCATTTCATATACTGATTAGTTAATTCACTTTGATTAGATTAGTATACAAATGTATGCTTATACAAACATTTCATCAACTCATGTACTTTGACAAGCAACTGTATCGATTTAATCCTGATAACCTTGCCAATTCATGGTACATTCTACCTACTTGAATAAATGTAGATGCGTGTTACAATAAATTGAATTGAATATCAGAAAATGGTTTATTACTTAAACTAGTTGGCTCTATTCAGTAACTCTTTATACATGTAGTATAAACCTGATCAGACAGTTCCACATTCTACTGCTGAAAAAGAGCAAACCTGTTGTCCTCTACACAAAAGCAAAATACAAAATATGCGTGGTCCTTAATGTATTCACTAGTCTAGTTGGGGCTCACAGTTGAATGATTAATGTAATGCAGGTGGCGGTGGTCTAGTGGTAACGCGCTTGACTATCAGTCCGGAGGTCCGGGGTTGAAATCCCGGTCCCACCCGGGAATTTCAGAGACGCTTTTCCGTGTCTCCCACCCGCACATCCTCTCCACCCAGGGGTTGAAATTGGTACCTGTTAGCGTCACTCGCCGGTACTGCGGCTGCATGATTGCGCCATATGTTAGCAGTGCTCAATATTGTAGGCCAATGACTCAATGACCAGGGGAGTAAATGTACAGTCGGCTGAGCGGTCATTCGGACTGAAAGTAGACTATAACTAGGTATTTTAATGCATAAGTCTTCGAATAGTGGAGCTAAAACATATGCCCAAAACCAAAATCACCTACCTTTAATGGACCTTTCTGCTGCTGGGAAGAATCTTTACCTACACGTGGTAATCGTCCTCCATTATTCAAGACTTTTATTAACAAATAAGTAATAATAAATAACGATTAACTATTTACAAATAATTATTAAGTCAAAATGAGACCTCAGGGCTTCCGTAGCTATGCCATTAGAGAATTTGGAGCAGACGACATGTTTGGCCGACAGTCACTAAGTGTTGAAGAGATAAACCTTTCCATTTACCAGATAAATCTCGACTACTATGGTTATCGTCTGCTTGTTGTTTCAAAACAAGTAAACGTAGAACCCCTTTTATGTATTATCCTAGTTCTGTATTGACCATTTGCTCCATAAATAAGCCTTTTTACGCATTTGCTAACAGAGAAACCCCAGATCAGACGGTTCTGATAGGAGCCGTCTGATCAGGATCTGTCCTGCTTGCTTATGATATAATATTGATATGATTCTACAATTTCTGCCATGGCCAAACATTCAGGTTCCACTGTGCAATTATGACAATTAATCTGATTGATATTCATGATATCATTAGCCTTTTTCATGAATATTCATATATTCTTTGAAAGATATCCGTGGTTTTAAGTTGTCGTTTTAGAGTGGATCTTCTGTAATTTATTAGGACATGTATCTGACAGATTTAATGCTCTTGACCCAATTAACTATTATGGCGGCAAATAAGTTTCCTATGCTAAGAGTATCGTCTGCTTCAGAGTTCAGTAACTATTCATGTAATTTCAACATCGTTAACTAGCATTAGCTATTTGCACGCTATCCGCGAATTTACCTATGTAAACAGTTTGGATACAGATGAGATACCGTTTAATGCGGCGTCTCATCATAGATCCGGACTGTGTGGCACTTTGGCCATAGTTTTGTAAAGAAATGAGAGTAATTTTAATTTAAGAATTGAAGCAGACAGCATTTGTTACAGACGAAAGATAACATAGCGTGCTAATAATTAATCAACTGAATGTTTATAATGACACTATGAAGAAGAAGATTTTTTATTATGACAGGAACAGTACATTATTTCGCCTTTGCAAACAAAGCAGACCATAATCAGACGGTTCGTACAGGGGCCGTCTGATCTGGTTGAAATCTTTTTTATGAAGGAAAGGGTTGATTGATTCGCCTTTGGCAGCGTTAAAGGTTAATTATTCGTACATTCGACAAACAGAACAGACCCTATAGGAGTCGTCTGATCTGGGTCTATACTATTTGCATAGAAAAGGCGTATTTATGAGGTAAAGGGTTTAACAGACTTATAAACAAAAATACCCTGTTTGAAGATTTTTTATTCGGCAGTCGAAGACAATACTATTTCAACAAATGATGCATTTGATACAGTAAAACCTCTCTAATGCGACTACCTAAAAGAGGTATAATTCTAGCTGCTAGATGCAGGTGGCAGCTTAATGCAGGACAACATTTAATCAAGTACAATAAAACCTCTATAAAGCGGACTTTTAGTAGAGAACAATCCTAGAGGAGCTTTCTGTACGACCTTTACCCTGCATTAAGCTGCCATCTGTCTGCTAGACCGATGTTGATGCTAAACGTCTGGTTGGGAGGGGTCTGACTGTGATTGCCGTCTATAGAACGTTTCATCTGTTACAAGACTTCTAGTCGGTTTTTCCCCGAAAATACAACGGGGTGTTAAACATGTTAGATCCTGGCAGTGCGCCGAGTCAGAGTTTTATCTGGATCCAAACAGTTTGCATATTATTCAGGGGTAAACTCCGTGAACATGTAGTAAGACATTTTAACACAAATAGTGATTAACTTTTTTTTATAATGGCAATACGAACAAGCGAAAAGTTTACCCAAACAGAAATTGTACAATCCTATCTATATTATTGTCAAGGTAAACAGAGCAGATCCTACAGAAACCCTCTGATGCGGTTCTTCTCTGTTTGCAAAACACGTGAAAAGGTGTTGATATGATGTACTAAAGTTTAGAATACAGTAGAACCCCTCTAATGCGACCAGTTAATGCATAAACAGGGATGTCTTTATAAGCAGGTGGTTGCTTAATGCAGGACAAAAGTAATGCAGAAAGCTCCTCTAGGAGCTTTCTGTATTACTTTTGTCCAACATTAAGTTACCACCTGCATCTAGCACCCAGAATTATACCTGTTTTAGGTGGTCGCATTAGCGGGGTTTTACTGTATTTAATGATGTGATTACTATCTTCAGACGACACGTATATCCGAGTTGTATCACGAGACATAAGTTTACATGTCAGTAAGGCGAAAATCCGTGAACCTAGATATTCACACCGTGTATATTACTCAGGGAGTCAGTGGGGTCTACCGTGCACCCCACACCCCTAGACCTTTTTTTCACGGGTACCAAAATGTTCAGAAAAGTCTACTGAATCCGAATCGCGAATGTTTTATCGAAAATAACTGAGATATAGCGGAGTATTACAGGTAGATGTCAATTTTCCAAAATGTGCGAAAGGATCGGTTACCATGGAAACAAATTTTGTTAAATCATTCGGTGAAAAAAGGAAATGAGATAAATAAATGCAATTTCAAAGGAATAAAGAACAGAAATAGAAATAGAGTTTGAGACAAAAAGTGAAGTCACTGAAAAGGCGGCGTCTGATCTGGGAGTGCACTATTTGTCGTTGTGCATTTTTGCGACATGGTTAAACAAAAGCACATTGTCTTAGCTTTAATTCGGTACCAGTTTGATACAGTTAGCACAAAAGGTTTCAGTGATGTGGAAACATTTTGCAGGTAGATGTCGAAGAATAAAATATGCGTGGACAGAGTGAAATGAATGGTTACTATGGAAACAGTTAAACGTTGCTTAGAAGTAATGTTTTGATCCTAAAATTAGATATAATGTTGTCTGTGAATTTTGTCATCATGTTAAACTGCATTTGAAGTTGTTTTCATGGGGGGGGGGGGGGGTGGAAACGGATAAAATGCTACTTAAAGCTAACGTTTTGGTCCTCAAATCATGTTAAACCGCATTTGAAGTTATTTTTCTGATATTTGTAGGATACAAAATTTAAAAGGTTTACGTTATTTCTGTACATTTATTTTACTATCTTTAATGATCTCATTAATATTCATGAGTATGCAAATAAGGTAATTTAAGGGGGGGGGGGGGCATGGAAACGGTTAAAATACACAAAGCGTAAAAAAATTAAACTTGAGTACGTTCGCGATTCTGGTTCAGTAGACTTTTCTGAACAGTTTGGTACAATACAAACAAGAGTGCCAAAATGTCACAATATACGCCCGTCAAATGTCTGAATGCTGAACGGCCATTACTCCATATCAGCTGGCATAAAGTAAGGGGAGATAATTGTGGAGTGTCAAGGTCAATCTTGCTATTTATCTAATTTGACTGAGACATTATGGCAATAAACATGTTGACCAAATTCAAAAAGGATTGGGTTACAAATGTTTGAGTTAGAGAGCGGACAAGCAAAGGTTCACCAAAATTCGTAAAATAAGGGGAGATAATTCTGTAGTGTCAGAGACAATATTGCTGGCTATCATACTTGAATAAGACATTATGGTAATATTCATGCTGACCAAATTTGAAAAGGATTAGATTACATTTGTTTGAGTTAGAAGGTTAACAAGCAAATATTCACGGAAATTAATAAAATAAGGGGGATAATTCAGGAATGTCTGGCACAGTGTTGCTGGTTATCGAACATGACTGAGACATTATGGTAATATACATGCTGACAAAATTTGAAAACATATTGGATTACATTTGTTTGAGTTAGAAAGCAGACAAGCCAAAATTCAAGGAAATTCATAAAGTAAGGGGAGATAGTTCCGGAGTGTCTGGAGCAATTTTGCTGGTTATGGTAACTGACTGAGACATTATGGTAATATACATGCTGACAAAATTTGAAAAGGATTGGATTACATTTGTTTGAGTTAGAGATCGAACAAGCAAAAGTCAACGGACAGACAGCGCCACGACATAATACGACATGTAAACGGGCGTATAAAGGTGGGGTGCACGGTAGACCCCACTGACTCCCAGAGTATATAATTACACTGCAAACTGGTTTGAATTCTTTGAATGTGGGACACACATGCTGGTATTTGCAAAAAGTGTAGACCCAGATCAGAGGACTCCTAGAGTAGGCCTCCAACCTTGCAATCCATATGCATTTGTTTTTGCATTTGTTTTTTACCCTATCAGTGAGGGAAACCTTGTCACTAATGTCCTTTGCAAACAGTGTAGAACCAGATGAGGGGGTTCCTAGATTAGACCTCTTATCCAGGTCTGTACTGTTTGTCATGGTACAGTTTGTTTAAAAGAAACCTTGAATATTGACGATAAGCTTGACCAGTTAGAATTTTGGAATATTCCATTTGAAAGTTCTGCGTTGAAAGGATTAGTTTAAACATATTTTATTTCATGGATCATTTTATGTAAAAGGGTCGGACTACAAGTTCGACCAACACTAGGCCTCCCCATACAACATTGAGGCTAAAGGTTAAGCGATAGCTTACTGATTTAACAAAGGAATCTTAGACAAGCAGCTAGTCGCTTAAAGAATAACACAAATGGTGAAGAGGTTTTTCTAAGTTAAGCAATTACCTGCCTTTCAACCCATCCAGACTGGCTGATTGAGTTGTCGTTTTAACGGGGTCTTGTTGTACTACTTTTCGCCAGAGCCACATCATAATTTTTGCACAAGTTTACTTATTATTATATATGCAATTAACGGAATGTTTTCACAATTCTACTCATAATTATTTCTTGCCAACAAACAAAACAAACAAACAAACAGTACAGCGGGAAACGCAATAAATACGTGTACTTGTAGCATCTACCCATGAAGCCTAGTAGTGTAGTCGCTTTATTCGCTATCTAACCCCAGTGGATCACACCACTCGACACCATGACCCCAGTCGGCTACTTCGCCACTTTCGTTGCATTGACCGTAGCCGCGTTCTATGGACAGAGATTCTGGAGCCAAACGGGGCAGAATGTCTACCGGAACAAGCTCATTCGAACGATGGAGACGTTCGATGACATACGGGAACACGCTAAGGAATTTAACAAGAAGGAAGTCATTAAGGTAACATAACAAAGCACATCTATACTCATCCAGCTATCCGCTTCTTGACTCGCATTTTCCAAAAGCCTGGATCCGGATGAGACGTCGAGTGACTCCGAGTCTCACCAGGTTGCAAGCTGTCTGACAGTTTCTCAAAAAGCTTGTTTAAATCGAAATGAGTCGAAATTTCATCAGAATAAACTTTGAGCAGACTTTTTTTTGCAGCTAGGTGCTGGTTAAACGAAGCTTGAAGTAGGGGCGACTCGCCGATAGCATTTTGCTATAGTTAAGATCCAGATGACTCTCAGAGTAACTCGGTGTCTCGTGTAGGCCCAAACTATTTGACATACATGCACTACTGTTGTATTGATAGACAATATAATGTTTTGTGAAAAATATAAGCAGACTACAATTTGCTCATCATATATCAGAGACATTATCTACCCGACCTTGTCATTTTATCCAGTCACCAGGCTTCTCTAGTGACATAATAAAGGGGGTGCAAATAAACTTAGGTTTATTAGGTTACTTCCGGTAGTGGAAGGTTTATTAGGTTAGTAGATAGGCGTAATGATTCTATAACCATGGAACTATTTTAGTTTTCTGTAAATATTCATAAACATGTTGATGGAATAGATCTAACAGATCTATTTGGTCACCAGAAGAATTATTCAAATGAGAAAAAATAAAAATAATTGGCTACAGCTGGATTCGAACCCGCGCCTGATCCTACAAAAACTAATTCTAATCTCTCTAGAGACGTCGCCCTTACCGATTACGCCACTGAGGCCACATACAAAATGACGTTGATTTATCACTTTTATTAATTTAATCCACCGCTGGCAAAACCCGTTTTTGATAAAATCAAACCTGGAAGCAAAGATTGACAGATAAATAGTAAATGTTTTCTTTTCACTCTCATGATTATTTGATTGATAAACTCTTACAGTGGCGGTGATAGTCATAAACCTAAATATAGCCTGTTCAGTTCCATCGATTTCTGAGTGACGTTAGGTAGAATCTAAAAATAGAAACCGAGTTTGACCAAAGAATATAGATCATGTCTGTTTGAAATAACTTATAGACCCTCGATTCAAATCATCTTATTTTTCAAATTCAACCACGTTTCCCTTCTAGTAATACAAGTATCGAAACTATAATCCTCTGCGGTAGTTCATTAGATCTATTTACGTCTAAATGGAAGTGAAAAGGGAGGAATCCGTTGATCGAAAAACTGCATTTTCAATGTAAATTATTTCAAGAGTGTTATGAGTCTATAAAAAAGACATTTAACTATATTGACTGGATAAATCGAATAATAGGTTAGTGCCGTAGATGGGACGCCTTTATCCGACTCGGAGAGAAAACAGTTGAGGCTCGGCAAGCCTCGCCTCAACGTTTTCTCCCCTCGTCGGATAAAGCGTCCCATCTACGGCACTAACCTATTATTCTCTATATCTTCTGTGACAAAGCTATTAAAGTCGTCTGCTTATATACGTCGTCTGCTGCTTTTAATGACATACTCAAAAGGTAAAGGTAGTAGTTTCTCGTATATGATCTAGATCATAGATACAGTAAGCGACGTTTAAACTCATTAAGAACAGAACAGAAGGTAAACAACAGCTTAGTGTAGGACACAAATAATACAGAGAAACAGTCACATACTCTTAAGACTCATTTGTGTAATTAATAACTAATTATCAACCAATTGTTGCTTAACCCCTTCCCTGTTGCATATTCATGTAATAAATAATGACACGATGAATATTCATTAACTGAATTTTAAAATGGCATATGTACACATGCCATTTTAGTATTGGTATAAGCTGTAGAGTCAGATATATTATAATTCCAAAAAGCAAACAGAACAGATCCAGATCTGACGGCTCAAGTAGGAGCCGTCTATTCAAGATCTTCTCTGTTTGCAAATGCGTGAAAAATCGTTTATATATAAAGGCCGTGGTTAAACCCAATACCTGATGAATATTCATATAGGAAATAATGACGTCATAATGTTAATTAGATTATTTTTCATAATGGCTTATGAACACATGACATTTTGGCTCAGGAAGAAGCTGTAGAATCAGATCTATATTACACCATAAGCAAACAGAGGAGACCCTGATCAGACGGCTTCTATAGGAGCCGTCTGATCTAGGTCTACTCTGTTTGCAGATGCGTCAAAATGCGTTTACCTAAGGGAAAGGGTTAAGCAAAGTCCCAACAAACGGGATACATTTATAAGCAAAGAAAAACTTAGGAAATTGATTGTCGTGCAAAATGTGTTACATATTTGAAAACAAAGAAGACCCAGACCAGACCAGACGGTTCCTGTAGCAAAAATTACGCAAGTCCTGTTCAGACTTACAGTACAGTAGCCGAGCAGTGTTGATCTATTCTGGTTACATAGGCTTTGAAAGACGTCTATATATCATATGCAAAGCATATTTTATTGTACTATAAATGCCGGTATAATGTTATGGTTTAGGGAGTAGTGATCATTCATATTTGTTTTAAAAGGCAACACCCATCAAAACAGGGGATCTCGACAAGAGTTGTGAATACTCTAGGTCAAGATCAACACCGTTTGAAAGTATCATTACTCTAAACGCAATGAATATTCATATAAGAAATGATGACGTCATAAATATTGATTAAAATGCATTCTTAAGCAAATAGAGTCTAATCCGACTGCTTTTACAGGGGCCGTCTTATCTGGGTCTACCCTTTCCCGGTTCAATATTCCTGTAAGAAATATATGACATCATGAGTTTTGTAAGCTGAACTTTTGTAAAGGTACCTGAACATTGGATTTGTTTTCATTGGCAGACACTCAGTAGAAACACATCCATATAAATCCATAAGCAAACAGAGCAGAACCTGATCAGACAGCTCATACAGGAGCCGTCTGATCTGGGTCTACCTTGTTTGCAAATGCTTGAAAATGCGTTTATTAGAGGAGCAGGGTTAAATTTATGCTCCAGAATACCCTAACGGTGAATCGGTAAGTGGTCCCTTGAAAAAGGTTTTTATTGTACATGTATACATTAATGAGGGCAGCCCGTTACATATTTACCTGATAAAGACGAATTGTACGCATTAGCAAACAGAGAAGACTCAGATCAGACGGTCAGTCCTGTTTGCTTATTGAAGTACAATGTATATAGATCTGACTCTACAGTTTCTGCTATGTTATTAGATTTGAGTTGTGACATGGTAATGTCTGCTAGAGGTTTCGAAAATAAATCCAATCTTATCTAATACGGCTGTCGTCGGTGAGGACAAATTCGACTGAAACTAGATCAGCCGAACATGGAACACTACTATACATTGTACCATTAGAGAGGAAGTCCCTACAATGATCGCATATTTTCAATAATATCATAAAACTTGGTATTTGTTATGCTCTATCATTATTATGAAGGTTCCCAATTTGAACTTATATCGAAAAATGCCCCTGTGATACAAATAAACCGGTTTCATCAATACATGTACTGATAATTTTTGTTCTACAACACAATATTATCGGCCTTTTCCGTTAAATTCCTCCGCGTTTTGCCGATGATTACCCGATCCCTCCATTGTTTACGTAATAGCTTTCTCGGAAGTGGTCGGATAATCGCGAATAGGGCGAACAGTTACGAAACTAAATCCCAACCCGAATAAAACTGAAACATCGGGGAGTAAAACCGGGATCGGCGATATCAAACACATTGATGTTTTGTCATTATAAACGGTAATTGGATGGGGCTTTTTGCGATATAGTACTTTTCAGCATATAAACAAATGAGTTTTGTATATTTTAAGTGTTTATGAAACGCGTCAAATGTAGGGACATCCCCTTTAAATCAATGACGTACACTATTTATGTCACCATAGTGATGCATGACGTATCCCGAATTTACTTATGCATATAAGCTTTGTAAGCGTGTTTTCAAGTCCTCTTACTAGTGTGATCATGTATACATACATCTGACTATTTGATAACAGTTTGGATCCAGATGAAACGCCGAGAAACTCAGCATCTCATCAGCATCCAAGCTGCTTGATTTTCTCACTCAATAGTTTCTCAAAAGCTTAATCGAAACCGAGCAAAACATGACATGATCCAAATGTGTGCAGGTGTTATTTTTTACGGCGGGGTAAGGGTTAATGCAGAATATAACTACAGATAGATATTGGATTACACTGCGTGTCCTCGTTACCATGGAAATGCAGGTTTCAGCGATGTACAATGTACGCCGTGGAAAAAACCTTGCCTTAATGACACACTAACGGTGTTTACCCAGATTAAACTCATTGCCTTCTACGCAACATCTGAAAAGCAGTGATACGGTTTGATATGCTACAAATAAAAATATTGCAGATACGCGTGTGTGTCAAACTGTGCAGACCCCGATCAGATTCCTCGTCGGAGCGTCACTAAGGCTGGTCATATGTATCCAGGCAAAATTTACAGAAATGTACAAGCAAATTCGGATCAGCGAGATCCAGTCAGTTCCACATGTATTAATATTATAAATCTTGTCCCGGGTGGTGTGGTGGTCTAGTGCTACCGCGCTTGACGGAGTCTGAGAACACTGTTTGTGAAGCTTTAAGCGCCCGAAAAGTAGTCAATAGCCCACATTGGCTTGTGGTACGGCTTGAGGCAGTGAGTCCGAAAGAGCATAGCCGTGGTTGGAAAAGAGCTGTATTTGTGTGATAAGTGCTAAGTATATTCCACCAGCATACGAGGAGGCAGTCTATCCAAACGTGTGTGCGAATTAATCTTTTCCCTCCTAGACTATATATGGAGACCCAACCTCTTTGAATAAATCTACTGAAAAGGAGCATTTACTGGATTTTTTAAATTGTATACTTTTAAACCAATGTGATAAATAAAGCATTTGCTCCTATGGAGCAAATGCTATATTTATCACAATGGTTTCAAGAAATGACTTTTACAGAGGCGTCAAAAGGTTTCAGTAGGAGGGAATGGGTTTATTCACTTTGATCATGTGCTGTAAATCGACCATATAATAGTCAGTAGTTGATAATTTGACTTTTACTACTAAGTGTAATTGGCAGATGATAATTTGACATTTTCTGACATTGTAAGTAAGTAAGACAACCACTGCTATTTATCCATTAATCTTTGCTTCCTGACTTTATTCCCCCCAGCGGGGATTATTATTATTATACCACATTTATATAGCGCTCACACTGGATAGGTGCGTTCAAAAGCGCTTCACATGGATGAAATCACTTATCGGAACGAACCGCATTATTATCTATCCAGACAATGAAGGATATACAATAGATATACAATATATATGATATCACTAGCCGGAAGGAACTACATGATTGTCTATCCAGTCATGAAATATATGCAAAAGATATACAATAGATATGAAATCACTAACTGCAAGGAACCGCATAATCTGTATTAACAAACTTGATACAGACAAGTTGACTGAAAGCCATGCTCATCAATATCACAAATTAGAATAATCTGTATTAACAAATTTGATACAGACAAGTTGACTGAAAGCCATGTTCATCAATATCATAAATTAGAATAATCTGTATTAACAAATTTGATACAGACTAGTTGACTGAAAGTCATGCTCATCAATATAATAAATTAGAATAAATGGGCTGACTGAAAATCATTCCATTTATATGATTTTTGGGTCAACTGTTAGCTTAATAGGTTGGCTGAAAGCCATTCCTATCCTGAGCTCAGTTGCCACTGTACATGACTATTGGGTCAACCATTAGCTTAATAGGTTGGCTGAAAGCCATTCCTATCATGAACTTAGTTGCCACTGTATTAAGTTAATAAAACTGGTAAATTAGCATTGTTAATTGTCATAGACACTGTGCCGTAGTGGGCTAAGGCGCACACTGTAATGTTTCAATCTCGCTTTTATATGATTCTGCGTGGGTTCGAATCCACCTATAACCAAATCTTTTGTCTTCTCTATTTTTTACTTTTCTTTTATTTGTATACTTCTATTGGTGGATTTTCTGTTATTCCGTCAACATATGCATATTTAATTTAACAAAAACTTAGTTCTATGGTTATAGCATCATTATGCCTTAGAAACGGCTACTAACCTAATAAACCTAATAGTAGGGGACAAAAAGCCTGATTTTGGCAGATTTTGTTACCTGATTTACAATAACTCCATATTTTATATATATAAACTTAACACCTTACCTAACAATTTTAGAAGGGTGGCAGAACATTCCCAATAACATTCTAGTGAAAATCATGGTTTCCATAGCAACAAGCTACAAACTGATATACAGAATTTAAAAGGATTGCCAGTTTGCTTATGGATGTGAATATGTCCCCATCGTTTACTCTTTGGAATTGAGAGATGGCTAGTGTTGATTTGAAATTAAGTTAAAATAATTTTTTCCTCAATGACTGGTTACTATGGCAATAACGTATGTAATTTTGCACAATTTTTCACTTTTTTGAAAACAGGTCCTTATTATTTTTTTCTAAATGTCTAAATAATGAATTATTGTAAGACCTTGCTATTTACTTACAAAATTACGCAAATATTATGTTAACATTCCGTGACACCGATCTGGTTGCTATGGCAACAAAAATATTCTTAAAATGATATGAAATTCATTTGTGGTTCTAAAATTGACATTTTTTTAGTGAATTATAAAGTTAGCCTACATTTTCTTTTTACAGCATGTTTGTCTTGTTATTTGTATAATGTATTGGTGTGATTATTGTTGGAACATTTTATTTACATATTAACAGTAAACATATCCTTTGTAACCATGGCAACGGCTATAAAAGAACTATTTTTAGTGATTTTTGCAAAATATTTTCGAATTATTTACAATTTTTATCAAGTTCTTTCCATCATTGTATCAAACAATCAAGTCGATTTAAGAAGACTGTCTATTCGTAGCCATTCAAAATACATCCCTCACAACGTGCCAATGTGACCTATTGTGGTCGTCAGGCGTTGTCCATCATGTGTCGTCTGTCGTCAATATTTTATTTCAAGTGACATCACCTCTAAAATTATATTGTCAAATGTACTGAAACTTTCCAAGGATGGTCTTTGGGTGATTCCCTGTCAAAATAGCTTAAGAAATGTGGATCCATGTAGAACTCTGGTTGCCATGGCAACCAACAGAAAAATCTTCTAACTTCTTCTTCTGAGAAACTGGTTGTCAGGTTTCAAAATAATTTGATGGGAATAATCATTAGGTGACTATCTTCTCAAGTAGCTAAACTCATGACAATATCTAAAACAACATGACCGCTAGGGGGCGGGGCCTGTTTGCCTGTATAGAGAAAACATAGCAAAATTTTAAATCTTCTCTGCACCAAAACCAATGGTCTGACTTCAGAATAATTTGATTGGAATAATCATTATGTAACCACCTCCCAAACTAGCTAAAATGGTTTGAAACCAGGCGGAACTCTGGTTGCCATGACAACCAAAAGAAAACAATATTTAAATTCCCAGTGTTGATATACTTACTGGTCCTTCGGGATCATTAGTTTTTGTGTTATTAATGGAATACTGCTTAAGCCGGTGCTAGGGGGCGTGAGTAGTAGTGTTGCATTTTAATAACTAGTCACGAACAGACTCAATAAAACCGAGTTTGCATTTTTCTGCTTTCGCATTACTACTTCTGCTTTCGAAGGATCTCCCTCTTTCAGGATATATTTCTACAAACCGATGGTCAGATTTTGAAATAAGTTGATGGGAATAATCATTTGGTGACTCTACCAATATAGCTGAAACAGTGACAGCATTTGGTATTTATGTCTGAATTTCCAAACTAAATTTTCAATCACCTGAACTTTGTTTGGTTGGCAAGTCCACCCGCATACATTATGGACAGACAAGTCCTTGATCGTGAAGGGATTTCAGGAGCTTACACTGTGCGCATGCAAAACTAATTGAGACTCGTGTACGAAGCGATTATTCAATGTTCAGCTAACTGTCATTGTTCGTGTGATATTTGAACATACGAAACTTATGGAAATACTTGGATTTTCAATAGTTATGAGCTTAAGTATGAAATAAACTGACATGGACAAAATATGTAATTATACCCCCACTTCTAAAGAAGCTGGGGCTATATTGGAATCGCGTGCGTCCGTCCGTCCTTCCGTCCGTCCATCCGTCCGTCCATCCGGAGCATTACTCCTAAAGTATTATAGGCACACCTGTGAAACTTCATAACTATGTGGATAGAGGGTGATGAGAGTATGTGCAGTCAACAAGGGTTGTAACTTTAGATTCATTTTTGAGGGAGTTATTCCTCTTAGTTACTTTTCATAAGCAATTTTTTATCCGGAGCAGAACTTGTCAAGTATTGTAGAAACAACTGTGAAACTTTATATATGGAGAGAGGATGATGTGAGGATATGAGAGGGTGATGTCAAAAAGGGTTGCAACTCTAAATTATTTTTTGAGGGAGTTTTTCCCCTTAGTTACTTTCCAGAAGCAATTTTTTTTCGGAGCATAACTTCTCAAGTATTGTAGGCTCAACTGTTCCAACTTGTTATATGGATAGAGGGTGACGAGAGGATGTGTAGTCAATAAGGGTTGTAACTCTAAATTCATTTTTGTGGGAGTTATTCCCCATAGTTACTTTTTAGAATCAATTTTGTTTGTCTGGAGCATAACTTCTCAAGTATTGTAGGCATAACTGTGAAACTTTATATATGAAAAGAGGGTTGTGAGTGGATGTGCAGTCAACAAGGGCTGTAATTCTAAATTCATTTTTGAAGGATTTATTCCCTTTTGTTATTTTTCATATGCAATTTAAGTGGATGAAAGGATTATTGAGCTATTGCCGCTTGTATTGTAATCAGTGCATCTTGTGACAAGGTGGCGGGCAGGGGTAATAATCACCTATAGTGATAGCTTAGTTGCATTTGGCCACAATCAACATTGCGATATTCAATGAATGAACGTGACTACCCATACATTATTAGATCTATCATATTGACAGTGGTTTGCTTATTTGGTTTGAAATCAATTTTGTTCTTGGTGTTTAAAAACAGAGATGATTTTAAATGAACATTTTAACAAACCAAGCTTACTTTTCAAGGAAATCTTTTTGTTCCCATATGCTGTTAAAACAATTGTTCTTGTACTTTTTCAAGTAAAATACAGTCTACTGACATATTCTATATTATGTAATGTGTATACATGTTGTAAATAATGCTTGTGGTATACACACGTTGTGATTTAAAAACGACGAAATCTGTTTGTGAAACACAATGTCCCCGATATAACGTTTACCTTAATAGGTCACCCGTAAAATGTTCGCCTCCATAAGTTTTACATGCATGCCAAGTTTGAAGGATGTATGTTGAAGACGACAAAATTATCACCAATCTAAATTTGACCCATAATTTGACACTTGACCATAATGTATGACATTGACCTTAAAAAGTCACCACTAAAACGTTCGCCTCTATAAGTTGCAAATGCATGCCAAGTTTGAGGGATGTAATTTTGAATGGTGACACATTTATCGCCAATCTAAATTTGACCAGTAATTTGACATTTGACCTTGATGTATGGACTTGATCTTGATATGTCACCCCAAAATATTTTTGCCTCTATAAGTTGCATATGTATGCTAAGTTTGAAGTACATATGTGCAATAGCTACAACATTGTCGCCAACGTTAAAGATGGGAACAAAACAATCAACCAACCAACAAACCAACAAACACTAAGAATGAAATAAAAACAACATGACCCCTCTTTGATTGGGGTGGGGGTGGGGGGTGGGGCATAATAATGCCACTATTAAGATATTGATACATATACCTTGTTATTGTTACAATTTTGAATGTCTGTGATGATGATTTTGATTGTCTGAAAATGATTATGAATGTCGGTGATAGTGATTTTGAATGGCGGTGATAATGATTTTTAAATCATTTGTGATATTTAACAGTATGATTACAGCACGTTTGTGATAAATATGTGCTTAGTCATGGTTATCAATGAAATTGAAAAAAAACAACAACACTTAGTTGATATTTCTGAGAGAATTGTGATCATTTAAATGCTAACAAGGCGCAAACTAACTATAATGATATCTGAAATGCTGAAAGAAGAGTCTCTTGACATAATTCGTTATAAGGTACAATTTATTGATCTAAAATAATATATCATTAAACTGTTGTGTATAACCATTACATTTATGTCTCTTCCTCGATTTACGAACTATTCATGTTAGGTTAAGAAAATAGTTCTCAAGTTTTACCTTTGACCTTCCAATGACCTTGATTTTATGTACCAAGTCCTTGGTAGAGGATATTGTCTTAGTATGTTGTGCACATTAATTACAATATACATCACACAGGTAGAAAAAATTGACTGAAATGCACAAAGAGTACAAATTTGAAATTTGACTTCTAAAATGTGACTTTTGACCTTTACTTGCGACCTTGACATTGACAATATGTACCGAAGTCCATGATAGAGGATATTGACTTAGTAAGGTGTATGTGCACATTTATTACAAAACATACATCACATACATGGGAAAATGTACTGAAATTGCAAAAAAAGTACAAATTTGACCTTTGACTTCTTAAATGTGACCTCTACTTGCGACCTTGACATTGGCAATATGTACCAAAGTCCTTGGTAGAGGATACTGATTTAGTATGTTGATCTTGCAAAGTTATTAGAAATACATCACATATGTAGAACAAGTGGAATTCAACATTCACAAATTAGTAAAAAATGATGTTTGACTTCTAGAATGTGACGTTTGACCTCTACTTGTGACATTGACCTTGACACACTTATAAAACTCGTTGTAAAGGGCATGAATATTTACAAAGGGCGTTGTAAATGAATATCTGTGCCAAGTTTTACTTAAATATACCTATGTTAATGTAAAATTGTAGAACCAAAAGGTCTTGAAACAGAGAAAAAAGCTAAAATTTGACCTTTGACCTCTAATCATGACATTGACCTTAAAGGGAATCA
Source organism: Azorinus chamasolen (assembly GCA_963576725.1). NCBI lineage: Eukaryota > Metazoa > Mollusca > Bivalvia > Cardiida > Solecurtidae > Azorinus > Azorinus chamasolen. The sequence continues at coordinate 51,394,929 of OY755238.1, read as the reverse complement.
ATTGAGACTTATATTTGTAACATTGCCTTGATATTAGTCATTCAATTATAAAGTTTTGTGAAAATCCCTTCACTAGTTAAAAAGATATTAAGAGATCTTTGTGTATGATATCTAGTTTATTTCTACGACATAGCCGTTGCCATGGAAACTCAATTTTTAGTGCTTTATGATTGTACCACAATGCTGCCACCCTTCTTATTTTGATTGTTAAGTCATACTCTTCATTATCTGAAAGTATCCTGTCATTGTAAACCAGGTAACAAAATTTCGAAAAATGTCCCCTACTATAAGGCTTCTACCACCGAAAGTAACATAATAGGAGGATCTTACTCATTTGGAGGCGCTTGCTAGATATCTAAACCAATGTTTTGACAGGCATTTCCATGTGACTTAGATCTTCATGAAGCAGCAAGATGAATAAAATGTAAATTGTTGTTTATATGTGATTTGTCAATATGTGCCTACTTTTTTATGATACATGTGCTTTAGTTTCATGTCAATTTTCATAAATGTTTTAGTATTGATTTGTATCCTGAGAGGGTCCATGATTGTTTAATAAAATCTATTATATTCTGTATTTTATTCTATTCTTATACATGTAAATGAAAAAGTAGTAAAGTCAAGCAGGCAAAGCCACACACAAGACGCAACCACCACCAAAACATCGATAGACAGCATGATACCCCCCCCCCCCACACACACACAACTACACACCCAAACACAGGCAAACGTGACTTTGCGTGATTTGGTACATTGGCTTGGAATGTGATTACGATTTGTGTTTTCGGTGAGGGGCAGTGGCAATGCAACAGTTTGCGAAATATTCCGGATGGATTTTTGCTTGGAAGTGTAGCCCTGAATAGTTTAAAGAGAGTAAAGTCGATCTGGCATCATAATACATAAATACATTGTTAGGGATAGTAATATACGTATAAATAACAATTAAGGGGACGTAGCTATTAATTATCAATCATGATGGCTGCTGCCTTGGCCACAGAGTATTGATCCTGCCACTCTCTTGTGACAGGACATTTTCGAATCCCTCTCCTTTCGAACATTTGCTACTTGTAAAATATTGGTCGAGGAGTATCCTGACAGTTATTTCGTTGGGCACTGATCGTAGGTGCTTGATGTGTGTGTCGCTTTGTGCTGGGCGGTGGGTTTTGATGGTACGGATAGCCCAATCTTTTTGAAACCACCCGGATTTCGGCTCGGGACAGCACTGTGTTTCTCATTCAGTTTCAGTGTGATCCGATATTAAGATACTGTAACGTGTACCGAGCTTATCTGAGCTCCGAGACGCAAATAAACAATTTTCCTTGGGCTGCTTAGCCTATATGATTGTTAAACTAACTTTATGTATGTATACAAAACTATAATTATTTAAATGATTTACAATGATTAAATGCGGCTCCTTGCCTTCAAAACAATCAAACATTAATTTGAGAAAAATAATCACTTTAATATGTCCAAAACAATAAAAACTGTCACAGACTTCGAAGCTTACTTTCTCAGACCCAAAACACACAACACACTTGCTTCGAACCTTAAAAGTCTGACTTTATCAAAAACCTGCTTCTATACAGCTTGACAGAAGCCTGCTTCCCAGACCATATAAACCTGGTCTGTAAACACCTCCAAACCTATCCCGGAATGGATGAATCAAGTCAGCTTTTAAAGACCTTGCGTAGATATTAACGAGCGGCGACCCAGAACTAGTTCTAGCAGAGCCCCTGCATTGCAATAATGCTGGAGTTAACTAGGCACTTGTCTAAAGTCCCCGTGTTCGCCAGTATGTACCAAGCTGGCTACCTCTCTGCCCGAAGACAGAGAACAGATTAAACATTCTCGTCGATGCGAGCTGCTTTTATACCGGTCTGTTCAATGTGCGCCCCCTAGCGACATTATAAAGTAATTTCCAAGCATCTAGGGAAACCTTCCAATGATTGAGCTGTAGCTAATCTTTTAATGAGCGTCTAGTGACAAATCAATTCAATCGGTAGAAATAACTGAATATTCATAATAATTGGATAATAGGGTCTATGTTTAACAAGTCTAATGATCATAGAAACAAATCAGAATGAAAATAAACAGTAAATAAGTACCCTCAAAGTCTTTCTCTGCTTGAGATTTGAATTGCACTATCTGTAGTAAATGAAGTCGATTCATACAAGGGAGGTAACTTTTTAACAATCTATATTTTCGTCACATTACCCACGCCTTCGGGTTCAGTCGTCCCGACTGATATCTATGACAACACAAACAAAGTAAAGGTATGTCAACTTTTAATACAAAAAAACTAACAAAAAGAATAACCTAGACTAAGCTTGGTCTACCTGACATGGATGTGTCCTATAAAAATAACTTTGTAAAACAAAACTGTAAAAACTGGCACTTTAAAGAGTCATCTTGGAATATCTGCACTGGCAGAATTCAACTTTTACCCGTGAAACCAAAGGTAAAACTAAACCTTCACTGCCTATGACCCATGGTAATATGAATGAAGAAGGACATCTTGTCCTCACAAGTAACACCACACACATTGCACTTTAGCTCCTGACCAATTGTGTGACAACCCTGGTGTATGAACATCATCGCCTGACTCTTGAATGCAATGTCACAGGTATGACACTGATATACTGTTTCAGGTATTATCCCAGCCATTAGATTTGCTTGACAAGCAGTGTCAGCGTGTTTCACTCCAACCTGAATTTCTGCCTCTGATGTGTTCACGGGTTGATGTCCAACCTGCACAGATACACTTCGATGTGTTTCTGCCTCTCTGACACATGCTCGAGGTAATTCCATTGACTTTGTGGTCATACTATCACTTACTTGTCACGGTCTCTGTTCTAACATACTTTGCTGGTGCTTGGACCGGGTCTGGGCGAGTCGCCTTTCGCTTCATTCTGCCAGAATAAAGTTCATTGCTGTTCAAGTCATCTTGTTCAATGATAACTTCTGGATCTTCATCCCAATCAGATTCACTGTCATTCCTTAAACTGACTGAGGCACACTTTTGTTGTTCTGAGCCATGAAAGTTCCTAATGTGTCGTTTCAGATACAACATCTCCTTGAAAGTATTCCCGCAGTGAGTGCAGGTCAGTCTCTTTCCCCAGCAGTCTTTGATGTGTTCAGAGTACTGCGCAGCTGGAAATTTCTCTTTGCAGTGGAAACAGAGTACATCTTTACGGGCTGTAATCTTTGTGTTCGGCATTTCTGCTCTGAAAAGAGAGAAAGTATAATCTTTAGCCCAGGCAGGCTTTTGTCTTTTTCTCCCGAACCTACTTACTTGATCTTCAGACTCTGGGAGAATAGCCTCTGCTTCATCAACTTCAGGCTCTGAAAAAGCTACCTCTTCCCTACCTTTCTCTACTGTAACTGTCTGATTTTCTGATGTCTCTGCTGCTTCTTCATTCAGCAAGAGCTGGGAGTGAGCCTTTCTAATTCTATCTACATGAATAATTTGTGGAGTACCTGAGTAACCACAACCTACCTTGTACAAAACATCAGAGATCTTTTGTTCTACTCTGAAAGGGCCTCTCCAGTAAGAAGTCAGTTTGGATGAACATCCAATTTTCTTGACTGGAAAGTACACGTATACCATGTCATCTGTCTGAAACTGTTCGAAAGCTAGCTTCATATCATGGTATTTCTTTTGCCTTAGCATTGCCTGGCCAGTGCTTTGTCTAACTAGATTGTGAGTAGATTCTAGGGTTTCCTGCAACTCCCAGACCCACTGATTTGGTGGAATCTTCTTAACACTAGGTGGCATCTCATACAGGAGATCAAGGGGTGTTGAAGTTTCTCTCCCGAGCATAAGCATGTTTGGCGTCATGCCGGTTGTTTCATGCTGGGAGGACCTGTATGCCATCATTACATATGGGAGCTGTTCATCCCAGTCCCGATGATTTTCATCAACATACATGCTCAGCATTGAGGCCAACGTTTTATTGAACCTCTCCACCATACCATCTGATTGAGGGTGATATGACGTTGTCCTGGTCTTCTCGATTTGAAGTAACTTGCACATTTCTTGAAAAAGTATACCCTCGAATTGCCTACCTTGGTCAGAGTGGATGATTCGGGGTACACCAAATCGTGCTACAACCTCTTCAACAAGGATCTTAGCAACTGTTTTGGCCTCCATATTTGGCATTGGGAAACTTTCAGTCCATTTCGTATAGTAGTCTGCAATGACTAATATGCATTTGTTTCCTCTTTCTGTCTTAGGTAGTTCACCGAGTATGTCTAAAGCAACTCTTTCCATGGGATAACCACTGCCACATACTTGCATTGGAGCTTTCTTTGTGGGTGAAGGTGACTTTCGTTTCATACAAGCTTGACACCCTGAAATATAGCTCCGAACATCATTTTGCAGACCTGGCCAGTAATACCTCTGTCTGATTCGATGGAGTGTTTTCTTTACACCCAAGTGACCAGATGCTCGTACATCATGACAGTGTTTCAGAATCTCACGTCTCAAACGTAATGGAACAACTGCTTGCCAGTAAGAAATAGATGTTTCAAGCACATCCCATTTCCTTACTAAAAGTTTCTCAATGACCTGAAGGCGGTGCCACTGGTTCCACAGTGATTTCAGAAAATAGCTTCTGTTTGATATGTCTTTGAAGTCAGGTCGCTGACCATGTTTCAACCACTCTTTCGCTGTTTCTATGTCTTCACTGTTGTCTTGAGCTTCCAGTAATGTAACATTATTCTTGTCATCTTCAAATGATTCATGCAAGATAGGACAAACAGAAGACACTTTATGCTGCCTTGTGTTTTCGCCATGGTTCTCTAGACCACATTGTCGGCATGGAATTCTGCTTACTCCATCGGCATTGCCGTGAAGCCTTCCAGCCCTGTGCTCAATTTTCATATCGTATGAAGACAAGGTCTCAAGCCAACGTGCAACCTGACCTTCTGGGTTTTTAAAATTGGTAAGCCACCTTAACGAACCATGGTCTGTTCGAGCAAGGAAGGGCATACCAATCAAATAGTGTCTGAAGTACTTCACGAAGTGTACAAGGGCAAGTAATTCTTTCCTTGTGACACAATATTTGCGCTCTGATTTTGTCAAAGTTCGACTGGAGTATGCAATGACAACTTCTCTATTGTCAATCTTCTGAGAGAGCACTGCTCCAATAGAGTCATTGATTGCATCAGTATCAAGAATAAAAGCTTTTGTAAAGTCTGGGTGTGCAAGTATTGGACTTTCTGTTAGCCTTTCCTTCAAGCATGAAAACGCCATTTCACAGTCCTGACTCCATTCGAATTTTACATTCTTTTCTGTGAGACGATAAAGTGGCTTTGCAATGTGAGAGAAACTTTCAATGAACCTCCTGTAATAACTACAAAAGCCAAGAAAAGATCTGACTTCCTTCACACAGGTCGGTATGGGCCATGTGCGAACGCATTCAGTCTTTTTAGGATCTGTTGATATGCCTTCAGCTGAAATCATGTGTCCAAGAAATTCGACTTTCTGTTTGAACAAATTGCATTTCTTAGGTTTTAATTTAAGGCCTGCATTTTGGAGTCTTTGGAGCACGGAGTCGAGGTTTTGAACCATTTCATCGAAAGTCTTTCCCGTCACGATGATGTCATCAAGATATATCAAACATATTTTCCAGTGTAAGCCTGCCAAGACTGTTTCCATAAGTCTCTCAAACGTGGCTGGTGCATTGCACAAGCCAAAAGGCATGACCTTGAACTGAAACAAACCTTCTCTTGTGATAAAGGCTGTTTTGGCCCGATCTTCAGGGTCTACTTCTACCTGCCAGTATCCTGAATTAAGGTCTAAGCAGGAAAACCACTTTGAGCCTGCTAACTGGTCTAGACTTTCGTCGATCCTAGGCAAAGGATACGAGTCCTTCACAGTTATATCATTGACCTTTCGGTAGTCAACACAAAAACGCTGGGTGCCGTCCTTTTTCTGCACGAGAACTATGCCACTAGCCCAGGGGCTTTTTGATGGTTCTATAACATCTTTCTCTAGCATCTCTGAAACCTGCTTTTGAGCTTCATCAGTTAGATGTGCTGGGACCCTGCGTAATCTTTGTTTGATAGGTGTCGCATTCCCTGTAGAAATTTTGTGTCGTATTATACCTGTCCTGCCAAGATCTTCATCTGAGTTTGAATACACTTCACTGTGCTTTTGAAGCAGCCTCGAAACCTGCTTACGATTCTCTAAACTCAGACCTTCGGCACTTCTGTTGTACCAGTCCAACAGATGTTCCGGCAACTGTTTTTCAAAGCTAGGCTCCGTTTTCTGGCTTTGAACCTCTGTCACTGGACTAACAGTTGCAATGTTTGTTCCAACATTATATGTCTTCGATACCTGGGACAAATTCATGACCCTCACTGGCACAGTTTTTCCGGCTGTTACAAGAGCTCGAGCAACGAGACTCTCACTTTTCTCCATGGGGTTCAACGAGGTACAAGTCCTCACATCTCAAGTTCTGAGCATCAGAAACCTTACCCATAATCACAGTTTCTGACATAGGTTCCAATGAAACCTTTTCTTGAACCACAACTCTGAAACATCCTATTTTACCAGCCATGTGCAGTGAACAGACTTTCCCATTGATGGTCAAAGTAGTGTTTGCTACATCAATGCCTACATTGTATGCTTTCATGAAGTCAAGCCCCAGTATCATATCTGCTTCCACATCTGCAACTATCACTGGAACAGAGAACTTCGACCCGTCTATTTCAATAGATATCTAAGTTCTTCCAAGAACACTTAATGGTGTACCTGATGCAGACACAATTTTCTGACTGAAGTTTATCACATTTGACTTCCCTATTCTGTCCCATACTCGAGAAGAAACGATGCTCAGGGTTGCTCCTGTATCTACCAGACAGTCGACGTGGAGTCCGCCTATCGTAGATGTTATGAACAAACCCGACCCTGTTGGTTTTGAGCATGTAACACTATGTGTATTTGAAGGGGGGTTTGGTTTCCTACAGTCGTCTTCCTTTGGACAGTTTCGTTTCAAATGTGCAGTTGAGCCACATTTGAAGCACTTTCTTCTTTGATCGTTTGGACGATATGACTTCCCCCCTGGGTGCGGAATTTTTTGCCTGAGGCTCCTGTGCTATACTGAGCACGATCTTTTTGAATTTTAAAGCTTTCAAAACCTTGCTTGAGGTCTGACATAGCGTCTTTCAGCTGTTTCACATCAGAAGCAAGTTTATCTGTGTTTTCAGTGTAGGATGGCTCTCCAACAGACTGAAAATAGCCCTTGCCTTCTGTAAATTTCCTTTCTGCCCTGATAAATGCTTCTAACTCTATAGCATGTCTTACAGCGTCGTTCAAATCCTTTGGTCTATTCTGCTTGACTCTGAGTCTCATATCTGAGCTTGCCAAGGAGTCAATAAATTGTTCTTTAGCTAGAACATCCCGTAAATCAGCAGGTGCTGAAGGGTAGGCCAGGTTTATGAGCCTTCTGATATCTTGCGCCATCTCTGAGAGTGACTCAGATGCTTTTTGTCGTCTCTCACGAAGCTGAGCCCTATGTAAATCTTCCTGGTTTGGCGGAGCAAACCTTTCCTTGAGTGCTGTCATCAACTTGTCAAAGTTGTTTGAGTCCTGTGCCAAATTACTCAGAATACCCTGTGCTTGGCCACGAAGGGAAACTGAAAGGTACAAGCCTTTCTCTTCGTTTGACCAGCAGTTGATTTTTGAACATGCCTCAAAATGTGCTTTATAATCGTTCCAAGACCCTGTACCATCATATGTGGCTGGCTTAACTTTGGAGCAAGACTGCTTGAACCTATTCCGTTGTGTTTCCTTAGAAACCTGCTCTTCAGATTTTGGTTTAGGGGTTGATGTTAATTGCTTTTGCTTTAACACATTTGATCTAACAAGATTTGGTCTTATGGGTTCCAAGTCATAATTCTGAGACCCATGTATAACAGGAGTCTGTAGGGGCATGTTTATATGCGACCTAACTTGACTTGGTTGAGGCATTTCAAAACCAGTCTGTAATGCTTCTCTTCTTGCATTGGTATTTGGTCTAACTGGAGTTTCAAACTGTTGTATGGAACCTTGACATTGCTGTTCCAGCATTGAAATTTCAGTTTGAAGCCTCGTAATCTCTGCCTTTGTCTGGAGTTCTCGAAGCTTTGCGTCCATGCTTTGGATTTCCTCGTCAAGAAATCCGGAAGCCATGCTTTTGACTAGGGGTAAGATATAACTGGTGTTGGTTATAATTATATCCCACTACGCTGCCACCAAATTTTGTAACGTGTACCGAGCTTATCTGAGCTCCGAGACGCAAATAAACAATTTTCCTTGGGGCTGCTTAGCCTATATGATTGTTAAACTAACTTTATGTATGTATACAAAACTATAATTATTTAAATGATTTACAATGATTAAATGCGGCTCCTTGCCTTCAAAACAATCAAACATTAATTTGAGAAAAATAATCACTTTAATATGTACAAAACAATAAAAACTGTCACAGACTTCGAAGCTTACTTTCTCAGACCCAAAACACACAACACACTTGCTTCGAACCTTAAAAGTCTGACTTTACCAAAAACCTGCTTCTATACAGCTTGACAGAAGCCTGCTTCCCAGACCATATAAACCTGGTCTGTAAACACCTCCAAACCTATCCCGGAATGGATGAATCAATGGAAAAGTAGTAAAGTCAAGCAGGCAAAGCCACATGCAAGACGCAACCAGCTTTTAAAGACCTTGCGTAGATATTAACGAGCGGCGACCCAGAACTAGTTCTAGCAGAGCCCCTGCATTGCAATAATGCTGGAGTTAACTAGGCACTTGTCTAAAGTCCCCGTGTTCGCCAGTATGTACCAAGCTGGCTACCTCTCTGCCCGAAGACAGAGAACAGATTAAACATTCTCGTCGATGCGAGCTGCTTTTATACCGGTCTGTTCAATGTGCGCCCCCTAGCGACATTATAAAGTAATTTCCAAGCATCTAGGGAAACCTTCCAATGATTGAGCAGTAGCTAATCTTTTAATGAGCGTCTAGTGACAAATCAATTCAATCGGTAGAAATAACTGAATATTCATAATAATTGGATAATAGGGTCTATGTTTAACAAGTCTAATGATCATAGAAACAAATCAGAATGAAAATAAACAGTAAATAAGTACCCTCAAAGTCTTTCTCTGCTTGAGATTTGAATTGCACTATCTGTAGTAAATGAAGTAGATTCATACAAGGGAGGTAACTTTTTAACAATCTATATTTTCGTCACAATACTTCTTCGCTAATTTTGCATACTGGGTGATATATTGGTGGTTTGTTTGTATTTTTTGTATTACATTGTGTAGTTTATATGCATTAGCTACAAAATTGACCTATTCTGTTAACCCATTGTCCTACATATGTAAGGCAATATCTTATGTGCAGTGTTGTATACCCTACATAAACCCAATCCTGGTGGTTCTGGGTCGTAACTGTATGACGTACTGACACTGTACATATAATGTTTCATTTGAGTTTTGGTGACATGAGTGGACTGACACAGTATAGTCACAGTATGCTTCTATTTCCCTTGGTTTACGGAAATAAAAACGTACAGAGTTTTTATCTTTAATTCTTAAATTAATTCCATTTTAAATATTTTATCGATGTCTCTATCTGGGGAGAAATTAACAAACTGACACAAGGTGATTACCTGTCTCTGATTACAACATGGGGACTCAGCCACTTCCAATACACTGGCTTTCACATCGCGTGCAGAATTAATCATACTGTCATGGTTATACACTGACGACTGTTCCATATCTTTAATTGAGGAGCATTGTTGACTAAATTCATTAGAGAGCTGCTGGAAGAGATGTTTTGTGTCTTCCAGTGTCTTTTTAACTGATCTAATTTCTTCCGAATGACCGGTCTCCACAGCGATCTGTCGTGATCGGTAGACCTGCTTCTAAGGAATTTACTTTGTCTCTGAGTAATTTAAGTTCTATGACATCGTATGTATCCGATACCACTGTACTACTTACTTGAGTATCACAGTTTACTGATTTGGGACGACCCTTCGGTGTCTGTCTGCTGACCAAGTCGTTTAGATCTAAGTAATCCTCACCTTCTAGTACAGACATTAACACATGGACATCTTTGGCAAGTTTGACTGGAACAGTGTCACCTGAGTGGGTGTGAACTCTGCGCTTGAGATCGCAGTTATCACCAAATGGAAAATCGTCACTCGATCGTAAAGCTTCAAACAGTAGAGAGCGCGTATTCTCAAGGACACATTCATCGGAACAGCAGTCAGGTATAACCTGATTAACAAACTTTGTCATAGGCAAGTATCAGAATAACCTTCTAAACTTCTTAACCTCATCTAGCTGAGATGTACCTACAGCAGCAATGTCATCATCATCGCGAGACAGCAACACTTCGAGTGAGGCATCGTGCACGCGACTATTCACACTCGACTGTATGATATGTACACTCTGTAAACTACATTGGATTCTATGGATCGAGTCTACATTGTATGTGGATTTCTCAACGTTTGTTGTCTGCGACGTCATCTTCGATGAAACCGGTACTTGCACTTCTGCATTATCCGCCAGATTTAGCGGTTCAAATTCGTGCAGACAATATTGTTCATTCGCTGTCTAGATGGAACGCCCCAACACGACCACCTGTGCCTGAGTTATTATCACGAATCACTGTATTGTGCATTAACATTCAAAACCGAATTTATGTCTGCTGAAGAAACAGTCCGAATATTACAGGCGGCTATAGAGTACACATACATAAAACATTACACTACAGTGAACGCCATGTAGGCCTAAACCTAAATCTGCGGCTAATGTTACTGTTGACGCCCTCGGCCACTATTTACCATACTATCTGGGCATCGTAATCACTATAGTCATAGTAGTCATGCCGCCAAAATGCACACAAAGGGATAACAATAGCACACAATTTAATGACATTAAAGCCAAGTCTGCAATATTTACTGTTAGAAAAAGTATCCAAGAATACTGTGCACAGATACATCCATGAGAAATAGTATATTGCCTTAGAAAACACAGCGAAATCGAGGGCTTATTTATAACTATATGTACACAAACCGGACACAGGTTATCTAAGTACGTCTGGGAAGCGAAAAATAGGCATCGGTTCCGCGTAAAACTCACATTAGCTTTTTGCGGAGGACAAGTGTCTTGATTCCGCGTTAATCTCGGATTAGTACATGTATTTGTATAGTGCTATGATCTGCTAGCTGAACAATTACATAGGTGCATATGAGGACCAGACTCACAGTCTTTAATGAGACTCGATTTTGGTTAGTTAGTGGAGCACGCAGTTAACTTTCCTGAATATTATTGTTAGAAATAATGTTATCATAAATAATTGTTTGATGAGTAATTATAATAGTACTTATTATAATGCAAAGTAAATTCATCGATTTTGATTGGTCAATTAGCCATGGATATAGGGTGATGTATCCCTCAAAATTCTAATACGTAGCCATCAGCAACAAAGGAATTTGCCCCGTCGAAGGCCTCGCCTCGTTGCTACAACAAACAAAGTGGCCGACCAGTTTGACTTCGTCGATTTGATCCAAACAACCGCTCTCAAACGAAATAACTAGAGTTTGGGGCGGAACAAAGTTATCCCTTGAGAAACATTTTTGATATAGGTGTATCAAACTAATCACAGTGATCTCCCTTGTCATTTCGTGCGAACATCCCTGCCAACACAAGTTTTTTTTAGCTGGATTTTAGCTAAAATTTGTTTTTTGTAGATCTATTTGCTATTTTTTGAATGTCGATGTCAACAGTTTTTCGATTTTGTTTCATATTTCAGCACCGATAAAGCCAATAAAGTAGAAAGATAATCAGCTTTCCTAAAAAAAGAATTTTAATAACTTTTTACACGATTATTTGTAATAGACCACAGCTGGAGATTTTTATCAGGCCACCGAAAAGGTCAAGCATATTTCTGGACGTTGTACATGAATATTTATATATCTCAAATTTATTCAAAACCCGAACAGATTAAATGTTTTGAATATTTTCTTGTGGGGCGGGATGTAATAGTAAAATTACCGGTTGGCTACGGTAAGAGTTGCAGCCGGCATAGCGTCCACCATAGTTTGATCACATGATATATACATCATGGTCACGTGAATATTGTGTTGGCATGGATCTCTCTATCAGCGTAGCGATTAGAGATATATCACTGCATTTGAGAAACAGGCTAGCGAATAAAAAGTCAGATATCCCGCCAATGATCTGTATAACTAATAATGTACATGAATACATGATGTTTGCCCATGGTAGAAACTGCAGAATCAGACCAGTATAGATCTACTACCGTAAGCAAATAAAACAGACTCTTTGTTCTCGCTTCTCAGACGTTATAGATATGCTGAGTTACTAAAATAGCAGTACTAGAAATCCTTATCTGGAACACCCCCTTGTCTGGTGTATGCATACGCGCGATTAGCTAAAAATCAATACAAGGGAAGGAACTGAAACAGAATTATACCAACATTTCTATAGCCAATGAGTTCATAAATTAAAATTGCTATAAGTAATTAGCCCTGGTATGAAATTCTATTTATCATATGAACATTTTATAAAAGGCTAATTTAATTAACCGAACACGTTGTTTTGTAGTCCCTCAGTCGTAACGTTTATGGTAATGTCATGCCGGTAACAAATGACGTCATTTAATGTCACCTGCAGTTTGTTGCTATTAGAAACGGAAGTCGTATTATACAACGGAAAGTAGTACTTCACAACATCCATTAATTTACTTGTGTTTAGGGTGTATTTAAGCGAGAAATATAAACAAGCATGGTTGTGTTAAAGCCGGGGGTTTCTATAACCTCGGTTGGTCTGTTCCTGTCGGAAACGAGCTTTAGGAACAGACCAACCTCGGGTATAGAAACCCCGTCTTTAACCAAACCCATGCTTGATTCTATTAATCTGGGTTTATTCTGTATTTTATGGTTGGATCTTTAGTTTTAGATCTATTATACATTCATAAGCAAACAGAGCAGACCCTGATCAAATGGCTCACAGAGGAGCCGTTTAATCTGGGTTTACTCTGTTTGCAGTGTGAACAAACATTTATATGTATGGAAAGGTTAAAATGTGTCTCTGACCTCTATCTGTTCTGCCTATTCTACCTATTTCCCTTATGTTTATAGGATATGCCCTTTGTTAAGGAAAGTCATAGCGGTCTTCTATCGTTCGCATTATATGATTTCATTTTGACATTATAAAAAACGAAGATTCCTTTGTATGAACCCAGTCGAACTATGTATTCATTTTTGTTCAATACGTACAGTAAAACTTCTCTATAACGGCCACTAAATCACATCAAGTACTTTGTGTTAAAGGCATGTGGCAAGGTGAAAGTAAAACAGAACGCTCCTATAGGAGAGTTCTGTTTTACTTTCGCCTTGCTTTAAGCAGCCACCTGCCCTAAATACCAACTAATTAACATAATTTAGTGGCCGTTATAGAGAGGTTTTACTGTAGTTCGATTGGATTCATATAAAGGCATCTTCGTTTGATATAATGTATGGCAACTTGTAGCTTACTGCAGGTCAAAATAAATGCAGAAAGCCCCCACCTGCTTTTAAGACTCATATGCTCAAATTAAAACATTTCCAAGAATAACTACTTCATTTTCCCACCAAAAGAGTGCTCACAACATAGGGTTTGATGGAGAAATGGTGATTTTAGTATCTGAGTACTGTGTACACACCTTTATCTGTAGCTAAGGTAAAGGGTAAAAATTTCAAGAAAATACAAATTCTTAAATTTCACGATTTAATAAATGTAATTATGTTATTGGTACACATGCCATTCATTATATTTTATAATTATACGACCAGTCATACTGAAACATGTGATTTGTACTAATAAGCTAGAAACGGTGTAATTAGCGCAGTGTCCTCTTTCTTAGAGACCATCCTATTGTCATTCAGCGATATGCTTTCCGTAAGGTTTAAGGTTGCAAATACCATAAATTGTCTTAACGACATTTTGTTTTCATTTTCTGTCTTAAAGACATTACCGAACGAGTATCAAAAAGCTTAGATCCAGATGAGATGACAAGTTACCCTCCATCTCATTTGGATCCAAACTGTTTGTAATCATTGATTAACCTTTGACCGGAACACATATTAACTGTTTCCAACTTTAGGGGTGAGGATGGGGTAAAACAATAGCGAAACATTGGATCTAGAGCGTATTCGTACTACTGAAAGGAGATTGTATAATGTACACTGCAGAAGGCTGACATCATCTTGTAGTGTTTATGTACAACTAACAATTGAAAAAATGTCTGTCGGAACCCCGTTCCCTGCTTGAAATTTGCTCTTTTACGATGTATATAGAAGTAATTGTTTTTGTTGGCACAGTTCGTGAGCTGTACAAATGTCAATGTGTAACATGTTCGGCTTGTGTTTCCGCATGCGGACCGTTTTAAGAGTTCAGATTATGCTAAGAACTCACTTATCTTATCCCAAAACATGTGCAAATATAGTGATTTTGAGCAATGTATGCCTCTAAGGACAACGATAATATGGATCACTTCAATAATACATGTACAGCAGTAATTAAACTGAAAGTGAAACACATATACAGTAGAACCTATCTTTAGCGGCCATCAAAACGAGGTCTAATTATGGATCTGTAAGGCGACTGGTAGCTTAATGCAGGTCAAAAGAAATGCAGAAAGCTCCCACAGCATTACTTTTACCCTTCATTAACCACCTGCTCTTTAATAATCCTATGCTCGATAAATGAATGGCCGCTTAGGACATGTTCTACTGCATTAGGGTATCTGACCGTTACACGCTTAGGACATGTTCTACTGCATTAGGGTATCTGACCGTTACACGCTACGGACATGTTCTACTGCATTAGGGTATCTGACCGTTACACGCTTAGGACATGTTATACTGCATTAGGGTATCTGACCGTTACACGCTTAGGACATGTTCTACTGCACTAGGGTATCTGACCGTTACACGCTACGGACATGTTCTACTGCACTAGGGTATCTGACCGTTACACGCTACGGACATGTTCTACTGCATTAGGGTATCTGACCGTTACACGCTTAGGACATGTTCTACTGCACTAGGGTATCTGACCGTTACACGCTACGGACATGTTATACTGCATTAGGGTATCTGACCGTTACACGCTACGGACATGTTCTACTGCACTAGGGTATCTGACCGTTACACGCTACGGACATGTTCTACTGCATTAGGGTATCTGACCGTTACACACTTAGGACATGTTCTACTGCACTAGGGTATCTGACCGTTACACGCTTAGGACATGTTCTACTGCATTAGGGTATCTGACCGTTACACACTTAGGACATGTTCTACTGCACTAGGGTATCTGACCGTTACACGCTTAGGACATGTTCTACTGCACTAGGGTATCTGACCGTTACACGCTACGGACATGTTATACTGCATTAGGGTATCTGACCGTTACACGCTACGGACATGTTCTACTGCACTAGGGTATCTGACCGTTACACGCTACGGACATGTTATACTGCATTAGGGTATCTGACCGTTACACACTTAGGACATGTTCTACTGCACTAGGGTATCTGACCGTTACACGCTACGGACATGTTCTACTGCATTAGGGTATCTGACCGTTACACACTTAGGACATGTTCTACTGCACTAGGGTATCTGACCGTTACACGCTTAGGACATGTTCTACTGCATTAGGGTATCTGACCGTTACACGCTACGGACATGTTCTACTGCACTAGGGTATCTGACCGTTACACGCTTAGGACATGTTCTACTGCACTAGGGTATCTGACCGTTACACGCTTAGGACATGTTCTACTGCATTAGGGTATCTGACCGTTACACGCACTGAAATACCACCGAGTCTCTGAATTTCGATACGCTGGTTTTTGTTTGGAAATTAACCACCTGCTCTTTAATAATCCTATGCTCAATAAATGAATGGCCGATTAGGACATGTTCTACTGCACTAGGGTATCTGACCGTTACACACTTAGGACATGTTATACTGCATTAGGGTATCTGACCGTTACACGCTTAGGACATGTTCTACTGCACTAGGGTATCTGACCGTTACACGCTTAGGACATGTTCTACTGCATTAGGGTATCTGACCGTTACACGCACTGAAATACCACCGAGTCTCTGAATTTCGATACGCTGGTTTTTGTTTGGAAATCATCGAAGTAGTCTCAAACAGCCTGGGTCCTGATGAGACGCAGAGAGACTTCAAGATGGCGGTCAATGCCAATCAAGCAGCGCTTAGCAGAGTGATAGTTGAACCTTTTTCATGCCGCTGCAAACAGAGTAGAGTGAAACTAGACAGCTCCAGTATGAGCCGTCTGGTCAGGGTCTATCTAGTTTGCTTATGAAATTAAATAGATTTGGCCAAGACCAAATATTCAGTGTTCAAAAGCACTTATTATACATTCAGCTAATAAATGATCATGATGTCATTATTTCGTACATGAATATTCTTAACCTTTCCCTGTTCGATGTGTATTCCAAATTTCACTACCTACTTAATATTCATGGACAAAATAGTTATAATGAAATATGGAAGGTGGAACATTGTAGTCATTTTAGAAATTAAAAAACCCACACCTATTTAATTCCATTAGCAAACAGAGCAGACCCTGATCAGACGGCTCCTACAGGGGCCGTCTGATCTTGGTTTACTCTATTTGCAATGTGTGGAAACACGTTTACATGAAGGAAAAGATTATGGTAAATGGTTAAAAGCAGGTAGTTGTTTTAGATTTTACAGTGCAAAAAGTCTTCTTTCTCTGCATTGCTTTTGTCCTGCATTCAATTTTAAGAAAAAAAATATTATTCACACTTTTGTGTCCCTTTTGTCAAATCAGTCTCCTATTTGTCTTTTTAAGACCTCTGGGTCCATGCTTATAAAACGTTAAGTTGAGTCTGAGTTCGTTCTCAAGTTTTTGATTGGTCAGATTTGAGCCTATGGCTCAAATCTGACCAATCAAAAGCTTGAGAACTCAAATCTGACCAATCAAAAGCTTGAGAACGAAACTCAGACTCAACTAAAAGCTTTATAAGCATAGACCCTGGTCTAGATTAGCAGCTATCTCACAGTTTTTAATAACGTAAAACTCTCAAGTGAAAAATGCGTCTAATTATTATAATCTAGACAACTATATACATACTATTTTAAGCCATCTATAATAGGTAGCAGAACTGTGATGTAATTTATATTTATAGCTATTCCTGTTCTTTATACATGTATTTTATCTACAGGTTGTTAGTTAGTTAATGGATTTTGTTAAGAAACTTCATGTATTGTTTTAGTCGGTAAGTAGCTTCTAGCTATGTTAAATAAGATGCTTTGTAACACCGACTATAATCAAAGCGTCGTAGACGCTGCAGTATTCTTTGCATGGTATCAGTCTGATATCGAATAAGTTCGCTTTAGCATGGAATTGCGTATCTACAAGGGAAGGCATTAACACTCTATCCAGTTGATGATACAGTTGCAGCTGACACTTTAGCCGTTTCCCACTATACTTATTATCACACTGACCACTCGCACTTATGGGCGTGATTACCTAATCGCTTGCATAAGGTAATCCGACTCGCGCTTCTTTATTCATTGAGTATTTTCATTCATGTTATGATCACGTGATTTCTTCATGTGCCTGTTATTTTGTATATCCGTGCGCCCTTCTTACACATTGCTATATTTTGTCGGTTTTGTTGATTTTTGCACATACTAAGCCGAAGCTTATGTTACGAGGCATTTTCATGTCAGATATAGTATACCACGGTTGGTTCCGGATGCCACTTTATTAAACACCCTTTGTATCCATCGAATGCAGATCAGTAAAATGCACTATTTTGTCAGGCAGGCGGGGGTACCATTGGTTAGGCTGTGGAACGCCACCTTTGTATTCTATTGCTTCGCAAAGAATAAAAAAACGAATTCTTGTATCTTGTATATTGTTTCTTGTATCTTGTATCTTGCTTGTATCTTGTATTGGTTTTACTGTATGTACTAACGTGAATTTGGCAGTTAATTCGTTTGCTTAACCATTCACTCCATGAATATTTATCAAGAAATAGTGAAAATATGAATAGCGGTAATGTTAACTGTACTGTTATAAGGACATTATGAACAAAGGAGATTTCGACCGTAACAATCAGATCTATATCACACCATAAGCAAACAGAGCAGACCCTGATTAGTCGGCTCATATAGGACACGTCTGATCTGGGTTTACCAGTTACAAAGGCGTAAACAGATGGACGTATTTATGGCGTAAGGGGTTATTCTTTGATGAATATTCATGTAGGAACTGATTACACTAGAGGCATTTTATAATGGCACAAGAACACAGGAATATTTGGTCATAACAGAAACCGTAGGATCAACTCTATACAATTCCATAAGCAAACACTTAATTGTTTCCAGTACAATGTCAATTACTTTTTCTCTAGGTGACTGAGAATATCTACGTGGCCATAGGTTATGCGATCGCCAACTCCATTATGCTGGTGTGTCCGAAAGGGGTCGTTATTTTTGACGTCACGGAAAGTTACGAAGCGGCTACGGAAATCGCTAAAGATTTCCTAGAGATAACAGACAAACCAATTACAGATATCATCTACAGTCATAATCACGCTGATCACTTGATGGGAACGAAGGTATATAACGAAGGTTCTTTAAATCTTCATTTGAATTTAAACATTTGCCGCAATGTTGTTATATCATCATTGTACATCATCATCATCATCATCAGCAGCAGCAGCAGCAGCAGCAACAGCAACAGCAACAACAAAATCAGCAAAAGTATCATGGTCAAAATTATTATTACATTGACATGTATCATCACATAATCATTTTAATCATCGTCGGCGTCGTTATCATCATTATCACTATCGCAAGACTCCAATATACATGTATTTATTTATTAAGAAATGGCTTGATAAAGGACCCAATAGAGGTTCTTCATAATTGCTTGTACAACATCATCACCATCAGCATCGTAGTCACTTTCATCTTCGTCATCACCAACATCTATTCACCACCATCATCGTTATTATCATCGACGGCATGATGATGGTCATCATTTTATCATCATTTTTATCATCATTTTATCATCATTTTATCATCATTTTTATCAATAATCATTACATTTACATTGATAACTATTCGTAGGCATTCATTCGAGATGAAAAGAATCCACCTAAGATATGGGCCCATGCCAGCATCGGCAATGCATTGGCCCTCAATGCCAGAGGGACCAATGTGGCATACTTCAAGCGAGCTATGCGCCAGTTTGGTGTCTTCCTTCCGGACCTGTCGGCGGGGATCGGACCTAAACTGAAATACGGCAAGAAGGAGGTCCCAGAAACGACACTGTTCCCAAACACTTTTGTGGACAAACCAGTGACGGACGTGACTCTAGCAGGTATACAAGAAACTAGGATTTAGTTTTGTTTGTCCTATTGGTGTGGATCGAACCCATTTTTGCCTACTATCCGATAAAAGTGACCCATGTTATGAATGTAGACCTAGACCAGGATGCACATGAAGGAGCTCTATGATAAGACTCTGCACTGTTTGCTTCACAAATAGTTCTTTAAATAACCAATGTGCAAAGAAGTTTTGCAGAAACAACCCTGCAAATGAAAACTAGATTCCATCAAAAAATCCCCTTGGCGATATGAACAACAACGGTTCATGGTGATCACAGATGTTAACTTTTATTGAAATCTGCGCAGCTGGTTTTTAGAAGCGCAGATAACCCTTTTGACAGACATACAGGAAGTTCACCTTCCTATGTATCTGTGTGTGAAGGGGGGGGGGGGGATAAAAACCAGCTACAAAATATTTATGACAAAATATTTATCATGTTATCATTTCTTACATGAATAGTAAAGGGTTTAAATTCAACCAACTATGTATATATATACTGAACCAAAAAAGAAACCTGACGCTACATAACTTTAATTAACATTTTAATTAAAACACTATATGCATTTATTTGGTTACCAGTGTATCGGGTTATCATCACACAACACGTGTGTACAATTTGTACTGTGTGCTATCTTTTAAACTCGGTCAAACCCACATTATCTTGTTTCGCACGTGAACCTTGTGCAGCACGAATCTGGTCAGATAGCAGGCCGACAAAAGTCTCACAAGTTAGCTAAGCTACACCGACATCACAAACACAACAAAAAATCAAGACCGAAATAATGCCTAGGCTTTCAGAAGCAGTGAGAAATAGAGCAATTGGGATGCTGCAGGGTGGAGTATCTCCGATCAACGTCAGCCGGACATTAAATTGCAGTAGAAATACAATTTTTGAACTGGCAAGACGTTTCCGGCAGACTGGTACTGTGCATGATCGTCCCAGGTCAGGTAGACCAAGAGCAACTAGCCAACGGGACGATCATGCTATTGCATTACGTCACTTACGTAACAGGTCTACATCCGCAACTCAGACAGCACGTCACTTTAACGTCCACCCGCAGACTGTCCGCAACAGATTGTGTGAACAGAATCGCCCTATCACAGCCCGACGTCCATATACTGGAAGTGTAATGACGTTACGCCACCGCCGTGAACGGATGCAATAGGCGCGTAGGCACCGTCACTGGCGTCGCTGGGACTGGAATTCTGTCCTTTTTTCGGACGAGTCGAGGTTCTGAAATTTGCCGACGGTCGGCAACGCATTTACCGTCGTCGAGGTGAAGGATTCGCCCAATGTTGTGTCAGGGAGCATGATAGGTTTGGCGGCGGAGGCGTGATGGTATGGGGCGGCATTATGGGCGGGCGGAAGACAAGACTCGTTGTCATTCATGGAAACATGAATGCCCAACGGTACATCAATGCAGTTTTAGTTCCGAAAGCCATTCCATTCCTTCAAAGACATGCTCCTGCTACACTGCAACAGGACAACGCCCGTTCACATGTAGCGAGGGTCACAAGGGCTCGGTTGGCCGCAGCTAACGTCAACGTTATGCAGTGGCTAGCCATGTCTCCCGACATGAATCCCATTGAACATGTATGGGATGAGTTAGGGAGACTTGTTCGCCGCAATTACAACATTAACAACATCGGCCAATTGGCGAACGCCCTCACAGCAGAATGGAACAACATGCCTAATCATGTGATCCAGCGCTACGTCAACTCGATGAGGATGCGTATATTGGCACTCATACGGGCAAGGGGTGGTCACAATCGATATTAACGGCAACATGGAAACGACAAACTGCACAGAAACCTGACTTACGGGGCATCCAGTGACCATGTTACATACATACACATTTTGAAATTTTCGTTTTAAACCCCTACCATATAAACTGGCGTCTAAATCATACGTTACATATGCAAGAAAGCTAAAAATTCACATACATGCTCAAAACACATCCAATTTAAGTTTATTACTTCAAAATAAATAACACGTCACCAATTTCCACGAAAATAAGCGAGCTATGCACAGTCAGGTTTCTTTTTTGGCTCAGTATAGTTCAGTTTAAAGTTCAAGGGTAAATTTCATTTGTGAATTATTTACAATGTTTTGAAATATATTTATATTAACATGTAGTAAGTTATATGTTCTCACACGATTCTGAACATACGGCATATAAACAAAGAATACCGAGAAACGTGCTTTAATTAATCCGTGATAATAAACTGCACGCGCGGCATTTCGATAGTCTGTTCCATTTTCCCCACAAGCGAAATTCATAAATAAAATTCCTTAAATCACGTGATGTACACATTCAAATGTTTCTAAATCTGTAAAAACGATGGCTCTGGCATAGACGTGTTCAGACATGATGTATATGGTACAGTTGTTCGCTTCAATGAGATTTTTGACTTGGAATCTTGTTTTCTGTAGAGATTTGGCCCTTTACTCGTACAACATCATGGGTGAAGTCGTGTACAGTAAATGTAACAGCAAGAATTGCGTAACCACTGACAACGCTTCCGGTTTTTCCGTATTCTCCGGAAAAAAGTTTTTTTTTTTATTAAAACGTCGTGTTAGAATCGAGATAACAAATTCGTAGCTGTGTATTATCGCGCATCAGATCACAGTTAGTCGTTGAGATGCTGGTAGTTAGATCACTCGGCCTAAATGTCTCGTGATCTAATGACTCCATATCTCAACTCGTATGCGAGATAATGCACAGCTACGAATTTGTTATTTCTTAATTAATGTATACGTTATGGAATCTCATTCCATCACTGGACAACAGAATGAGTGTTTTACACTAATGCAAAATACATTGTAATAATAACCCAACATACATGCATTTGTATAAAATGTTTCTTCAATTTGTAAGAACGACCATGCTGCTTGATAAAAAACGATGATTAGCTTTGCAAAAGTGCTACATATGTAATCATACGTACAGGCAGTAGTTTTTATGTTTTATGACATTTAGTGTCAGTGTAGATAAACTGATAGTTTGCTTGGAATACGTTTTAAAATGCCTAAAAGTACTGAATCATTTGTTTATATGCTGAAAAGCAAGAAAACCAGTCGAATAAATGCTGAAGAAGACAAAGTTATAGGCCGATCAACAATATAGGTATCAACGAAAACGGGTTATTTTGTATCACAGGGCATTGACACTCTTCATAAAATGACTGAACATAACAGAAACCAAGTTTTATGATGTTATTGAAAATATGCGTTTATTGTACGGACTATCCGTTTAACTCTAGATACCGCTTCGTTTTAGGTGCAAACATGCAAATTGTTCATATACCGGGGGAAACAGACGACCAAATCGGCATCTGGTGGGAGGACCAACAGGCATTCATGTGTGCTGATGATCTCTATAAAGCGTTTCCTAATCTTTACGCTATCCGTGGAACAACAAACAGAAGTCTGAAACCATGGATTGACTCACTGGACACAATACTTGAGTATGAACCAGAAATACTCGTTCCCAGTCATAGTCGCCCTCTTCACGGCAAAGAAAATTTGAAAACTCTGTTGACCGAATACAGGGACGCCATACAATTTGTTCATGATCAAACGGTTCGTCTCATCAACTATGGTTATTATCCGGATGAAATCGTCCGAATGCTCGCCTTACCTGATAATTTAGCACAGAATCCTTATTTGAAAGAGTTTTACGGTACAGTAGCTTGGTCATCGAAAGCTGTGTTTGAAGAATATATGGGCTGGTTCAGCGGTGATCCAGCCGAACTGAATCCACTCACTAGGGGCGAAAAGGCAGACAGAATGACAGAAATGGTCGGAAGGGAAAAACTTTTACAGACTGCAAGGGAAGCTCTGAAAGCCGAAGATTTTCAGTGGGCGCTTGAATTATCAACATATGTCGCAGATCAAAACCCGGGTGACGCAAACGCTCGAGATATCCGTGTGGAAGCGTTAACGGCACTCGGATCACGCCAAATCAGCACAAATGGGAGAAACTATTATCTCACATCCGCTCTCGAAGCTGCAACAGAACTCAGACTAAAACCACCGTCGACAGGGTCGAGGGCAGGCTTCATAGAAATGCTACCCCTGAACTATACCCTCGACGCAATGTCAGTTTTATTCAACCCATACGTTTGCTCATTTAAAAGTCAGATCCTTTATATTCAGCTTACGGAACCAAATTCCGATCATTATGTGCAGATTCGAAATTCAGTAGCAATAGTAAAACATAAGACTCCGAAATTTTGGGACTTGAAACTCAAAGCAACAGAAGTTGTATGGAAGGAAGTAATATCCAAAAAGCGGAACACCTTGGTTGCTATAGCTGGAGGCGATATCGAATCCGAGGGAGGCACTTTGGCTATGAAATCTTTCTTTGATTGTTTCGATAAGGACATAGGTGACGCAGATTATAGGATATAGGTCCTAACTCCGTTTATGTATTCTTTGTAGCAATTTGTTCAGAGTTTTGGGTATTTTCATGCTAGGAGCGGACTTGACTGGATTCTGCAAAACCTTGGATTGTAATTGTTTAACACTTGGTTAATAGCTTGTAATTGTTTAACACCTGGTTAATAGCTTGTAATTGTTTAACACCTGGTTAATAGTTTGTAATTGTTTAACACTTGGTTAATAGTTTGTAATTGTTTAACACTTGGTTAATAGTTTGTAATTGTTTAACACTTGGTTATTGTTTAACACTTGGTTAATAGCTTGTAATTGTTTAACACTTGGTTAATAGTTTGTACTTGGTTAATAGTTTGTAATTGTTAAACACTTGGTTAATAGTTTGTACTTGGTTAACACTTGGTTAAGAGCTTGTAATTGTTTAACACTTGGTTAACAGTTTCTCAATAGTTTAACCCTATATTCAATAAATACGCCTTTCTACACATTTGAAAACAGAGTAGATCCTGATAAGACGGCCCCTATTGTGTCTGACGTGAAAATTAAACAGGGAAAGGGTTAATAAGAAAAGAGAACAGATCCTGAACAGACTGTTTTACAGTAGCCATCTGATCTGGTTCTACCCTGTGCGCACATACATAGAAAGTGTATTAATGAACTAGAGGATTAATTTTTTCGCTTACATTCAAAGTCGTCTGCAAAGTTTGTCGTCTGAAACCAGTTTTTTTTCATTATTTTCTTCCATTTTCCATTCAGAAATAAAATTACAACATCAAACTGTTTTGATCCTAATGAGACGCCCAGTTACTCGGCGTATCATCTGGACCCAGACTGGTTGCCTAGGTAATCACAGATTCGCCATTAGCAGCGAGAGGCTTAATTAAAGGTTTGATAACATATCGCGATTCAATATGGCCATTGGTTTGCAAACCATGTAGACCAAGATCAGAGTGAACTCTGCTTGCCATTTAATGTAATAATGCCGGGACTATCTGTAAGAAGGCAGTTACTCTCGTTACTTTCTAAGCATTTTACCTGATGAATATGTATATTAGAAATAATAACATCATTAATATTAACTATATGCAATTTTATGTTGGCATGCGGACACGGCTTTGTTTGGCCATGGCAGAAGCTGTAGAATTAGATCTGTATAAGATCTGTATTATTCCATAAGCAAACAGGAAATATTCTAACCAGAGTTTTCATACAAGAGCCGTCTGATTTGGATCTACTCTATTCCCAAATACTTTAAAGGAGGCTGTATCTGGTAAAGGGTTAAAGAGTCTATCTGAAATGTCCTGGCATGGATCATGCTGGGTGACACGACTGACTTTAACTCTTTCCTTCATATAAACGTCTTTATGCATTTGAAAACAGGGTAGACTCAGATAATATTTTCACGCAGTTGCAAACAGAGAAGACCCAGATCAAACCGCTCCTATAGGAGCCGTCTGATCGGGGTCTGTTCAGTTTACTTTTGACATGATAAAATATTATTCTACAGATTTCGTCAAAGCCAAAATTCCATTGAAAAGTTATTTTATAACCATTGATCTGGTAGATATTCATGTTATCATGATATTATCTTACATGAATACAGAACAGGGGAAGTAATAATACATGTATTTAGTACTCGATATAGCGATGTTCTTCAGAATACATGTACACATGGGTCCATGCTTATAAAACTTTCAGTTGAGTCTGAGTTCGTTCTCAAGTTTTTGATTGGTCAGATTTGAGCCTTTGGCTCAAATCTGACCAATCAAAAGCTTGAGAACTCAAATCTGACCAATCAAAAGCTTGAGAACGAAACCCAGACTCAACTAAAAGCTTTATAAGCATGGACCCTGAATGTAATAAACATTTCTCACAAAGTAAACACTGTTACAATGTATCAATAAATTGGTCTGGTGATTCTTGCTGGTCTGGTGAGAAACAATGGGGACATTAAAGTTATAAAAGCTATAACAGTATGCGGCAATGAGTCTGTGATTTCACAATATGCAGATGACACGACATTAATATCAGATAGACCTAATGAATCCTTTAAAGAAACCTTTACCTTTAGCATGTTATGGGCGGGTGAGCGAATACCTATGCAAACAGTTTGGATCCAGATGAGAGACCAGTTAACTCTATATTAACTGAGTAGCTGTTTGACACCCTGGTTGCATTTTGGTAGACACATTGATTATAGTTTGACTTTTGAAAATGTAGAAGGTAAAAACAATCTATAAAAAAATACTCAGCTAAATGTTAAAATCTGCTAACGTTTGATACTAAAATCACCCAAAGTAGTAAATGTTTAGTGTAAGCTTATTGATCAAATAAGTATACGACTTTTATTCAACCGTTAGCCTGCTAAACAAATGTTTCACCTACTGCAACTCTAAACAATTTGTCTACCAACATGCAATCAGAATGTCATTTCATTAGGTAAAATATTCTACAAAATTTATTTGCTCAGCAGGCTAAAGGTTAATAACTTAATGTCCAATGAACCCTTCCATTTCTCAAACTTTTGATTATTAAAATTTTATCCTTATGTGATGCTTCCGTATGCTTCACAATCAGTGTAAACAATAAGCTTTGATTTTGGGGGTTTAGATATATGGGCTTTAATTCAGGCCTTTAATCAGTTTACCACGTGATACAATTGTACGAAATAGATATCACCCGTCAATTTGTTTGTACCTGGCCGTCCTGAAATAAATATCAACCGTCAGCACGTTTTACCTGGTCGATACCATCCGTCAGCATGTGTGTACCTGGTCGATATTATTTTTATCTTTATTAGAGTCTCTTCATGGTTATAATCATACAAAGACCAACATATACATATACAGAAACCACGCCATTCATATTTGAATTATAAGTGACTATAACTACAAGTATATCACACTACTATTCCATACATATTGCACTATATATACATATAAGTTAAAGTTTAAGAGTATAAAGACTCTGTTAATCTAACAAACACACACACGTACGCACATTTACGAACACATATGTCTGTTTGATTAAGAACTACCTAAACCAAAAATAAGATAAAAACTGAATTGAGAAAAAAGGCCAAACAAGCCATATGACAAAATGTACTTAAGAAAACGATTATCACCTAAAATCAGATTTGAGATGAGCGATATCACCCGTCAACATGTTTGTACCTGGTCGTCCTGACATAGATATCACCCGTCAATATGTTTGTACCTGGTCGTCCTGAGATAGATATCACCCGTCAACATGTTTGTACCTGGTCGTCCTGACATAGATATCACCCGTCAACATGTTTGTACCTGGTGGTCCTGACATTTATTGCTCTAGATAAGTTATTTTGAGAACAACTATACACAAAGAAAGGCTTTTGGTATGTATGTAACAGTGTAATACGAATCTATAGTGTGGTCACAGTATGGTGGTTGGTTTGGAGATAAAAAATGTACACATCTTATTTATTCTCTTAATATGAGATGTTGTTTTGTTGAAAATAACTTTATTGTCGTAATAAGGCTTCTCATTTCAATGCCAAAGGTACCTAGAATGCCAATAGCAACGGTGTCGACAGACCTAACAGTCGTTAACGGTGTAGTTGATTAATTAAGGTGCTGAAATAATACAATAGCCTTTAGCCTTCTTAATACAGTAAAACCCCGCTAATGCGACCATCCAAAAGAGGTATAATGCTGGGTACTAGATGCAGGAGGTAGCTTAATGCAGGGCAAAAGTAATGCTGAAAGCTCCTAGAGTAGCTTTCGGTTTTACTTTTGCCCTGCATTAAGCAATCACATGCTTATAAAGACACCCATGTTTATTCATTAAGTGGTCGCATGAGAGGGATTCTACTGTATTTAGACATAACGTGGTGGCTTTTGAATATATGTCTCAAACACACTTGATAGTATACGTGTTCTATCTAATGTAGAACCCATTTTTACTAACGCGTAATCATTAATTTCATTAATACAGTAAAACCTCTCTAAACCGAACGTTCAATTTAGTATAAATATTGGTATTGGAGACAGATTGCAGTTTAATGCAGGGTAAATGTCATGCAGAAAGCGCATCTAGGAGCTTTCTGCATGACTTTCGTCCCGCATTAAGCAGTCACCTGCCTAAATGTATTTATTTTCGTTTCTACTAGAATGCTGGTTTAGAGGGGTTTTTTACTCATGAAGAAAATAATGACATTGTGATAGGCTGGGTCCTAGTAGTGGTTACCGTAGCACCCCTAGACTTTTTTCATGGGTACCAAATAGTTCGTTGGGGTCCTCAGAACACATTTTGAGCATGCCCCCAAAAATAAGTTTGTCCCAGCTATGTTTTATTTAACGATTTCCATGGTAACCCGAGGTAATTTTCGAAACTACCTTGGTTCAGAAAATGCGTCATAACTTTGCTTTTAGAAGCAATATAAGGACAAAACAAGTACCAAAGTAAAGCAGAGACATATAGCTTGAATATGATATATGATTGTATTAATATTCATAAATGCATGCTTATGAATATTAATGAGGAAGTAATAAAAAGTGTTTTTTTTAGAAAAAAGGAGTTTGTTGTTCAGTCTGAGAGGCTTATTAATGCACAGAAATTATTGAATTTATGTTTAAGTTGTTTGTTGGGGTCCTCAGAACACATTTTGAGTATTTCCCTAAATAATTTTGTCCCATCTATGTTTTATTAACGGTTTCCATGGTAACCCGAGGTAAATTTCGAAACATCATTGAAAAAAAGTCTAGGGGGATGCTACGGTAACCACTACTAGGACCCAGCCTATGAAGATTTATTTTCTGAACTTGTCTAATAATATATGAACATAAAAAATATCCTGTTATGACCATGGAAATTGTAGAAACAAACCATCTATATCTTTCACAAGAAAACAACAGGTCCCGATCAGAGAACTCCTATACAGCCGGTTAATCTGGGTCTAAACTGTTTTTAAAGGCGTCAATGTGTGTCTCTATCAGGTAGAGCAGGTAGAGACTGAATGCAAGACGAACGTAATGCCGAAAGATCCTGTCGGAGATTTCTACATAACGTACGTCCTGCATTAACCCTTTCCCTCATATAAAAGCTTTTCACGCCTTCGCATACAAGTACACCCAGATCCGACGGCTCCATTACATGGTCTGCTCTGTTTGCTCATTAAATTATAATAGATTAAACTCTACAGCTTCTATCAATGCTAAAAAGTCCTGTGTATATATGTTATTACATGTATACAAATTCAGTCAATTAATATTCATGATTTCTTTATTTCTCACAGTTTATATTCAACAGGGAAACGGAAACCCCAAAAATCTTTGATTGACCGTTGTAGAAATACCTTACTGTATAAGGAAAATGAGTAAAGCTTCCGTGATACGGACAATGAACCACTTTGCGAACGTAGGTAAAAGCGAAACCTATTATTGTTTTATCAGATACATAATAATATAGTACCGGAGTATCTGTATGACTTATTGCTTCCTTTAGTATCGACTGTGTCTAATTATCCTTTAAGAAATAATAATTAATTATACTGTGCCAAATAATAGACTAACTCTTTGTGAACAATCTTATATACCTAAGTAAGGTTATGGAATAATTTAGACAATAGCATACGTACTAAAGAAACTAGAACTATCACTAAAGGTGATGAATACCCCCACACGGCAGCCTTGATTGCAAATTCAAGTTTTGAACATGTAACAGGACCAAATAACAAAAATACCCAAAGTTCAAATAGAGAAAATTCTGTAATTTATGCCAAGTATCAAGTGAATCAGGTTGAAATTGAAGGAGGAGTTCAAAGTACAAGATTTTGCCTGCCAATTTCAAGGCCAAAGGTCAAGGTCAAGGTCACAGAGACCTGAAATTTGTGTCTTGCACATCTACTACTTCTGAGTAACATTTATGCCAAGTATCAAGTAAATCAAGTTGAAAGTGAAGGAGGAGTTCGCCGTACAATATTTTGCCTGCCAATTTTAAGACCAATTTCAAGGCCAAAGGTCAAGGTCACAGAGATTTTAAATTTGTGTCTTGCACATCTACTACTCCTGAGTAACATTTATGCCAAGTATCAAGTGAATCAGGTTGAAAGTGAAGGACGAGTTCAAAGTACAAGATTTTGCCTGCCAATTTCAAGACCGATTTCAAGACTAACGGTCAAGGTCAAGGTCACAGAGACCTGAAATTTGTGTCTTGCACATCTACTACTCCTGAGTAGCATTTATGCCAAGTATCAAGTGAATCAGGTTGAAAGTGAAGGAGGAGTTCAAAGTACAAGATTTTGTCTGCCAATTTCAAGACCAATTTCAAGGCCAAAGGTCAAGGTCAAGGTCACAGAGACCTGGAATTTGTGTCTTGCACATCTACTACTCCTGAGTAACATTTATGCCAAGTATCAAGTGAATCAGGATGAAAGTGAAGGAGGAGTTCAAAGTACAAGATTTTGCCTACCAATTTCAAGACCAATTTCAAGGTCAAACGTCAAGGTCAAGGTCACAGAGACCTGAAATTTGTATCTTACACATCTACTAGTCCTGAGTAATATTTATGCCAAGTATCAAGTGAATCAGGTTGAAAGTGAAGGAGGAGTTCAAAGTACAAGATTTTGCCTGCCAATTTCAAGACCAATTTCAAGGCCAAAGGTCAAGGTCAAGGTCACAGAGACCTGAAATTTGTGTCTTGCACATCTACTACTCCTGAGTAACATTTATGCCAAGTATCAAATGAATCAGGTTGAAAGTGAAGGAGGAGTTCAAAGTACAAGATTTTGCCTGCCAATTTCAAGACCAATTTCAAGGCCAAAGGTCAAGGTCAAGGTCACAGAGACCTGAAATTTGTGTCTTGCACATCTACTACTCCTGGGTAACATTTATGCCAAGTATCAAGTGAATCGGGTTGAAAGTGAAGGAGGAGTTCAAAGTACAAGATTTTGCCTGCCAATTTCAAGACCAATTTCAAGGCCAAAGGTCAAGGTCAAGGTCACAGAGACCTGAATTTTGTGTCTTGCACATCTACTACTCCTGAGTAGTATTTATGCCAAGTATCAAGTGAATCGGGTTGAAAGTGAAGGAGGAGTTCGCCGTACAAGATTTTGCCTGCCAATTTCAAGACCAATTTCAAGGCCAAAGGTCAAGGTCAAGGTCACAGAGACATGAATTTTGTGTCTTGCACATCTACTACTCCTGAGTAACATTTATGCCAAGTATCAAGTGAATCAGGTTGAAAGTGAAGGAGGAGTTCAAAGTACAAGATTTTGCCTGCCAATTTCAAGACCAATTTCAAGGCCAAAGGTCAAGGTCAAGGTCACAGAGACCTGAAATTTGTGTCTTGCACATCTACTACTCCTGAGTAACATTTATGCCAAGTATCAAATGAATCAGGTTGAAAGTGAAGGAGGAGTTCAAAGTACAAGATTTTGCCTGCCAATTTCAAGACCAATTTCAAGGCCAAAGGTCAAGGTCAAGGTCACAGAGTCCTGAAATTTGTGTCTTGCACATCTACTACTCCTGAGTAACATTTATGCCAAGTATCAAGTGAATCGGGTTGAAAGTGAAGGAGGAGTTCAAAGTACAAGATTTTGCCTACCAATTTCAAGACCAATTTCAAGGCCAAAGGTCAAGGCCAAGGTCACAGAGACCTGAATTTTGTGTCTTGCACATCTACTACTCCTGGGTAACATTTATGCCAAGTATCAAGTGAATCGGGTTGAAAGTGAAGGAGGAGTTCAAAGTACAAGATTTTGCCTGCCAATTTCAAGACCAATTTCAAGGCCAAAGGTCAAGGTCAAGGTCACAGAGACCTGAATTTTGTGTCTTGCACATCTACTACTCCTGAGTAGCATTTATGCCAAGTATCAAGTGAATCGGGTTGAAAGTGAAGGAGGAGTTCGCCGTACAAGATTTTGCCTGCCAATTTCAAGACCAATTTCAAGGCCAAAGGTCAAGGTCAAGGTCACAGAGACCTGAAATTTGTGTCTTGCACATCTACTACTCCTGAGTAATATTTATGCCAAGTATCAAGTGAATCGGGTTGAAAGTGAAGGAGGAGTTCGCCGTACAAGATTTTGCAGACAGACCGACCGACGGACGGACGGACCGACCGACCGACCGACCGACCGACCGACAGGCTGATTCCAGTATACCCCCCTCAAACTCTGTTTGTGGGGGTATAATTATTTCTTCATTTAAGTCGCCCCTAACCACATTATCACCAAAGTCACCTTTTCACAATTTTTACGGCAATTAAATAGACGACTAGATTCACACCAGAATTAGACATAACTGCAGCTCACTAAATTACGACCTATTTAGGTGTAGTTTGATAAACGATCCAGCCTGTACATGTGGATATCCGTGTGAAAATGCTTTACATTACTTTTTAGATTGTCCAAACTATGTACATATCCGGGAGATATATCAACTGTCGATTTAGATATTTTACGTTTTGGAAGTCAAAATTGTTCTTCTGATTGCAAAAAATTCATTTTGATGCAGTTCATCGTTACATCCGAGCCTCCAACCGATTTTAGATTGTAGAGTTTAATCTGAGCACTTTCCCTTCCTCCTCTCTTTCTTTACTCCTTTTGCTGATGTCTACATGGCAGTTTGTTTTCAAATTGCTATGTTATATTCTCTGTAATTATTGATTTTCTTATGTTTATCTGTATTATTGTCATGTCACTGTTTTGTTAATATCTTGAGAGCGGGTATTAGATAATGTTGCAAAACTTGTAGCCCAATCCCCTGCATGTATATTGCATGCAATAAATAGAGGATCTTACATGAGTGTTCTTGATTATTGGATTTATTAAATGAGTCTTCTTAAAACGATAAAAACGAGCTTTAGCTAGTTTTTTTTATCGTTTTAAAAAGACGAATTTAATAAATCCAATAATCAAGAACACGAATGCAAGATTCTATTTATAACACAACAAACACGAATGCTTTTTGCAGTCAATATTTCTTCAGTAACATGGATTGTTATAAATTGTATTCAATTCAACTGTGATGGTTTATAATAACAAAAACCTACAGAAATACGTTAAAATAAATTTTGAGTTACAGTTTTGACATACAAACACGTCATATTATGACGTCACTGTACACAACATGTGTCTGTGTAAAGTGAGTCATTTGCTCATATTTTAAAAGAAGACCAATACAGTTCGCCTTCACGTCTAACACTCACTGTCAATGAGATTCAAAATACGCATTCGTTTTGGTATATTAAGCCCTTCATCAGTGTTCTATACACATGGACATGGACATTTCCACCGAGAAAAAAGATTTCGATTCAAATTCAGTGAAAAAGTTTATTGAAATGGACAAAAGATTCAGTGATACGAACTGCTGCATAAAACTGTGATGGAACAGGAGGAAGATTTTTGCGGTCAGCTGTTTTGGAGTATATAACATATTTGAAATATGTTTGTGCTGTGCTGGATTAAGATGACTGTAGTTGTTGATTGACGAGATATTTTTATGAATAGAAATCTTCATAAACAAAAGGACATGCGTTGAAGAAAATGTAAAGTTGTGGAGGCATTTTTTGTGTAGAATGGATGGTTTAGGTCAAGAGTAGCTGGTAGGTTTTTTTTCATACATTTTGTAGATATTTACTGACAGCGATTATAATGTGTATTGTTTTATCGAAATTAAGGCGCAAGTGCCAACAGTCCTTTGCCATCAATCCTGACTCAATCGTTGACAGGTAGGTCATTGTCCGCCAGTTTGTTTGTTTTGACAGCGCGTATGAATACAGTTAGGTCGTTCGAATGTTATTCACTAGTGAATATATGCCCGTGAATATCAAAATATACATGATAGTGTTACGTCACGCTGAAGCCACAAGTTATGTTATAAATATGTTTAAACTAAATTAATCACTATTGGCCAATGGTCACTTCCACGCTATTAACATTTATATTTTCGATGTTAACAACGGATATTAGTAGAGCTCATATGATCAGAATCCAATCACTCTACATGTGTCCAAAACACAATGACTACACAGAAGGTAGCGGTATTCGTTAACCCTTTCACCACCAATGTCGCATAAATGCACCACGCCAAGTAGTGCAGTCCCAGATCAGACGCCGTCTGATCAGGGACTCCACATTTTGTCTCAATCTATATTTCTATATCAGTGTCTTATTCTTTTGAAATTTGCATTTATTTGCATTTTATTGAAACTTAGATTGCAGACGACAACTAGAAATTTGGCGCCGAAAAGGTTAAGAGGTCAGAGGTCACAGTTTTTACAAAAGCCAGTATTGACAGCAGGTTTGATAACCAGATTCTAGACTGCCCTAGTCTGGATATCACTGCACCAGTGACTGACGTCATTAAAGTTTTGTAGCCAGGTACTCCTAGCTTCGTTGTGGATCTGTATGTAGTTATATGCAATCCCTGATATATATCATTTTCAGCCAAACATGACCCGAACTTTATAAACTTATAAAAGTTATAGCTTGAGTTTGAGATCATTCTAAAGCATCTGACTGGTCAGATTTTGAGTACGTGTAGTATCTGACTAATCAGATATTTGAGGATAAACTCACTCATATCTTTATTATAACCGTGGACTCGTATGTTCGGAAAGACGATTATACAGTGTTGCAAGGCAGATTGGGTTTGGCAGAGAAAAAATAAAAAAAATCGAAGTTCGACATGCACTCAGTCTGCTTATCTACAGCTATACAACTAAAACTTGTTTACTGTACTTGAACCAACAACAAGAGGGTTGATAGAAACAACCCACACTATTACATTCAAGATATTGACTGAACAACATTAAAAACCAAAACAAGAATATTTCTAAACCAACTCAAAGTTCAAGCGAAAGAAGTCCTCGTAGCAGCAAAGAAACAATCCGATTTCGTTTTCAGTACATAATGTTAATCCTCGATTAAAAGGTCATCACAGAAACCTGTATGAACTTTCAGAAAGCCTATGGAAATTATGGCGTGACAGTATATGGCTGGGTGAGAAAGCTTCAACGTGTTGAGAGACTATACTAACACAAATCATACACAGACTCTATATGAACAGCTTTAGTAGTGTTGTAAGACTGAATAATCAGGTCAGATAATCCATTCACAAAATTTCAGTAGTTATGCACTGATGCATATTGCTATCAATCATATTTACTTTATTCTTCGGAAAAATAATGCGGGAAACATTTATGACCACAAACCCCATCTCGATTGGTGACAAGTGCGCGTGTATCGCCCGCTTTGTGTACGGTATTGAGTTTATAACCGACAGTATCAACGAGTCACAAGATCTTACGAACGAGCTTATTACAACTGTTAATAGTGTGCAGGTCAGAGGTTATGATCAACAGCTCAAAATGCTAGAGTGTTCACAAATCATATACATTAACTGGAGATATAGGAGAGATACATTAGAACAGGTTTTTATCGGCCATTTATTTATTGAACATACAAGTCTGAAAACAGGTATGCTTACTACTTTCAGCATTGTTTGTACCTGCATTAAGCTACAGCATGCCTCACAGACCCATAAATAGACTTTTTATCGTATCTTAACACATTACTCCCAAGTGACGCATTTTTGCGCCTCTGTAAAATTCACATTGTGAAACCATTGTGATAAATAGAGCATTTGCTCCATATGAGCAAATGCTATATTTATCACAATGTTTCTATACTATACAATACTAAAAGTCTCCTTTTCAATAGTTAGTGCTCCTTTTCGGTAGATTAATTAAAAAAAGTTGAGTCTAAAATAGCCTAAGAGGTAATGGGTAAAGATACGTTCTACTGTACACTACCGTGTCCTTCGGTTACTATGTCAATTGGCCTTTTATAACATGTACATGTGTATAGTTATAGTGCAGAATGACAGACCGGGCTTATATATGCTGGTCGGTGTGTACAGGTTCTGAACGCAGCAATAGTTGCATAAAGTACAGTTTCATTAGGAATTTTATTGTTTGACACCTAGTCTATATTTTCTCAAGAGCTTGAAAGAAATGAATTCAAAAGATAAGATATTAAGTAGACATATATTTATTTCAGCAAGAAAATGAACACGAACAGCTTGAATTGGAAATGCATAACCGGACTGTCTCTACAGCAGCTACAGTGACGTGTCCAACATTATAGGAAAGAGCAAAATTGCCTTCCATACAAGTACAGGCTGTACGGATCTCTGGTCGACTTCATCCTCTTATATGCGTGTTAGGCTAGGCCCCGTGGTTATAAATCTTTTACCATGAGTCTCAAGCCTCTGATTGGTCAGATTCTAAGCACTCTGACTCTAAAGTTTTATAACAGTTGGTCTAGGACACTACATGCCGAGTTTGAGAGATGAATTTGGATATTTAGAGATTGTGGGCACACAGTCTCTTCTAGATACCATTAGACGACTATTAGGCGACGAGAGGTGACTTCGTATGACTACGTGATCCGACATGATAAACGTGTAAGACAGTGTTGCAATGCACACTTGATGGCAAACACTTGACGATAGAAATAATTGGTCTGATAAAGTTAACTGCAGATGCCACGTTTGCACAGAAAGGTTACAAAGGAATGTCTCTTCTGATGTATTCTCAAGACCACCACCGGTCCACATGTTTTATATTGTTTTTAATTTGAGCAGATTGTTTTCCTCCGTGTATGCGCTGTTCGCTGTTCGTTTTTCTGTTCACTGAGTACCGAAATACGCTTTTCGAAGCATTGCATAACACCATTAACGACCCCTTTATACGGAATGGGAGATAATAGTATATACCTAAAATTACCTCGCTGCAAAAAGTGTCAATCAGCTTGGACCCTGATGAGTTACTAGATCCATGCTGTTTGCATATACGAGGCAGGTCGTGGAGAGAGGGATAAGTGTCTACAAATTTACTGCAAATAATCTTGGATGGATGTTTTCATCGAATCTGCTTATTGCCTTGCAGTCGTCAAAACTACTACATACAAGAACTGGTAGTAACAGACGGCAAACATATACCGGGCGGAGCTTTAATTGCAGTAGTCGTGGTGTCACTGGTTTCCAGTGTTCATGGTGTCGGTGGTTTCCAGTGTTACGGTGCTATTGGTTTACACTGGTAATGGTGTCAGTGGTTTCTAGTGTTCATTGTGTCAGTATTTTCCGATGTTCATGGTGCCAGTGGTTATCAGTGTTCATCGTGCCAGGGGTTTCCAGTGTTACGGTGTTATTTGTTTCCACTGGTAATGGTGCCAGTGGTTTCTAGTGTTTATTATGTCAGTATTTTCCAGTGTTCATAGTGCCACTGTTTATCAGTGTTCATCGTGCCAGGGGTTTCCAGTGGTAATGGTAAAAGTACCTAGTTATAGTCTACTTTCAGTCCGAATGACCGCTCAGCCGACTGTATATTTACTCCCCTGGCCATTAAGTCATTGGCCTACAATATTGAGCACTGCTAATATATGGCACAATCATGCAGCCGCAGCACCGGCGAGAGCCCCTCACAGGTACCCATTTTAACTCCTGGGTGGAGAGGATGTGCGTGTTGGAGACACGTTAAGCGTCTCTGAAATTTCCGGGTGGGACCTCCGGACTGATAGTCAAGCGCGTTACCACTAGACCACCGCCACCTACGGTATTGGTGCCAGTGGTTTCCAGTGGTAATGATGCCAGTGGTTTCAAGTGTTCATACTCCAAGTGGTTTCCGATGTGCATGGTGCTAATGGTTGCAGTGTTCATGGCGCCAGCGGTTTCTATCGTTCATAGTGTCAGTTATTTGCAGTGTTCATAGTGCCAATGGTTTCTAGTGTACATAGTGCCGGTAGATTCCAGTGGTAATTGTGCCAGTTGTTTCTAGTGTTCATGGTCTCAGAGGTTTCTAGTGACCGTGGTGTCAGTGGTTTCTATCGTTCATAGTGTCAGTTATTTGCAGTGTTCATAGTGCCAATGGTTTCTAGTGTACATAGTGCCGGTGGATTCCAGTGGTAATGGTGCCAGTTGTTTCTAGTGTTCATGGTCTCAGAGGTTTCTAGTGACCGTGGTGTCAGTGGTTTCCAGTGTTCATGATGCTAGTGGTTTCCAGTGTTTATGGTGCCAGTGGTTTTCAATGGTAATGGTGCTAGTATTTTCCCGTGTACATGTTACCAGTGGTTTCCATTGTTCATGGTGCCAGTAGTTTCCAGTGGTAATGGTGTCAGTGGTTTCCAGTCTTCATGCTGCCCGTGATTTCCAGTGCTCATTATGCAAGTGGTTTGCAGTGTTCATGATGCCTGTGGTTTCCAGTATTTATGGTGCGAGTGGCTTACAGTGTTCATGATGCCAGTGGTTCTCAGTGTTTATGGTGCCTGTGGTTTGCAGTGTTTATGGTACCTGTGGTTTGCAGTGTTCACGATGTCAGTGGTTTGCAGTGTTTATGGTGCTAGTGGTTTTCAGTGTGCATGATGCCAGTGGTTTCCAGTGTTTATGGTGCTAATGGTTTCCAGTGTTTATGGTGCTAATGGTTTCCAGTGTTTATAGTGCCAGTGGTTTACAGTGTTCTTGATGCCAGTGGTATCATGTGTTCACGATGCCAGTAGTTTCCAGCTTTAATGGTGCCAGTGGTTTTCAGTATTCATGGTCCCTGTGGTTTCCAGTGTTTATGGTGCCTGTGGTTTGCAGTGTTTAAAGTGCCTGTGGTATCCTGGGTTCATGGTGCCAGTGGTTTTCAGTATTCTTGGTGCCAGTGGTTTACAGTGATCACGGTGCCAGTGGTGTACAGTTTTCATGGTGCCAGTGGTTTCCTGTGTTCATGGTGCCAGTAGTTTCTAGCGTTCATGGTGCCAGTGTTTTTCAGTGTTCATGTTCCAAGTGGTTTCCAGTGGCAATGGTGCAAGTGGTTTACAGTGATCACGGTGCCAGTGGTTTCCAGTGTTCATGTTCAAAGTGATTTCCAGTGGTCATGGTGCAAGTGTTTTACAGTGATCACGGTGCCAGTGGTTTCCAGTGTTCATGTTCAAAGTGATTTCCAGTGGTCATGGTGCAAGTGTTTTACAGTGATCACGGTGCCAGTGGTTTACAGTGATCACGGTGCCAGTGGTTTACAGTGATCACGGTGCCAGTGGTTTCCAGCGTTCATAGTGCCAGTGGTTTCCAGTGTTCATAGTTCCAGTGGTTTCCAGCGTTCATAGTGCCAGTGGTTTCCAGTGTTCATAGTGCCAGTGGTTTCCAGTGTTCATAGTGCCAGTGGTTTCAAGTGATCACGGTGCCAGTGGTTTACTATGGTCATGGTGCTAGTGGTATCCGGTGTTCATTGGGCCAGTGGTTTCCATTGGTAATGGTGCCAGTGGTTTCACATGTTCATGTTGCCGGTGGTATTCTGTGTCCATGGTGCTAGTGGATTCCAGTGTTCAAGATGTCAGTGGTTTCCATACTGTGTCATTCTGGAGCACAATAAGACGACCAGGCAAATTATAAAAGCCATCAGTGTAGTCAGAGTGTGACAATAAAAATAAGTCGCTATTACCCTACATGGGAAGCTGGTGTCATGTCATTTCATAGACCTTTTCATTAGAAGGTCAACTATTCAAGTGCTTTTTCTGCTCAATATGGAGAACGTGATATATATTTCATAATAAATACAATGATTCTATATACCGTTATAGGCTCTTCGCATTGACAAGTAACGAGGACTTTTAAACTTTCAGCCAACTTTGGCCTGGCGAATAGGAACTATTTCTTTGATTTTTCAAGCCATTGATTATTGAATGAAAACCGGAGCAAATATTATTGATGCACATGTCAGAAACCAAACTGTTTGACACTCGGGTTCTGTTTTTGAAAATAATATGGAAAAACAAACTGAACTCCTAGAATTGAAGCAGATGACTTTTGTTTGCAAACGACTAATACCTAATCCTTTACTCTATGGATATTCTTGTACAACAAATGACATCACGAATACTAAATATATTATTTTATAATGGCTTGTAAAATGGCAAGTATTGCCATGGCAAAAAAAATAAATACAATCACATCCATGTTATTCATTTAGAAAAACGATCAAATCCTCATCAGATTGCTCCCTATAGGAGCTGTCTGAGCCGGCTCTACTTTCTTTGCAAGGCGTTAAAATGCGTATCTAAGGATTAAATACTTAATGAGCTGGGCGTTTCTCGTCTCCTATATAAAATAATTTTTGTATTGTATGATCATAACGTATTATGACGTTGTCGCTTAGGCACTGTGCTGTATTGATATATGGTCGTATTGGGTGGTATGAAGAAACATACCACACAGTGACTGACACAGTACCATAGCTTAGTGTTCTAACTCTTATCCAACCGCGACCTGGCCTACAGTTGCATACAGCTTGCATCCAGATCACAAGTCTCTCGAAGATCTATACTATTTGACACTTGGTCAATACTTGCTAAACAGTTTGAAAGAATTGACGATAAAAAAACAACTTTACAACGATACGATAAGAAACTACAAGATAATGTCAGGAGGTGACAGTGGCGAAGTGGGTCGACATCCTGCATATGTATGGACTATGATTCCTCTTTGTGTACTAGGTAAGAATATTAATCTGTAGTTAATTGTTATTAATTAGTTACGACGACTATGGTAATGGCAAATGTATTTAATTGGTCATGACGACTGGACACGAATTTATAATTCCATCATTTTATCACTCATATAAGATATTACTGCTTTATGTACTAATTGTTTAACCCATTCCTCCATAAATAAGCCTTTCTACGCCTCTGTTAAAGTCATTTTATGGAACCATTGTGATAAATAGAGCGTGTACTCCTATAGGAGCAAATGCTCTATTTATCACAATGGTTTCAAATTACAAAATTGTAAAATATTCCTTTTCTCTAGTTAATGCTCCTTTTCGGTACATTTATTCAAAGATGTTGGATCTAAAATAGCCTATGGAGGAAAGGGTTAACTTTAACACTCTACCTCATGTGTATAAAGGTAAGAAACAGCTAGATAATGAATACGTATCGGTTGCATTTTATAATGACACGTGGACTAGAGAATGTTTGCCCATGGCATAAACTGTAGAACCAGATCCATAATATTTCATTAGAATCCAATTCACTATCCATAGTAATTAATTGGTTACAACGACTGGGCACAAACTGATTCTGCAATCATTTTACCACTTATAAAGCTGTTGCTCTTTTCAAGGAATAACTTTAAGTCTCTTCAATAAATACTTATAATAATACTCATACATTGACGAATAACTTTGGGACTTCGATATCAATTGCATAAAAGTTTTGTTCTTCACCAGCTTTTCTTCTACTGGTTTTCTTGCGATATACTTCTATTCAGCATTTAAGCAAATGCTTTGTGTAATTTTAGGCATTTTTAAAACGCGTTGCAAATAGAGACTATAACCTTTATGTATTTTACAATGTTTAACCCTTCCGGCGCCAAATTTCTAATTGTCGTCTGCAATCCAAGTTTGTGTTAAATCATTCGGTACAATAAGGAAATGGGATAAATAAATGCAAATTTCAAAGGAATAAAGCACATGTATAGGAATAGAGATTGAGACAAAAAGATTGAGACAAAAAGTGCAGTCCCTGATCTGAGACTGCACTATTTGTCGTGGTGCATTTATGCGATTTCGGCGGTGAAAGGGTTAATCGATAACCTAATGAATATTCATGTAAGAAATAATGAGATCATGGATACGTCTTGGTTTCATTTTTATACCATGTTTGACCATGACACAAACTGTAGAAATAGCGCTATATAATTTCATAAGCATTCTAATCTCACGTGTATTGTAATGAATTGGTTGCAACTTATGGTTATGACGCATGTAATTAATTGGTTTTGGTGACAATGTCTATTAAGAATATAACGGACATCGCGCTTGTTCTCCATGCACGTCTGTTGTACTCGTGTTTAATGGAATTTTTAACACACGTTTACAAAAAAAATTCAAATGGATTCTTTCAATATCTTTAGATTTTGTGAAACCGCAAATTTCGGAAGAGTAACCTAATAGTGATTCTGCGAAGGAATCAAATAGTCGGCACAAAATATTTGGTTTTAGTGGAAATAACTTATAATTAGCCAGTAGGGTGTGCATTTTAAAGCTTTTCCTATAAAATGTTCATTATTCAATGCAAAACTCCCAGTGTAGTTAAAACTGTACCTAACTGTATGAAACTATTAACTGAATTACATTGAATATACCCTGTTTGTACATGTAATTTATCTATGTGAAGGGCTTTTGAACGCGCATATCCTGTGTCAAAAGAGCGGTATATAAATGTGTTATGATAATAATAATAATAATTATTATAACAATAATAATAACTACCTTTACCAATTCGCCGTCATAAAACCACTTCTCATTGTTTTCAGTCCTCTCTGTTTTCTAAAAACTATTATTTTTGTTTTCGACGTATTGACTTAATTACCCGATTTGTTGCAGTACATATGTAATGATTCAAGACTGTGTTTTAGATGTTTCGGTGTATTACCAAATATGATCATGTCGTCTGCAACATTGATAACAATATCATCCTTTAGCAAACCAGAGGCTATATCTTTATGTAAAAATAACTCCAGATCCTCCAAGAACATCGATACTAAAACTTGCGAAATTACCTCCTCTTGCCACAATCCAACTGAAAATTCAATAAAATCAGTATAGCTATTGCAGTGCTTAATACAAGATTTGTATATTTTTCATTACTCTTAGTAGCAGACCTTGTATACCAGATTTATAAACTTTCGGTTTAAACATATTTTATTTCTGTAATACAACCGGCATAAATATACATAGTTTCTAAGAAGGATTGGAATGAAAGCTGGAGCTTATTAAATTCCTGTCCTTGGTATCTAATACTTCACCAAAGCAGAAGCTCATCACTATGAGTGATAAAATTTTGCGAATATTACAGAACATAAAATATGTATTAACAAATATAATGGACGCTTGAAATACCCGTGGAATCGGGAAAGAAAGAGAAATGATAGTGCAAGAAACAGAATGAAACGGTTGGAACAGAGAGCGAAGGGACAAAGAGGTAAAGCCAGTGGCGAGTACATAATGGCGAATTTATAACAATTGTATTAAGACATGAAACATTTGGTTTTTACAATGCATTGATGCACTGCTGAAATGCTGAAATGATTTAAGTATTCATTTCAATTGACAGCCTAAGATCTTCGAATATCATACTTTTTAGAGTCTGGTCTACAGATAAGGTTGATGCTAGTAAACTGTTCAACTTCATTGTAAAGTGGACATGAAAGTAGATAATGCTCAGTATTTTCGACGTTACCGCAACGACAAAGAGGGGAATCTACTAGGTTTTTCTTGAACAATACCAGGTTGAGCTGGAGTTTGTTCGTAAACGGATGTGTAATACTTGTCCTTTTCGATTTCCACAGCTATAAAAGGAAGGTGGTTGTGACGTTCTACATTTGTTAAGCGTATTTTTAACCATAATGCATTTCTGTAGATACTATCAACGCATTTTTTCAAGTCTATAAAAAACAACATATACTTTTTATTATTATTCAAGTAATTTTCAACTAATGAATCTAAGCAATGCTAGCATCTATTGTTAAGCTACCTTTCCTGAAACCGAGCTGTGCATCTGAGATGCTACTGTATGTATCACAAAATCCCACAATCTTCTGGTTTAAAACACTTTTAAACATGATTCCCCTTTAATAATTGACGTTCTTTTTATCTCCTATTTTGAACAATGGTATAATAATTCCCTGTCTCCATTGGTCCTGAAAAATACCAGAATCTAACAGCGTTAAAATATCACATATGTTGGAAGTCAAGGTATCAATACATTCAATGAAATACAGTAAAACATGTCTATAACGGCCACTAAATTACATCAAGTATTTGTGTAAAAGGCAGGTGGCTGCTTAAAGCAAGGTGAAAGAAAACCAGAACGCTCCTATATGAGTGTTCTGTTTTACTTTCACCTTACTTTAAGCAGCCACCTGCCCTAAATACCAAGCAATTAAAACAAGTTTGAGGTCGTTATAGAGAGGTTTTACTGTACTCATTAACTAGACCGTCATTACCATATGCTTTATTTGTCTTCGTTTTTTAATCGCTTGTAAA
This sequence comes from Azorinus chamasolen, assembly GCA_963576725.1. Taxonomy (NCBI): domain Eukaryota; kingdom Metazoa; phylum Mollusca; class Bivalvia; order Cardiida; family Solecurtidae; genus Azorinus; species Azorinus chamasolen. Next base: position 51,350,999 of record OY755238.1, on the reverse strand, counting down.
ATTTCCGTTGTATTAAATGGAGAGTCCAAACTCGTCGTTTGTAAGAAAGGAATTATAACCGGTGCACTACAGAAATCTTCAGCTTCATTATTTGTGCGTGTGGAAGGATCATTTCCTAGATTTGAGAAGTACTGAAAGAAATCGACAAGTTTGAATGAAGTTTCGGTTTTAGAATTTGTTCTTTTAAACTGTTTCCAAAACTCTCTTGGTTTACAGTATCTGAAATTTTCTGGCTCCTCTATCTTCTTTGCTTCAAATACACGTTTCTTCTTTCAAACTATAATTTTATATTCTTTTTTCACAAAAATTGAATGCGTATACATGTATATTGGAAACGCGTAGTGCGTCAATATAGCGGTGTTTTGCACTCACACACTCACACAATCACTGTCAAACCAGTATAATACAAATACCGTCACTGCATCTTTTAGTCTGTCTGTGCTGAGAATGCCTGTAAAAATTGTGAGAAACCTCGTCTGATAGGTAAACTGTTTGCCGATGCCCATGATTCGTACAAAATATAATATGATAAGGAACTAATTTAGAACTTTCCATTTTGTCCTTTGTTATATTATTTGCCAGAAACATTTTCTATATAGAAACACACATTTAAGAGTTTGCAAATCTAGTAGAACCAGATTCATTTGTTTGATTTATTTGATTTCGGAAGGCTGTTATAAAGCTGGACACTTATTCATAAAAACATAAGTAATATACTTAAGAGTAGAATTTCAATTTTAATGAGCACATTGACCAACTCTAAAACAATGTTCTTAAATATTTAAGTAGCATATTAACGTAATCTAACTTACAGGTCTTGGTTCCTACACTAAAATACTTTACCTTTTAAAGGCATTTATTTTTCAAAAATTTAGATGCTATTCGGCGTACACTAAATTCATCAGAAACGCTATTCGCCGTACACCATTTCAACTATTCGTCGTACATACCCCTACATATGAATATTCTAAAACATGCCACTGTGTATGTACATGGTTATTAATTGCTTATTTATACGTTAACCCTTTCCTTCATAATATTTATGCAAACAATAATGACATCACGATTAAACTAATTCGTTATTCATACATATATCTTGCGGTATCCGATTTCCGTGAATGCCAAGATGCATGCAGCAGTAATTAAAACTAAAATGTTCAGACCTAGGAATTCACTTACCACATCAGATCAAAAGACTTTAGAGGTTGGTTTGTAGTCTTTGCTGCTGACGTTGAAACGTTTGATCCACTGCAAGCACATTTCTTCACTGCCAGGAATAGTGCAGTTCTAAGGCTCCCAATATCGAGAGTATTTCTGCAGAATTTTTTTATCCTTACATTTTCACCATTGATAAAGTTTCTTTTGATTGTTATTTCACTAAAAAGCAGCATATTACATCCCTGAACTACTTTCGTATGGCATTAAAACTTATTATTCTATGCATGTTCCTAAATTATCGGTCATAAAAACAAAGCCATACAATCCAAAATCAGCAAAACTTAGCAGTACCGTAATGACGGAGAGTATTCAGGGGCAATTAATTCTGTAATCATTGTTACATGTATGTGCAGATCCGTCAAAACCGACAGTAGCGCAACAGTAGATCTGGATACTCTGCCAATTGTTCGTTCTAAAAGTTTCATAAGTTGCTATTGCACAACCTGCATTTTATTTATAGATCAGTGACATGTTCATGATAGGCATGAGGTGTCAGTTTATTTTCGTAGCACTGGCCTTAGGGAACGACTAAACATAAATGTTATCCGTAAAACGCCGCACCCCACGCAAGCTATTTACCGAACAGTCTTCATAACAGTACATATATTACTATACGCCGTACACATCGGATGCTATTTGCCGTACAGTCTTCATAACACATTAACGTATTCGCCGTGCACACACCGTGCTTTTATTTTATCAAATTCAAAGTTCAAATTTCGATCATAATCTTCAATCATCGCTGGCATAAGAGTGTATCCGTCGTGTTATGACAATGACTGTGTAAAACCGTGTGTCGGAGGATTAGACAAGTGAGTGCGAATACGTTTTTGAATTCTTCGCTGCTATTTCGGCTGTACCAATTCGAGAATAATGCACCCAAATTTATTTACATTCGTGAATTTTAATTGATCAGAAATCATGTAATCATTGGTAGGTCTTTCTACTAGTAATTCAAAACATTGCAATGCTAGATATATGTCATATTTATCATAACTACATGTATATCGAATTAATAACCTGTCGATGTGTCCGTCATCAGTTAGCTTTCGCTTCGTCTGGTAGCTATTTCCCGTGTTGTTGATTTACCGTGATTTAGTTAAAATTTTACCTGGTGAATAATTTGTAAGATATAATGACCATCTTAAGTTTTATAATGGCAGTACTCGTTTGAACGAGAAACTGTAGAATCATATATATTTTATTGCATGAGCAAACAGAGCAGACTGTTCCTACATGAGCCATCTGGTATTAATATACTCTATTTGCAAAACGTAAAAAGCCATTTCTGTCAGGTAAATGGGTGAATGCCTAATGGCCTGTACATGTACAAAGAACAGGTGTGCTCTCTAGCAAAATCGATCATTGCGGGTAACCTGATATTTATAAAGAATGCCATGCTTTTATTACTCTCATTTAGCAACAGTATATAGAGAGAAAGTAAAAAAACAGTAACCTAGTGCTAATTTGTCTCAAAATTCGCAAATTGAAAGTCGGCATTACGGCAAGTTCATGTCCGAGTAACTCGGCGTCTCATCCGGATACAAAATGTGTGTTAATGTAATTATAATTTTGAAACAAAAATGAAGAAAATTAAAATATTAAAATTGTAACAGACCATGCAGTGTGCAGACGACAACACTTGGCAGCGAAAGAGTTAGTCGTAACTGTTTCCAATCAATCTGAATCAAAAAGGTTATAATTATCAATATAATAATAAACCTTTATTAAACCTTTCGGCGCCAATATTCTAATTGTCGTCAGCAATCAACGTTTGTTAAATCATTCGGTGCATAAAGGAAATGTGATAAATAAATGCAAATTTCAAAGGAATAAAGCACAGATATAGAAATAGAAATTGAGACCAAAAGTGAAGTCCCTGATCAGACGCCGCCCGTCTGATCTGGGACTGCACTGTTTGTTGTTGTGCATTTATGCGACATTGGCGGTGAAAGGGTTACTCCATAGAGACATATGTGTATACATTGAAATCCCCCTAATGCGGCCATCAGAAAGAGATATAAACCTGGTAGCTTAATGTAGGATGAAAATCATGCCGAAAGCTCCCACAGCAGCTTCCTGCATGCATTTTGTTTTGCATTAAGCAACCACTTACTCATTTCCTCATCTATTTTAGACCCAACCTCTTTGAATTGATCTACCGAAAATGAGCATTTACTAGAGAAAAGTAAATGGAAAAGTAGTAAAGTCAAGCAGGCAAAGCCACATGCAAGACGCAACCACCACCAAAACACCGATAGACAGCATGCCACACACACACACACACACAACCACACTTCCAAACGCACACACACACACACACGAAATGAACACAGAAAACACAAAAAGACACACAAGAACCAGGGACAAACGTTCCACACATGAACAAATCACAAGCACAAAGACGCAAGGCAAACAAAAGGAAGGGTGACAAAGAGAGTACCGTTTTAGAACTGGGTAGTTTTGAAACAAATGCTCTACTAGGCCTATTGATCAGGTTTCATTTATTGGTTTCATAAAATGACTGAAACAGATACGTCAAAAGGTGTCAGTATCAGGGAATGGGTAAACATCACCTATTGCTATTTATAAAGTGGTCGTCGCATTACAGACGTTTTACTGTATCTTAAAAGAAAGCTGATGTTGGATATACAGTTTTATTGCTATGGACATATGAAGTTATAAATATTCATAAGGTCATTACTATTTACACGAATATTCATTATGTAAGGGGTTAACGGATGCGTGCTTTTCCGCCGATATTTTGTCTTGTAAACCAAACATTTTTAACATAAAACTAAGGTTACACTATAATTACTAACGATATTGGAAACTCATTGTATTGATTGTACTTTGCAATTCACCAGAATGTACTAAACAGTCTGCCCGCGCCAGCGCGGGCTCTTTTCTAGTATTCTTATATATTTAATACAACCAAACCGTTCCATACTGTGCTCTTTAGCTCTGAATGAGTTTCAAGCAAATGTTATGCTCCATGAATGTTTGGAAACTGACTACAGCAAATGGCTGTTTGGTAAATAATTGGAACTAAACTTTAATCGAGCAAATGGCAAATAGTTGATAAACGGTTGGAAATGTAAAACTTACTTGAGCAAATGGCATTTTTTGACAAACAATTGTAACTGTAAAACTATTATTTACGATTGGAACTGTAAAATGAGTCGAGCACCTGACATTTTTCATATACAAGATACAGTTATTTCATTGTGTCCATCCCAAACACATATGAAATAACTGTTTTATTACCGAATGCTCTATATAACGTGTAATTTCTAGAGAATCACATTAAAATTGTACTTAGCGAGTCTTTATTTTAGAGCACATTTGCTAAATACTCCTCCGAAATGTCACCGAATCTCGATATTTTCACAGCTACGAGGGCTGATTGATAAGTTGTGAGCGAGGATGACCTTTTAAGCCTATTCCCTGACTAGTTAAGGATGTGTACCCGAAGACTGATATCATGTAGTCAGTCAATGTTGAATAGGTGGCACTCTAAAGTAAACAAGGCCAGTGACGTTTGCAAAATTGACAAAATCACTCAAAGAGGAATGATTCAATATTTACATATAACAAAGGTCAGGCACCATAGGTTATCCATGGTGATATGGTAGCAACACTAGGGAATAATGCCCCTTCATATGCTAAAGCCAAAAAGGTGGTTGGCGGAATTTAAGCGTGGCTGGCAGAGCATTGAAGATAGCGCCCATTTTGGAAGGCCTGTCACTGTTGCAACCCCAAAAATGGTCAATAAGGTCCATAATAATGTTATGGCTGACAGGCAAGCTACAGGGGTATAAATAGCCAGTACATTTGGGATGTCACAGGAAAGAGTATATTCCATTCTTAAGGAAGATCTTTCAATCAGCCCAATGGGTTCCAAGACTTCTGACAGTTGATCAGAAGCATATCAGGCGGAATTTGTCGCGTGCTAATCTGAACTTTTTATAGGATGATCCTGCTAACTTTCTGCAGTTTTGTGACTATGGATGAAACGTGGGTCCATCATTCCACCCCAGAGGCCAAACAACAGTCTAAACAACGGATGCACCATGGTGCACCCCCGCCAAAATAAGGCAAAAACTGTTGCGTGAGTTGGAAAGGCTGTGCCTTCGGGATTCTGGGATGCTGATGATATGCTGATGGTGGATTATCTGCAAAAGGTACAAACAATCAATGGCACATATTATGCATTACTTCTTAGGCAGTTAAGAGAAAGTATTAACCTCAAGCACCGCACTTAGAAAAGGGGTGTTGTTCCAGCTGGATAATATCCCTGTTCACAAGTATGTCATTGCCATGGCTGCCATTAACAATTGTGGCTCTGAATTAATTGAGCATCCGTCTTATTCGCCTGATCTCGCTCCATCCGTCTTATTCGCCTGATCTCGCTCCATCCGTCTTATTTGCCTGATCTCGCTCCATCCGTCTTATTCGCCTGATCTCGCTCCATCCGTCTTATTCGCCTGATCTCGCTCCATCTATTTCCAAGATTGAAAAAAGACCATTTCCGGTACCCACTTTCGGTCAGATGATGACGTCATACGGGTAGTAGAGGACTTTCTGGACAGTCAAGAAAATGACTTCTTTTAAAGTGGTATCGAGGCCCTTAATCATCGCCAGCAAAAGTGTATACATTTGCTTGACTTCCAACTGTTTATCAAAATGCCATTTGTTTGACTCAGTTTTACAGTTCCAACCGTATATCAAAATGCCATTTACAGTTCGAATCGTTTATAAAAATGCCATTCGCTAGACACAGTGCCACATTTCCAATTATTCCATAACGCTCTATATAAAGTATAACTCGTTATTGTTTTTAACTATTTTGTGTCAAACCTTTCAATATGACCACATTTCATGGGTGTAAATAGAAACAGTTTTTATACTATTTGAAATGTCTAAATGAGTCAAACAAATGGCATTTTGATAAACGGTTGGAAATTGTAAGTTTGAAATAAACCAAACTGCAAAATTGTTTTTTATCACATAACGGCAGATGTCTATAAATATTTGCACCAATTTAAAACTCAAGGAGAACCTCTCTAATACGATTTCTTAAAAAAATAACTATAGTGAACCCCCACTAATGCGACCACTTAATAAACAGTCACTGATGTCGTCTAAAGCAGGTGGTAGCTTAATGCAGGACGAAAGTTATGCAGAAAGCTCCTATAGGAGGTTTCTGCATAACTTTCGTCCTGCATTAAGCTACCACCTGCCTCTGTCACCCAGAATTATACCTCTTTTAGGTGGTCGCATTAGCGGGGTTTTACTGTATAGGTTGTTTTAAAAGCAGGTGGTTGTTTAACTCTACCGCTGCCAATGTCGCATATGTGATAACAAATGCCAAACAATTTGGATCCAGTTGAGACGCCGATGGGATTCCACAGCCCTGTTCTTGCTCATGGTGCCAATAGACAAACTTTGTTAAGTAATATTAATACAGTCATTGTTTCTTACATGGATATATCAGTCGAAGGATTGATACTATGTATAATAGTCACGCATCCATGGTCTCTTTACTCAGTATCCTGTTACAAATATCAAGCCTGCTCATGTCTGAACCCAGCATATTTTTACCGGGTTTTCCACGGAAAATTCCGGTTATTGAAATGGTGATGTACGGCGGGCGGGCGGGCGGACGGGCGGGCTGACGGGCGGGCGGCTGCCAGTTTTGTCCGGACGATAAATGGCATAAATGTTCCTCTAGACGGTACGGCGTGTCGCATGAAAAAAACATGTCAATAGCTGAAAGGTCAATGTCATACTTAGAGGTCAAAATCATGTATATTTTAACCGGATTAACAGATTTTGCTTGTCCGAAACATCTCCTACACTACTTTGGCTAGGATCACCAAATATGGTATGTGAGTACATCTTGGGATGGCGGAGTGTCGCATACTATTTATAGGTTTATGTGACCTTCACCCTGACCTAGGGCTTCATTTACAAGAAAAACTTGTCCGGAGCATAACTCCTATACGTAATCAGCTAGGATCACCAAATATGGTGTTTGAGTTCATCTTGGGATGGCGGAGTGTCCCATACCAGTTTTCGGTCAATGTGACCTTGACCTTGAACTTTGACCTCATTTACAAAAAAAGCTTGTCCGGAGCATGACTGACTTTGCATGAACTGTTAGCTTACAACGGTGTCGTCATGGACTACCGTTACATTTATTCGTGTAACTGAAATACCGTTACTGATGGATCGTCCTAGGAAGACAAGATCAAGGGGGGCTACTTCGCTCGAGGGTAGCTCACAGGATAAGGTGGATATTGACTGGTATGACTCGCCTCTTACGGCGGCGCAACGTAATTGCAATGAAGGCTCACAGTCGGGTGCTGAGCAGATTCTTGTTACAGAACGGGAGCTCATTACTGTGAATGAGGACAATGTTAATGAGCTTTTCAGAACTTTGTCTGATGATGAATCACAAATAGTGAAATTACAGGACATGTTTAATCGTTACCCGAAGAGTGAGTTTGTTACTAGAGTAATCGCTGATGCTTCGTCGGATGAATTGCTGTTAGATGAGACACGTACTACTATTTTTGAGGAAGTTCGTTTGCTGGTAGAATATCCGTATCCTGCGAAAACAGAAATGAAGAGACGTATCTGCCGGCGCAATGGGGAAAGCGTCTCATACAAATTGTCCGTTGATATTTACAACCTAGTTAATGTGATAGATGGTGGATCGTTCGAGGGACTAAGGGATATGCTTAACGTACCGAAGTCATCAAGTTCAAGGACTGAAATTAATTCGTCAATGTGCGGGACTCAGAAGAATGCGTCGAGCATAGACTTACTCACCTCTACGATAGCTGATATTCAAGCAGATCTCATTCGCGTGAAACAGGAGAATAAGCGCCTCTCAACGACTCTGTCCAGCGAAATATCTGCAGTTAAGAGTAGCATATGCGACATAAGAAAGGAGGCTGAGGAAAATATTCGAAACTTGAGGGACATACTCAGTGCTAATACACAGACCTTAGATCTAGTTTTAGATGACAAAAGCTCGGGCATCTCGAAATTGAAAAGTGATATGAAACTTGTCAGGGCGGAAATTACTTCAAACGGTGACGAGATTGAACGTGCCCTCAGAAGTTCACAGGAAAGAATTGAAAGCCAGTCAAAGATGGTGGACAAACGTTTGAACAAGATCGAACAACGCGTTAAGGATAAACTTGGCATCCTAAACTCAAATAGCGACTCCAGTCCGAACACAAGACAGAAAGATTCGGGTAGTAAGTCTGTCAGTGCTGCATCTGCAGATCTACGACAAAGTGATCTGGGAACAATTCCAGGAAATATTCAGTCGAAAGCTGATATCAACCCCGACGTCACGGTTGCTAGGTCAGACAAAGGGGAGGGGTTAAATATCCGGCCAATAGGGGATGCCACTCCCTCGGGAAGCAGTCAGCTATTTCATACAATGACTGAGAATGGACCTCGCTTTGTACGTGGCATTGATCAGTTACAGCAGAAACCATCATATAGTGATGCCATTAAGAGTAATCCTCAAAGTGAGACAACGCAGATGCGAAGATCCAGCATTGCTACATGTAGTGGTACTTTGAGCAGCAATACGCGCAGTGAAAGTGATACAATGAGGAATAATGCGCGTAGTGATAGTGACACAGTGAGACGCAGTGATGGTGATACGGCAAGCAGTAATGCGCGAAGCGATACAGTGAGAAGGAAAACGCGCGGTGAAAGTGATACAGAGGGAAATAATGTGCGTAGTGATAGTGACACAGTGAGAGGCAATGTGCGTAGTGTCGGTGGTACAGTGAGCAGTGATGCGCGTAGTGATAGTGATACCGCGAGAAGTAGTGCGCGCAGGGATTTAAACTATCAGGCGATTCCTTCCATTGTTACCATCAGATCTAGTACAGCTAAGAACATGAGTCTGAATTGTGAGTCGAGTGCCCATTCGAATATGCAGACTGATTTTGACGATTTCATTAAGCATGTTCGCAAAAAGACAAAGCGATTCTACGTCGGTAGATTTAAGCCAGGTATTACTGTCGAGTGCATTAAGCACTATATCGAGGGCAATGGCGGACCCAAAGTCGACCGAATTAATGTGTATCGACCGAGAAATGGGTTTGATGTGTATCTCTATGTGAGCGTAGAGTCTGAAAACTGTAACGTATTATTAGAACCAGACTTCTGGCCAGACAATATTAAGTGTCGTCCGTGGTATTCTAGAAACAGTTATATTAAGCACGTGCGTGCGAATACTAGGGACGAAACCCGTGCTAGATATCAGCCGCAAGGGCAAAAGTGAATTGACAGATCTTTATTGATTGAGCAGTTATACTCCAGTTAGATACCTCATCGTACTTTCGATGAACATTTTACTTGTTGTACTGTGTTTTTTATTTTATCTAATGCAATTCTTGAAGGTTTGCACTTGGAATGCGAGCGGACTGATGTCTAGTGCATTTTATCTCAGCAATTTATTGCTTGAGAAGGACATTGATATTTGTGGGTTATCGGAACACTGGTTGTATAATCATGATCTTCACTTTTTAAATAGCGTACAGTATGATTATAAAGGTTTTGGCAAATCCGACGCTGCCCTTTCTTTGCCAAGTAATAGGCGTGTTGGTAAGGGAGGTGTAGCGTTAATTTGGCACAAACGTTTAAATAATCAAATTACACCTCTTGACATAGACAATGACAGGGTAATCGGTATTCAGGTACAATTGTCTAAGGAAAGTTTCATGTATGTGTTTCAGGTTTATTTACCATGTACGAATCACCCAATTCAGTATTATCGGGATCTGATGTTCTTTTTACATGACATTGTTAATGCATACTCAGACAAAGGTAGAATAATAGTAATGGGAGATTTTAACACTAATCTGAATGGTAGGTCTTTTCATAGGCCGGATGACACACGCAGTCGTGAGTTGATGACTTTTATGGAAAATAATAATCTCTTGGCCATTGACAGGTTACCTACATGTACAGGGGCACACTCTACTTTTGTCTCATACGATGGGGAACACGAGTCTCTCATTGATCATGTTCTCCTTTCATGCGAGTCATTAGATTTAATTAGTAATTGTTTGGTTGTAGATGATAGTTGTTTAAATGTGTCGTCACACAGGCCCATTTTGTTTTCTTTACAAGTGCCGCAGAATATGAATGGGTGCAATGTACCCGCTTTTAAACCCGTTAAATGGAGTAAAGTTGAGAACAAAGACATTACCAGTTATTCTACTGAGTTGTCGCAATTATTATTGTATGAGTTGGACTTGAGTACACTAGATGTTAGTCATGGAAATGTAGACTTGCTTTACAATTGCATTGTTACGTGTATTAATGCTGCGTCCGAGGCTTACCTCCCTTACAAGAGTTATCGTTCTTACTTAAAGCCTTACTGGGATCAGTCTTTAAAAGATCTGCATGCTTTAATGAGGCTTAAGCGAAGCGAGTGGTTGGCAGATGGCAGACCACACACTCCTGTTTCTCACTCATTCTTGAATTACAAGTCCGCAAAACGTGAGTTTCGTCGTTGTCACAGAAACAGAGTGAGTGACTATTTGCGTGAGATGAATGACGAGATTGATCGTGCTGCAGGGATAGATTGTGGTTTGTTTTGGAGACTGTTTAACGCTAGAAGAAATGACAGGGTTCTAAGAGCGGGCTGTGAAATTAAGTTCGACGGGACTACAATTCGGGATCCTGAGAATATAACAGAAGCATGGGGAAACTATTTCTCTCAGCTATACTCAGATACAGAACATGTTTCTTATGACCAAGATTTCTTTGAGCATGTAACAAGTATGGTTGATAACTTAAGACAAAATGGGCCAGTAATAAATGACATTATTACTGACCGTGATACGTTGAGCGGGCTTATAATGAAACTTAAGAGAAACAAGATGTGTGGAGCTGATGCTATTTATAATGAGCATTTGATATACGGTGGTAATGTTTTACTGGAATATATCACTACTCTTTTTGTTATGATGTACAAATTGTCCTATGTTCCAACTGAACTTAAAAAGGGAGTTATAGTTACTCTGCACAAAGGTGGAGGTAAGCCGAAAGATGAACCTAAAAATTATCGCGCTATTACTCTATCGTCATCGATTTTGAAACTGTATGAAAGTGTTTTGCTTAACAGGTTAAAGACCGATATTGACATGTCCATACATGGCCTGCAGGGCGGTTTTCAAAGCAAGAAAAGTTGTATTATGACATCATTTATGCTAAGGGAGGCAATTTCATACAGTTCTGAGAATGACAGTATATTGTATGCTTGCTTTCTTGATGCAAGACAGGCTTTCGATCGTGTTTGGCATGATGGCCTATTCTATAAATTGTACATGTATGGTGTTCCATTACCGTTACTTTTAACTGTTATTGAAATGCATAGTGATATGTCTAGCTGTGTATTGCATCAAGGGTACAAGTCAGGCTGGTTCCCCATAAAGCAGGGTACAAGACAGGGTGGTGTGTGGTCACCATTTTTGTACCTCTGCTTTATTAATGATTTGATAGCTAAGCTGGAACAGCTCGATGTAGGATTTTCCATTGGTAAAGGGAACAGTTTTTGCGCCCCTACAGTGGCGGATGACATGCTTTTGCTTTCTTTATCTAAAAAGTCACTGCAATTAATGTTAAATGAATGTTACCGTTATTCATGCCTTTGGCGATACCAGTATAATCCCAGTAAGTGTGGTATTTCTATGTTTAACGGTAGGCGACAAAAGCAAAGACATAATATGGTAACTTTCTTTTACCTAGGGACTGATCTTTTACCCACAGTGCAGAATTATAAGCATTTAGGTATTCTTGTCGATGAAAACTCCAGATCGCAATCTGTTGTTAAGGATTGTTGTAATAAACTACGGGGTACGTTTTTCAGTTTAACCAACTATGGTTTCAATGATAATGGGTTACAGCCTACCAGTTGCAAGCGTATTTATAACGCTATAGTCTTACCCAAAGCATTGTACGGATGCGAATGTTGGCCACAATTAAGTAAGGCAGATTTACTTGCGCTTGAGCGATCGCATCGCTTATGCCTTAAATATATCCAGGGTCTAAGCTCTAGAACCAGGACAGACTGCGTTATGAGTATGCTTGACTGTTTGCCACTTGAATTAGAGATCGAGCGTAGAAAACTTGTTCTATTCGGTCAGCTTTGCAGACTAGAAGATGATTGTGCGATACAATCTATGTTTCTAGTGAGAATTAGCGCATTTATGCTGAATAAGGTTCATACTGGCTTCATGCCGGATATTAATAATATTCTAATCAAGTATAGCTTGAAACATTACATGTTGACATATTTGTCTACTGGGTCATTTCCTAGTAAAGATTGCTGGAATGTGACAGTAAAAAGAGCAATCAGGAATACATTTGTTTTAGATTGGAATATCCGTACGTCTGTTGACACATTTAGCCGGTTTAGATCGGTTCATAGTAATTTCCAACTAAGCAGCATTTGGATTTTCTCTGAAAACTTCCCTGATTTGCTTATGTATGTAAAGTCAGTAGTACAGCTGACAGCATATTTAGCCCGTTATGGTGATGTTTGTTACAGATGCAGTATGAGTTGTAATGAGTATAGTTTAACAGATCATCTTATACTCGACTGCGCCGCAGTTACGCTTGTAAGGCAGAAGTTTTCTAATTGCGTCAGGACAGTTCTTGGGTCGCCAGTCTGGAACTGTTTAAGAACATTAGACAGAAAGGAATTTGTTAATACCGTTCTAGGTGTGTACCATCCAGTGGTTGACGAGTCACTTCGGAGTGGTCGATGTTATAATGATCTGTTATGCATTGTATTCAAGCATGCATACTTTGTAATGCACGCGTATGGCTGAAATCTACATAGTGAATTATTATCAATTTCAAGTTACACTTGAACTAAATGCATATACTTTCACTATAGTTATTAATACTACTGTTGTAATGACAATGGTGGTGATAGTGATGATCGACAACATTGTCATCATCTTTATCATCATCATCATCATCATCATCATCATAATAATTGATGCTAACTGTTAATACTCTTGAGTTTTCTCTAGATTTAGTTTCGCTAGAGAATTCCGTTCCAGAGTATCTATATACTTGCAATGTATTCTTATAAACTATTTCTATTTACATATACTCTTGTATGATCTCTTCTTTTCGTTTCGTCGCACGGTCAGTTACTATAAGGGTATTTGTAAAGAATGAGTTTCCTTTAGATGAAATGATGCAGCTTAGTGCGGGAATAGAGGTATTGCAGGGAGCTTCTCTGGAAGCTTTCTGCAGTGTTTCTGTCCTAAAATGGGTTGTAGCCTGTCTTAGGACGAGCACTGTGATCATTTTAGTGTCGCTAAAGAGAGGGAGTACTGTATAACACGCCTTTTCATTGACATGTGATGTAATAGTATGTTCATTTCAGTGTAATTGACACTCAATTTTCTCTGCATTATCTGCATGTTCTCATGTGTATTGCATCATGTTTATTTTGTCTTAGTTCTTGTATATAAATGCATGTGCTTTGTAATCTTCAATTTGGAGGAAATAAAGATATATATATATAAATCATTCGGTGCATAAAGGAAATGTGATAAATAAATGCAAATTTCAAAGGAATAAAGCACAGATATAGAAATAGAAATTGAGACCAAAAGTGAAGTCCCTGATCAGACGCCGCCCGTCTGATCTGGGACTGCACTGTTTGTTGTTGTGCATTTATGCGACATTGGCGGTGAAAGGGTTACTCCATAGAGACATATGTGTATACATTGAAATCCCCCTAATGCGGCCATCAGAAAGAGATATAAACCTGGTAGCTTAATGTAGGATGAAAATCATGCCGAAAGCTCCCACAGCAGCTTCCTGCATGCATTTTGTTTTGCATTAAGCAACCACTTACTCATTTCCTCATCTATTTTAGACCCAACCTCTTTGAATTGATCTACCGAAAATGAGCATTTACTAGAGAAAAGTAAATGGAAAAGTAGTAAAGTCAAGCAGGCAAAGCCACATGCAAGACGCAACCACCACCAAAACACCGATAGACAGCATGCCACACACACACACACACAACCACACACCCAAACGCACACACACACACACGAAATGAACACAGAAAACACAAAAAGACACACAAGAACCAGGGACAAACGTTCCACACATGAACAAATCACAAGCACAAAGACGCAAGGCAAACAAAAGGAAGGGTGACAAAGAGAGTACCGTTTTAGAACTGGGTAGTTTTGAAACAAATGCTCTACTAGGCCTATTGATCAGGTTTCATTTATTGGTTTCATAAAATGACTGAAACAGATACGTCAAAAGGTGTCAGTATCAGGGAATGGGTAAACATCACCTATTGCTATTTATAAAGTGGTCGTCGCATTACAGACGTTTTACTGTATCTTAAAAGAAAGCTGATGTTGGATATACAGTTTTATTGCTATGGACATATGAAGTTATAAATATTCATAAGGTCATTACTATTTACACGAATATTCATTATGTAAGGGGTTAACGGATGCGTGCTTTTCCGCCGATATTTTGTCTTGTAAACCAAACATTTTTAACATAAAACTAAGGTTACACTATAATTACTAACGATATTGGAAACTCATTGTATTGATTGTACTTTGCAATTCACCAGAATGTACTAAACAGTCTGCCCGCGCCAGCGCGGGCTCTTTTCTAGTATTCTTATATATTTAATACAACCAAACCGTTCCATACTGTGCTCTTTAGCTCTGAATGAGTTTCAAGCAAATGTTATGCTCCATGAATGTTTGGAAACTGACTACAGCAAATGGCTGTTTGGTAAATAATTGGAACTAAACTTTAATCGAGCAAATGGCAAATAGTTGATAAACGGTTGGAAATGTAAAACTTACTTGAGCAAATGGCATTTTTTGACAAACAATTGTAACTGTAAAACTACTATTTACGATTGGAACTGTAAAATGAGTCGAGCACATGACATTTTTCATATACAAGATACAGTTATTTCATTGTGTCCATCCCAAACACATATGAAATAACTGTTTTATTACCGAATGCTCTATATAACGTGTAATTTCTAGAGAATCACATTAAAATTGTACTTAGCGAGTCTTTATTTTAGAGCACATTTGCTAAATACTCCTCCGAAATGTCACCGAATCTCGATATTTTCACAGCTACGAGGGCTGATTGATAAGTTGTGAGCGAGGATGACCTTTTAAGCCTATTCCCTGACTAGTTAAGGATGTGTACCCGAAGACTGATATCATGTAGTCAGTCAATGTTGAATAGGTGGCACTCTAAAGTAAACAAGGCCAGTGACGTTTGCAAAATTGACAAAATCACTCAAAGAGGAATGATTCAATATTTACATATAACAAAGGTCAGGCACCATAGGTTATCCATGGTGATATGGTAGCAACACTAGGGAATGATGCCCCTTCATATGCTAAAGCCAAAAAGGTGGTTGGCGGAATTTAAGCGTGGCTGGCAGAGCATTGAAGATAGCGCCCATTTTGGAAGGCCTGTCACTGTTGCAACCCCAAAAATGGTCAATAAGGTCCATAATAATGTTATGGCTGACAGGCAAGCTACAGGGGTATAAATAGCCAGTACATTTGGGATGTCACAGGAAAGAGTATATTCCATTCTTAAGGAAGATCTTTCAATCAGCCCAATGGGTTCCAAGACTTCTGACAGTTGATCAGAAGCATATCAGGCGGAATTTGTCGCGTGCTAATCTGAACTTTTTATAGGATGATCCTGCTAACTTTCTGCAGTTTTGTGACTATGGATGAAACGTGGGTCCATCATTCCACCCCAGAGGCCAAACAACAGTCTAAACAACGGATGCACCATGGTGCACCCCCGCCAAAATAAGGCAAAAACTGTTGCGTGAGTTGGAAAGGCTGTGCCTTCGGGATTCTGGGATGCTGATGATATGCTGATGGTGGATTATCTGCAAAAGGTACAAACAATCAATGGCACATATTATGCATTACTTCTTAGGCAGTTAAGAGAAAGTATTAACCTCAAGCACCGCACTTAGAAAAGGGGTGTTGTTCCAGCTGGATAATATCCCTGTTCACAAGTATGTCATTGCCATGGCTGCCATTAACAATTGTGGCTCTGAATTAATTGAGCATCCGTCTTATTCGCCTGATCTCGCTCCATCCGTCTTATTCGCCTGATCTCGCTCCATCCGTCTTATTCGCCTGATCTCGCTCCATCCGTCTTATTCGCCTGATCTCGCTCCATCTATTTCCAAGATTGAAAAAAGACCATTTCCGGTACCCACTTTCGGTCAGATGATGACGTCATACGGGTAGTAGAGGACTTTCTGGACAGTCAAGAAAATGACTTCTTTTAAAGTGGTATCGAGGCCCTTAATCATCGCCAGCAAAAGTGTATACATTTGCTTGACTTCCAACTGTTTATCAAAATGCCATTTGTTTGACTCAGTTTTACAGTTCCAACCGTATATCAAAATGCCATTTACAGTTCGAATCGTTTATAAAAATGCCATTCGCTAGACACAGTGCCACATTTCCAATTATTCCATAACGCTCTATATAAAGTATAACTCGTTATTGTTTTTAACTATTTTGTGTCAAACCTTTCAATATGACCACATTTCATGGGTGTAAATAGAAACAGTTTTTATACTATTTGAAATGTCTAAATGAGTCAAACAAATGGCATTTTGATAAACGGTTGGAAATTGTAAGTTTGAAATAAACCAAACTGCAAAATTGTTTTTTATCACATAACGGCAGATGTCTATAAATATTTGCACCAATTTAAAACTCAAGGAGAACCTCTCTAATACGATTTCTTAAAAAAATAACTATAGTGAACCCCCACTAATGCGACCACTTAATAAACAGTCACTGATGTCGTCTAAAGCAGGTGGTAGCTTAATGCAGGACGAAAGTTATGCAGAAAGCTCCTATAGGAGGTTTCTGCATAACTTTCGTCCTGCATTAAGCTACCACCTGCCTCTGTCACCCAGAATTATACCTCTTTTAGGTGGTCGCATTAGCGGGGTTTTACTGTATAGGTTGTTTTAAAAGCAGGTGGTTGTTTAACTCTACCGCTGCCAATGTCGCATATGTGATAACAAATGCCAAACAATTTGGATCCAGTTGAGACGCCGATGGGATTCCACAGCCCTGTTCTTGCTCATGGTGCCAATAGACAAACTTTGTTAAGTAATATTAATACAGTCATTGTTTCTTACATGGATATATCAGTCGAAGGATTGATACTATGTATAATAGTCACGCATCCATGGTCTCTTTACTCAGTATCCTGTTACAAATATCAAGCCTGCTCATGTCTGAACCCAGCATATTTTTACCGGGTTTTCCACGGAAAATTCCGGTTATTGAAATGGTGATGTACGGCGGGCGGGCGGGCGGACGGGCGGGCTGACGGGCGGGCGGCTGCCAGTTTTGTCCGGACGATAAATGGCATAAATGTTCCTCTAGACGGTACGGCGTGTCGCATGAAAAAAACATGTCAATAGCTGAAAGGTCAATGTCATACTTAGAGGTCAAAATCATGTATATTTTTAACCGGATTAACAGATTTTGCTTGTCCGAAACATCTCCTACACTACTTTGGCTAGGATCACCAAATATGGTATGTGAGTACATCTTGGGATGGCGGAGTGTCGCATACTATTTATAGGTTTATGTGACCTTCACCCTGACCTAGGGCTTCATTTACAAGAAAAACTTGTCCGGAGCATAACTCCTATACGTAATCAGCTAGGATCACCAAATATGGTGTTTGAGTTCATCTTGGGATGGCGGAGTGTCCCATACCAGTTTTCGGTCAATGTGACCTTGACCTTGAACTTTGACCTCATTTACAAAAAAAGCTTGTCCGGAGCATATCTCCTACACTACTTCAGCTAGGATCACCAAATATGGTGTGTGAGTACATTTTAGGATGGCGGAGTGTCGCGTACTATTTATAGGTCAATGTGACCTTGACCTTCGGCTTCATTTACAAGAAAGATTTGTCCGGAGCATACCTCCTATACGGAATCAGCTAGGATCACCAAATATGGTGTGTGAGTTCATCTTGGGTTGGCGAACTATCACGTACTATTTTTAGGTCAATATGACCTTGACCTTGAACTTTGACCTCATTTGCAGAAAAAACCTTGTCCGAAGCATATCTCCTACACTACTTCAACTAGGATCACCAAATGTGGTGTGTGAGTACATTTTGGGATGGCGGAGTGTCGCTTACTATTTATAGGTCAATGTGACCTTGACCTTGGGCTTTATTTACAAAAACACTTGTCCGGAGCATACCTCCTATACGGAATCAGCTAGGATCATCAAATATGGTGTGTGAGTTCATCTTTGGTTGGCAGAGTGTCACGTACTATTTTTAGGTCAATGTGACCTTGACCTTGAACTTTGACCTATTTGCAAAAAATACTTGTCAGAAGCATATCTCCTACATTACTTCAGCTAGGATCACCAAATGTGGTGTGTGAGTACATTTTGGGATGGCGGAGTGTAGCATACTATTTATAGGTCAATGTGACCTTGACCTTGGGCTTTATTTACAAAAACACTTGTCTGGAGCATACCTCCTATACGGAATCAGTTAGGATCACCAAATATAATGTGTGAGTTCATCTTGGATTGACGGAGTGTCACATACTATTTTTAGGTCAATATGACCGTGACCTTGAACTTTGACCTCATTTGCAAAAAAAAACTTGTCCGAGGCATATCTCCTATACTACTTCAGCTAGGATCACCAAATGTGGTGTGTGAGTATATTTTGGAATGGCTGAGTGTCGCATACTATTTACAGGCCAATGTGACCTTGACCTTGGGCTTTATTTACAAAAACACTTGTCCGGAGCATACCTCCTATAATACGGAATCAGCTAGGAATACCAAATATGGTGTGCTAGTTCATCTTGGGATGGCGGATGTTGCATACTATTTTTAATAATATTCAGTGTGACTTTGACCTTTGACCTCAGTTACATAAAAAGCTTGTCCTCAGCATATGTCCTACACTACTTCAGCTAGGATCACCAAATATGGCGTGTGAGTACATCTTGGGACGGTGGAGTGTCGCATACTAATTTTAGGTCAAGGTGACCTTGACCTTTGACATCATTTACAAAAAAGCTTGTCCGGAAAATGTCTCCTACATTACTTCAACTATGACCACCAAATATGGTGTGTGAGTACATCTTGGGATGGCAGAGTTCGCATACTATTTATAGGTGAATGTGACCTTGACCTTCGGCTTTATTTACAAAAGAAATTTCGTCCGAAGCATACCTCCTATACCGAATCAGCTAGGATCGCCAAATATGACATGTGAGATCGTCTTGGTATGGCGGAGTGTTGCATACTAATTTTAGGTTAATGTGACCTTGACCTCATTTACAAAAAAGACTGTCCGGAGCATATCTCCTACACTATTTCAGCTACGATAACCAAATATGGTGTGTGTGTGTGAGTACATCTTAGGATGGCAGAGTGTCGCATACTATTTATAGGTCAATGTGACCTTGACCTTTGGCTTCATTTACAAAAAAAATGTCTTGAGCTTACCTCCTACACTGAATCAGCTAGGATCACCAAATGTGGTGTGTGAGTTCGTCTTGGGATCGCATACTAGTTATAGGTTAATGTGACCATGACCTTGACCTTTGACCTCGTTTTAAAAAAGGCTTGTACGGAGCATATCTTCTACACTACTTCAGCTAGGATCACCAAATATGGTTTGTGAGTAGATCTTGGGATAGAAGAGTGTCGCATACTATTTATAGGTCAATGTGACAATGACCTTGACCTTTGACTTCAATTACAAAAAAAGCTTGTCATCCCTACACCGAACCAGCTAGGATCACTAAATATGGTGTATGAGTTTATCTTCGGATGGTGGAATGTTGCATACTTTTTGTAGGTCATGTGGCCATGACCTTGACCTTTGACCTCAAATATGAAAAAGGGTAAATTGAGTTCAAATTGTGGTCTTACGATGCAATCTTTACTTTCATTTTGCAGTTGCATATTGCAGGCCTGCTTACAAAACGCATATTGTCTGTGCTTTGCTTTGGGGCATTTGTCACGTACTGTGACACATTTCTTGTTCTGGGAGTTATGCCCCTTTGAACTTAGAAATCACCAGTTAATAGTGAAGGAAAACCCGGTTTGATGTCGTGTCGACATTTCTTGTTCATTTTTACATTCGATTCGGTACAGTGCTTGAGTAACTATAGACTAAGTGTCAAACAGTTTTGATCCTGACCATTTTTACATTCGATTCGGTACAGTGTTTGGGTAACTATAGACCTAGTATCAAACAGTTTTGATATTGATCAAATACCGAGTTACGTTGCCTCTGAAAAGCATCTTAGCTATTTGTAAATATCAATTAGATCACGACTAACACCACACAATACAATACAATACAAAATTGATTTAAAGTCGGTGCATATATAACACATAAGTGATAATCAAAATACATCTTTGGAACAGGAATAGCCACCATCCTCCCGAAACAAAGTTCATGTCCCCTGAACGTGATAGACGCTACTAGCAATATCTCTTAAAAATGCCTAACAGTTACATAAATCATTTGTTTGTATCGCGAGAAAACCAATCGAATAAACACTGAAGATGACACAACTTTCATTCGGCAATGTATTAGTATTCATTCGGCTCGCGATTTAGTTTCGTTAAGTATTCGAACACGGTTGATAATATTTTGTTGTAGAACAAAAATTATAAGTATCGATGGAAACGGGTTATTTTGTGTCACATGGGCATTTTTCGATATAAGTTCAAATTGACAATCTTCATATTATGGATTGAACATGACAAATACCAAGTTTTATGATATTATTGAAAATATGCATTCACTGTAGGGACTTCTTCCCGTCTTTAAACCATTGCCTCATTTTGACGCCTTTTGACGCTTTTGTAAAAATCACTCCTTGAAACCATTGTGAAAAATAGAGCATTTGCTCCATAGGAGCAAATGCTCTATTTATCACAATGGTTTCAGAACTATACACTTATAAACTTTTCCTTTTCTCTAGTTAATGCTCCTTTTGGGTAGGTTTATTCAAAGAGGTTGGGTCTAAAAAACCCTATGAGGTGATGGGTTAAACTAAGATATGGATGTACTTACTTCAGATTCGGTTTACAGAAATTACCGACAAAGCGATATTCTACGTCTCAACTGGATCCACACTGTGTGCAAATGCCAGCCAAGATTCGATACGGCTTTTTAGAAACCATTGACTAAGTCTTAACCCTTTCCTCCATAAATACGCCTTTTTAAACATCTGCAAAAGTCACCTGTTGAAACGAGTATGATACATGTAAATAGAGCATTTGCTCTATCACAATGGTTTCAAATGAAAAAAATCTAAATTTTTCCTTTTCTTTAGTTAATGCTCCATTTGGGTAGATTTATCCAAAGATAGGCTAAAAATAGCCTATGGAGGAATGTGTTAAATAGCTTAGATCCTCATGAGACTCCCAGTTACTCAGCGTCTCATCTGGATCCAAACTGTTTGCAAAAATGTGACTCATGTACCGCTTGGCAGAATAAGAGTTAACACTAAGATGATATTATAAAGCAAAACGAGTGTGTTTGTAATACATGTTGAAAAAGAGCTTAATTGGGTGAGGGAAATATAAAAATCTCCCATTAAATCATTGTTTTATTAATTTTTAGTAGATCTAGATATAAGATATTACTAAAAAAAAGTTTGTTTGGGCAATTCTAGGGGGCGTACGCCGGCTCCGCCCCTCTAAATCCGCGCCTGCAATTTATTTTCCATATTATTCTATTATTAATATTAAGCCACTGGGCTTATGGCTGAGGATTTAATCTAACATAAGTATAGAGGATCACCTGTTATATACTTATTTCATGCCGCATGTATATTGCATTGTTGTTGCGCTTTTCAAAGAACGACTTTGCTTACAAATGGAATCATTCATTTCCATTATTTCATTGAATCACTTGTACTGGAAAGAACAACAAATTATGTTTCTTTGTCCAAAGTTGAATAACATACAGTGATTATTGCAATTTTAATCAAGCTGGTAATCCCCACATTGAACCAAAGTTCAACCCGTGTTTGGTCATTAGCCCTTTAATGACATCGTCAATATTAATTAATTTATTCGATATAATAGCACATGTTCACATGAACTTTTGGCCATGACAGAAACTGTAAAACCATATCTATATATATATAATGTCTGCTTAGTTTTGGATCTGGTGCAACTTTGCCTACCTCCGATTCGATCGAGCTTTTGTAAAACTGTTAAGCGAGTGTCAAACAACTTGGATGCTCATGAGACGTTGGTTTACGATTTACTCCGCTTCTCCTCCGGACCCCAGGCTGTTCGTATATGCGAGTCAGGTCGCGAATAACAGGCGGCGTGACGCCGCATAGACGTGTCGCCGCATAGA
Source organism: Azorinus chamasolen (assembly GCA_963576725.1). NCBI lineage: Eukaryota > Metazoa > Mollusca > Bivalvia > Cardiida > Solecurtidae > Azorinus > Azorinus chamasolen. The sequence continues at coordinate 51,328,280 of OY755238.1, read as the reverse complement.
CGTGACCAGTTTCGTCTATGCGGTGATTTGCAACGCATAGACAGGGCCCCGTCTATGCGGCGAAAAAGCAAACTTGCGCCGCATAGACGATACCAAATACATACAATTTAGCGAGTCTGTGTTACTACTATACCACCGTACAAGTTATCTATACTATAAACACATGAACCAAACAAAATAAAATTTCATAGTAGCAATTGTCTTTTCCAGCGGATTTTATTCTTTGTTCAGAAACTGCTCGGTGAATGTTGAAAATAATTGCACTTTAATCTCTTTATGAAACAAAATGTATTCCTAGTCCAGAGAGAGAGAGAGAGAGAGAGAGAGAGAGAGAGAGAGAGAGAGAGAGAGAGAGAGAGAGAGAGAGAGAGAGAGAGAGGAGAGAGAGAGAGAGAGAGAGAGAGAGAGAGAGAGAGAGAGAGAGAGAGAGAGAGAAAGAAAGCTTGCCTCAATATTGTTAACAAGGTTCTTAAATCATTCGACCGATTGACCTAGCTTTTTACCCAAAGTTGAACAAGATATCATTAAGGCAAATATTCAGTTCATGTTCTGATTAAAACGTGGCTATAGCTTGCTGCCAAATTTCTATCATGCTGACCTAGTTAATCATACTAGTTGATCAGGTTTCGGACTTGACAAAAATAAACATTGCCCTGTAAAAAGTTTGAACTCGACCTATTTTTTGAAGAGACATACATTCTGACAAAGATTCTATAAAATCGATTGAAAGGTGTGGCCCGGCCAAAAATGAAATGGACACCATCTTGAATGACCGGTCAAGAGTGATTAACTCTTTCACTGCCAAATTTAAAATTGGGGTTTGGAACTACTTTTACATTTAACAGTATACAAACATACAGAACGGATACATGCTAATATATTTCATGCTTTGGAAACCTCTGAAAATAGGCTTAAATGTAGGAGCAAATAAAGCAGTCCATGGTCAGACGTCACCTTTCCAAGGCGACGTCTGACCATGGACTGCACTATTTGCAGTGGCACATTTAGGCGACTTTGGCAGGGAAAGAGTTAATACATGTAAGTTGGGATAACTTGCTTCACAATCGACCTAAATAAATAAGTACACAATATCATTAATAATCTGATTTGCTTTTAAACTAGACCCCTCATCTTCATCATTATTATTATTATCATCATCATAATCATTATTATTATTATCTTCATCATCATCATCATCCTTATCACCATTAACATCATTATCATCATCTTCATTGGAGTTGTTATATTCTCCGTGTTTTAAATGTATAATGAATACTTAAAGTTAGATTTGTCTATGCGGAAAAAACACACATTTGTGCCGCATAGACAGGACGACATGTGTGGGTTGCGCGTCGCCGCATAGACGAAATCTCCCTGTCTATGCGTTGCAAATCATCGCATAGAAAGAACCGGCGTCACAAGGTGGCATGAGGGATACATCAATCATACATTATTTTCAGTTTTAAATAAACCAAACCAAACGGCAGGTGTCTATAAATATTTGCACCAATTCAAAACTCAAGGAGAACCTCTCTAACGCGATGTCTTAAAACTATAGGTTGCAGGTGGATGCTTAACAGTATCGCAACCAATGTGGCATATGTCATTACCAATGCAAACAGTTTGGACCCAGTTGAGACGCCGAATAATTCGGCGTCTCATCAGGATTCAAACTGAGTGTTAGTATGGCCGTTGTTGAAACAAAAATGAAGAAGAAAAAAACCCGACAAACTTTGGCAGCGAAAGAGTTACTGCAGGATGACGGTAATGTCGGTAGTTGTTATAGGATACCTCTGTATATCTTTCGTATTGTATAAGCTACCAAAACTTAAGACTTGATGACCCAAATTTATACATCTTTTTGGAGGCCGCATTAGAGAGGTTTTACGTTATTTTCACTTTTGATAATACATGTAACAATATTTTACCTAGATCATATATTATTCATATTATCCAGCTGAATATTTACGATATCTAAATATTGCTTTATCTTTAGAGAACGGCTATTTAAGAACTGAACGTTTCGTCGATTTTTACGGATATTAACGGGTATTTTTACGAATATTAACGGGTATTTTTACGGATATTAACGGGTATTTTTACGAATATTAACGGGTATTTTTTACGAATATTAACGGGTATTTTTACGGATATTAACGGGTATTTTTACGAATATTAACGGGTATTTTTACGGATATTAACGGGTATTTTTTTACGAATATTAACGGGTATTTTTACGGATATTAACGGGTATTTTTACGAATATTAACGGGTATTTTTACGGATATTAACGGGTATTTTTACGGATATAACTGTTTTTATTTTTTATCTTTTTTACGGATATTAACGGATATGTCTGACACATGCTAGTCGAAAATGAAACGCCTGCAGTGTTTCTAGTTTCCCTACATTTGATCAAATTTCCCATTGTTTAGATACAAACAATTTTCCTTACCATTAGATTAGGTTCAAGGTCATATAGATTTAGATTCGGAAATAAGGTTGTAACGCAAAGTTTGCCAAATTATAAGGACACATGTGTCAATAAATTACTGATTTAAAAGTCTGTTACTGAAAAGAAATAAAAAGTGTTGTTTGTTTAATGAAAAGTAGCAGGATGTAGAAGTTTAATGTTAAAGTATCGATGTAGTCGATGCTATTCGCTTGCGTTTTAGAATTAGTCATATAGTTGTCCGTTTCATAATGATAATACGAGATTTTGTTCTAGAGCAAGAAATAACGAATGCCAATACAAATTCATAAATGCGTTTTACGATATAGTTATTCAGGGAAAGCTTTATAAAAAGGTCCAAACAGTAACATTTCAACGGTTATGAGATACAGTTGAATTTCGATATCTCGAACTCGGATAACTCGAACTTCGGGATAACTCGAACTAAATTTTCAGTCCTTCCAAAACTCACAATACAGAATTGCTTGAAAATGTATAACTAGGCATATCTAGAAACACGTGTGACAGCTTAATGCAGGTCTAAAGCAATGCTGAAAGCTATGCTGAAAGCTCCTATAGGAGCTTTCAGCATTACTTTAGACCTGCATTAAGCTAAAAACTTATGAAATTGTCCGAATCAGAAATCGGAAAACTCGAACTTCTGTTATCTCGAACTAATTTGTATGATCCTTTGGAGTTATATCGAGATATCGAAGTTCAACTGTATCTTCCAAAACGATTCGCTTATAGACAAATTACCTGTACTGTACAATGGCGTCTTATCAGGATCCAACGTGCCTTACAGTAAAATAGAGCATACGGTGTTAGCAATTGTCTTAAATGCTTAAAGGGATTAGTGTAGTAAGTACATTATTGCACCCAACTCTCGAAATGCTGTTGTAAGCACTGCTTACAATTGATGTCCTTGTATTTGCTGCATCCTTATTAAAAATTAATAAGAATTACTTGTTTTGTTACTTTGTCAACGTAGCTAAACGGTCTCTAATGCAATCGGAACACTTTGATGATGTCTATACGAAACTATTTAAATTGTATCTATCAGCTAATAGAAATTAAAAATAACGAAAAGAAATATATTAAAAACATTGAAATGGACACCTTGTTACTATAAAATAAATATTTGTTAAAAATCGTGAGTGGATTTAGTGCACTGGGTATATAATTTTTCACGTGTTACCATTCTTCGAATGAAAACTATAAAGGTGTCCATAAGACAGAAAGACCTCCATTGGTCGCTGTGTCACAAATTCAAGGTCTATAACTTCGTCAATATTCATTATATCAAGATGAAAATACGCAAGTGTACAATTTCACAAGCTTGGTGTCTGTAGTTTAAATACTTTCTGAGTTACAGAAGACACAAACATTCGGGACGGATGGGGTGACGGACGTACGTACGGACGGACGAGAGGGGCTATGCACGGGATGTACCTACATACGGACATGGGCAAATTCAGTTATCTCCATTTAAGTGGTAGGGGTGTGAAAGCCTGGTTAATATTAACCACTCGCCTACCTACTAATCGTCATCATAATACAATGTGCAAAGAGCTTAGCTCACGACGAGACACACGGTTACTTTGCGTCTCGTCGTGATAAGCTGTTTGACAGTCAGACAACATTTTATGTTCACAATTTCTATGCTGTTTTTCCTTTAGCCCGTATCACGTCTTGTGAAATTAAACATTTTCTGTCTTATTTGAACAGTTTGGATCCTGGTGAGATACTGAGTTACTCTGCATTATATGATCTGGATCCAAACCACTTACAAAGGCCATTTCAATCCACTCATGTCGTGCTTAGTCGCCAAAGGATTAATACAACTGGAATACGACGCTGTTTTTCTCACATAACTTCTCTCATTTCCGGGTTAGAACAACGGGTTAAGATTCTCTTATCAGTAACACGTGTAAGAACACTTGAGAATATATATGACGTCATACGTCATATATGACGTCAAACTGGGGGGGGGGGCGATGTTTACATGTCATTAAAAGGGCGAAAATAGATCTAGATCTACACTGTTTGGTTATGTGAGTAAAAGAATCTGATGCTCGTTGTCTTTTAAGATCACATGTTCCTAAACTCACCAAGAAAGTGTTATTAAGCTCGCCAAAGGCTCGCTCAATAACATTTTCTAAGGCTCGTTCAGGAACATGTGATCTTAAAAGACAACTCGCAACAGATCCTCTATTTCTTATATATTTGTACATGTATGTATCACGTAGAAAAAACAAGTGCGATCACAGTGGCATGTGGCACCTGCCAGCTGCCATATCGGAATGTTGTCCTTTGACCTTGCCGTATGGCATTGACATTGAAATTCCACATTTCTAATATTGCCGCTTCTTTAGGTGGTCGCACATGCCATATATTAAAATAATTGGTCACTGTAAGTTAAACAAAAAAGTGCGACGGAAAAAGCGTGACGGAGTTGTTAGAAATTTTTACCACACGTGCAATATAAAATGAAGTAACTCTCTAGGAAGAACATTGATCAAAACATTAAAGTGGTGGTAGGGTAGGGGGTCATTGTATTACGGCAAGTGAGTATTTTGTCGTAATATTATGACCATGGTGTTAAAATTGATCGCCCTGACAAATGTGATAGCGACCGAGGGCGCAGCCCACACTTTACCCATATTCATATCGATCGAACCTATGAAAACAATCGTTGAAATATAGTCTACAATAGTTTGTCTTCATTTTGGAAGAATATATCGTTGAATGTGTTTGTGTTGTTGTGAACTTGTTTGTGTTGTTGTGGACTTGTTTGTGTTACTGTGGATTTGTTTGTGTTGTTGTGAGATTGTTTGTGTTACTGTGGACTTGTTTGTGTTGCTGTGGACTTTCGTATGACATCTCCTGTCCCGAAGTTATAAAACATTTTGCTTGAGTCTGAAAACATTTTCAAGCGTCTGATTGGTCATTTTTAACTAGACCACGTTTGAACCAATGAAAGCAAAACAAACATGCTTTAATAATAATTATAAGATAAATCGCGTAGTGAGAGAGGATAATGAGTCAGGTATGAATATTTAACAGTATTCGCCTGTCCTTATTAACTCTAGAACAACAATATCGGCTTGACCCATCCTACAGTCTAAGCCGTCTCATTTGGGCCCACTCTGTCTGCAAAGCCGCAAAAAGGCGTTTGTATGAAGGAAAGGATTAACAGTTATAACAGGGAGTTATTTGTGCAGAAAGCTCCATTAGCAACTTTCTTCATTACTTTTATATTTTGATAAGCAACTAACTGTTGTGAAGATATCAAATTGCTCAAGAGCCCCGTATTTATTCATTAAGCGGTCGATATAGTGACATTTTACTCCTTTTTTCTCCTTTTCCTCTTCCTGTCCCCGTTCCTTCTTCATCATCATTATATCCTATTAAAGCAGGAAGTGATATTAATGTTTTTCAGCCTTTATTATGTCACTCTAATGATATGACATGGAACTAATGTTATTATCATTAGTATCACGCACATGATAATTACTCCAGTACACACTTTTAAAACCCAGATGTGCCTGGTCTCCTGTAACCTTTAGCTAGCCGAAACCGTCTTCTGCTCAAACCTTGATATTCTATCATGTTCACTTACTTTCAATTCTTTAACGTTTTTGAGCATTGGACGGGAGTCAAACAGCTAGGGGCGTGAGTAGTGTTGGGCGAGAGTCAAACAGCTAAGTACGTGAGTAGTGTTGGGACGGGAGTCAAACAGCTAGGGGCGTGAGTAGTGTTGGGCGAGAGTCAAACAGCTAAGTACGTGAGTAGTGTTGGACGGGAGTCAAACAGCTAGGAGCGTGAGTAGTGTTGGGCGAGAGTCAAACAGCTAAGGGCGTGAGTAGTGTTGGGCGAGAGTCAAACAGCTAGGGACGTGAGTAGTGTTGCACTTTAAATAACTGCTCATCAACAGACTCGATAAAACCGAGTCTAAAATCTTATATTCTCGCACTGTTGCTTTCTCATACTTTAGAATTAGATTATTTTATAAAACACCGATATTCATATGAGACGCCGAGTGTGGCACTAGGCAAGCTCGTTCTCAAATATTTTAACGAACCGGATGTGAATAAAATTACACCAGATCAGAGTTTTAGAGAGCTTTGTTTGTTTAGGTTTGTTATCAGGGACCACCTGAAAAAAGTCTTAATTGTAGGGCTGTTAGATAGGAAGTAACCTTACACAGGATGATAGTTGTGCAGAAATAGTTCTGAAGAGCTCTTTGCATTACTCTCGCTCTGTATTCAGCTGACCCTTGCTTTGAACCCTTTACCTGACACAGAACCCTTTTAAGGCCGTTCCCTCATATAAGCGTATTTTCACGCATTTGCAAACAGAGTAGACCCAGATCAGACGGTTCCTATAGGAGCCGTCTGATCAGGGTCTGCTCTGTTTGCTAATGGAATTTGACAGATCTGTTTCTTCACTTTCTAAAACGGTTATAATGTTCCATATTCCATATTTCATTATAACTTTTTTGTCCATGAATATTCAGTAGGTATTGAATTTGGAATAAACATAGAACAGGTAAAGGGTTAAGGCCTTTGAAATTAGAAAAAACCCTGTAGCAACCGTCTGATCAGGGTCTACTTTGTTTGCTGATGGACTTATATACATCTGAGTATACAGATTCTATAATGACCAAGAAGATCATGCACTCGCATGACATGATAACAGCTAATAAATATCCATGACTTCGTTATTTTCTTCAGAGAGCAGTCATGAAGTAAAGCGTTTAAATGCATTTTTTTTTTTTTAAATTATTTGATCTTTAGTCGAATCTGTGATAACATCTACAAACAGTTTGGATCCAGATGAGACGCTGATTAATCTGGTATCTTATCAGGATCAACACTGTTTGATACCCCGAGAATGCGTTTAAAAAACGAATTGAAGAAACCTTCACGTAGAAGCCTCGATCATTTAGCGGCGAAACTAGTTGTTTTAAGGAGACTTTTACGGGTTTTTGTCAGACATAAGATTTATGCAAAATTAGCGAGTAAAGTAGCGGTGGTCGTTTACGTATATGACAATAGAAAACTGTAGTGACAGACTTTTGGTTTATTTTCTTGCGATGCACTGGAACTGATGGGGGTGACGTTCTTTTCTGCCATAGCAACAGTTTACAAAATCACTAGCAAATTTACTATGAAATATCCATACGCGCATTCGTAGTAAAATCCCTACCACCCTTACAAACACAACGAATGATTGGGTCTGAATGAATGAAGACACTGGTTGGATAGAGAATCAAATGTTCCAATTTATGCTCGCTTTATGATCGCAATCAATGTGAGTCTGGCAGTTCCGCTCAAATATATGTCGCAAAATCCCACAAACTGATCCAGATTCCATTTATTTCACTCACTGCCCTTGGACATAGAGGATCTGTTGCGAGTTGTCTTTTAAGATCACATGTTCCTAAATGAGTCTTAGAAAATGTCATTAAGCGAGCCTTGGCGAGTTTAATAACATTTTCGTAGTGGGTTTAGGAATATGTGATCTTAAAAGACAATGAGCATCAGATTCTTTTTCTCACATAACAAAAGAGTGTATTTTCGCCGTTTAAATGACATGTAAACATCGGTTTCCACGGTTTGACCTCATATATGACGAATGACGTCATATATGTTCTAAAGTGATCTTACACGTGTTACAGATCAGGGAATCTTAAACCCGTTGTTCTAACTCGGAGATAAGGGAAGGTATGTGAGAAATAGAGGATCTGTTGCGAGTTGTCTTTTAAGATCACATGTTCCTAAACGAGCCTTAGAAAATGTCATTAAGCGAGCCTTGGCGAGCTTAATAACATTTTCTTGGTGAGTTTAGGAACATGTGATCTTAAAAGACAACGAGCATCAGCTTCTTTTTCTCACATATCAAAAAAGTGCATTTTCGCCGTTTAAATGACATGTAAACATCGGTTTTATGGTTTGACGTCATATATATGACGTATGACGTCATATATGTTCTAAAGTGATCTTACACGTGTTACAGATAAGGAAATCTTAACCCGTTGTTCTAACTCGGAGATAAGGGAAGGTATGTGAGAAAAACGTTTCTGTTCCTCTATCTTGTTCGAGTTGTATATGGCACCTGTCTCCTGTAAATATTAGTTGTATAAGCATGTAGCTGTAAGATTTATACCCAAAACCAAAAACAATATCAAGGATAACTATTAAAAGTACAAACATGAGTCATGCAGGAAACACCACATACAGAACAAACAGTCGCCCGAACAGCAACACAAGGAAACAGCAAATGTACATAACTATAAAAACATCAAGAGACGCACAAAGACAAAACAAACATACAATAGGGGGAAGATTTTGCCAGGTATGTTTTCTAAGATCACAGCTTTCAACAACTCAAACGTTCAGTCGATTATGAAGAATCATTGTACACGTCAAGGTATATTGGTGAGCGTGTGCTGAACGAAATGATGAAATCCATTTCTGTTGAGGATGGTTTGTTAAATGTTTGCATAAAGCACTGTATCAGGTAGACCGCAATCATTCTGTTGGCGTATGTTGGTGTCGAAACCAGGGAAATAATGAACATTTCCGGTAATCGGAATGAAGCCAGCGTCAGAAGCTATAATGCTGATATGACTCGTCCGACAATCAGAAACGGCAATATTCTTCAATTTTGCAAGGGCAGTCCCATAATGAGAATTCGCCCGCCAACCAGATCACTCGTGCTCTTTGCAAATTCCAAACAGGTCCGTAGATTTTCGCTCCAGAGTTTTTCCATTTGTTCGTCCACTTGGTCCATCAACCATATATGCCGCAAATTCCACATGGCAAATAATTTGAAATAAATAATTCCGTTGTCCATGTGCACAATTATGATTGAAATTGATTAAGACAGCAGCAATGTCGAGGTCAATTTGATGCTTCGATTTGACTCATCTTTGGTAGTTTTGAAAAGGACCTACAGACATAAATTCAAAAGGACGATGATTTAACGATTTACATTTGTGAAAATCAAAGTGTCAAGTGAAAAACAGTTATATTAAATTGAAGCACAATTGTTGGGTTCCGGTGAAATTATTTTCTATATGCGCAATGCGGTGTTTCATTGTGAATGACTACCAACGGAAAATGTCAGGTGTTGCTATTTATCGTCTAGATCTATGGTTACATTAGAATATGGATAACCGTTGCGTATTTGAAGATTTGCAGCAATATATCGGTTATCGGTGGTTTATATGTCGCAATTGCCGTTTTACATGTCCCGCTAATGTGTCGCATGTGCGACATATACACCATCGATAAACTGCTGCAAATCTTCAGATAAGCAATAGTTATCCCTTAAGTGGTTGTTTTGGATACGTTCTGTTGTATGTTTTATACGACCGACGAAATTTGCGTTTTTGTGTGCAATTTACTCTTTTTCTTACTGTGTCTCTTGAATGTACTTTCACCATTGTTTTTTCCATTGATTTATTGCCCAAAAATCAAATGTTCTAGTAATATACGTCTGTATAATTCTATTTTTCGTTCATTTTTATCTTTTCAAAATGTTTTTTCTTAAAGTTTATTGAACAATAGAAAAGCATAAAAACTGATACATTGGCACATTGCACTTCGAGAAAAATTAATGTACGGTCATGTTTGTTTTCAAACTAGGCTCTGCCTGGCTAGAACAGGGTGTACACACACTACTTGATTTTCAACCTAGATTAATGATTGTGGGCAACAATCAGTATAGACCCTGAGCAATTGTGCCAGGCGTATCGGCTGATGTGGAACAACACTTTCTCATGATACGAGCCAAATGCCCGTCACTCTTGACGTAGTAACATCAAGTTCCTGCTTCGTCCTGGGTCCATGCTTATAAAACGTTTAGTTGAGTCTGAGTTCGTTCTCAAGTTTTTGATTCGTCAGATTTATCAAAAGCTTGAGAACTCAAATCTGACCAATCAAAAGATTGAAAACGAAACTCAGACTCAACTAAAACCTTTATAAGCATGGACCCTGAAATAAGAGCTACAGATAAAGTGGCGCGCTCAAATACTAAAATCGACATTACCTTCGAGACGATTCAAAAGAGTGGTCACAGTATAGTGTTTGGTGGAGAAATAAAGGAGCTATTCTTGAAAATGTTTTAATTTACGCATCTGATCGGGACCTCTATGAAATATATTGTTTTGACGCAGTTTACATTGGGCCTGATAGAGACACGTTTTAACGCCTTTGCAAACAGTCTAGAACTAGGATCTGCTCTGTTCTCTCGCGTTCTTTGCATAATAACCTTGCGGTCTTCACACAGCGGTATTGATCAATCTGCACGCACTTTGGACATATTCAAGAAACCGAAGTTCCTCACGTTCTGCGCACAGTCACGTTGTTATCGTCATGTTGTCTTGAACACTCTACTCGTAGTTTGGATATGTTCAGAGAGAGCGCGCTCCCTCACGTTTTTTGCACAATAAAGTCGCGGTCGTCATATTATGGTCTTAATCAATTTACGCGCACTTGGCAGCTTCATGTTGGGTGAAAGTTTTGCAGAAAGCTGGAGTTTTCTGCACATTTTACCTCGCATTAAGCAGCCACCTGCCTGAAAGTATCTGAAATATTCTTTACTAGAATCCAAGTTTAGATTGGGTGTTTTAACCCTTCGCTTGCTATTCACGTCAATATACGTTCCTGTAAATAGTGAAGACCCAGATGAGACAGCTCATGCAGGAGCTGTCTCATCAGAGTCTGCACTATTTACAAGTTGATTGTGCAACCAGTACACTCCACAGTAGTGATTGCACAGCGAAATACTTGTACACAGTGAAGACATATGTAATTATACAACAGGGCATTGGTAAAGAAGGAGAAATACATTTTAAAATTCAGCAAGCGAAGGGTTAATATAGACAAATCCCTTGGATGGCACGCTGGACGTTGCGTTTGGGAGCTCCTGATTATTGCTGGCATAGTTACTAACTTCTGTGTAGAAGTGATGTGTAAAGCGAGGAATTCTTGATTAGCTAATACTGATTTTGTACATGAATATTGAAGATGCCAACTAAATCAGCATGATGTCACATATCGTGTCTATTTCTAGAGTTCGTTTTCTTTTCATTTCAGCGGTCATTTTGAACACCATGGTGATAGTTGCAGTGACCAAGTATGGCCGCTTCAAATCCTCTGTCGACATCTTTTTAGTAAGTCTCGCAGTCAGTGAGATATTGCAGTCGTCCGTAGTTTTTCCTATTCATTTACTGAAGAGTTCCAGTTCTGATCAGGATTTCTTTGGAGGTATGTGCTGTATGGTTTATGTTCATGTCCTTGTTAGAACAATCCTTCTGTTAATTTTATTCACAATTATAATTCAAAAAAGTTGAACCCGTTAAAATGAATATCATATAAGAAATATGGACACCATGAATACTTATACATGTAACAGTATAAGAGCGCAGGAGTTTCTTTAGAATTGGATATTTGTGATTTCATAAGCAAAGAGAGAAGTCCTAATCAGACGGCTCCTATAGGCTTTGAAAGGCGTATTTACGAGCTGTATGGTTAATTGAAATTTGTATGCAATATATTAATTTGTTGTGTGTTTAAATTTGAGATTAAAATTATTTATAGTCGCTAGTTTGATACGTGTACAATAAAATCTCTCTAAAGTGATAATTTTGTGAATAATCATAGGTGTATTTAAAAGCAGGTGGTTGCTTAATGCAGCATGGAAGTTGTGCAGAAAGCTCCCTTGGGAGCTTCCCACATAACACTGGTTCTGCCTAAAGCTACCGCCTATCTTTAAGATACGGAAATAGATATGATTTTGATGGTCGCTTCAGATGGGTTTTATTGCATATGATGTTTTGAAAGTATTTTTGGGGGGATGGGGGAGGGGGGAGGGGGGAGGGAGTGGGCAACGTATTGCTTTAATCCATAGAGTGCAGCCATTGTGACATACGGAATTGTATATTATTGGAATCACATAAAGTTAAACTTGCAGAAAAAAGAGCGATAACACAAACATACTGGTAAGAAAAACTATTGACACAGTGAAAGCTTAGATCAGGTCATAAAGGTGGGTGGTAGCTTTGATCAGGTCATAAAGGTAGGTGGCAGCTTTGATCAGGTCATAAAGGTAGGTGGTAGCTTTGATCAGGTCATAAAGGTAGGTGGTAGCTTAGATCAGGTCATAAAGGTAGGTGGTAGCTTAGATCAGGTCATAAAGGTAGGTGGTAGCTTAGAACAGGTCATAAAGGTAGGTGGTAGCTTTGATCAGGTCATAAAGGTAGGTGGTAGCTTAGATCAGGTCATAAAGGTAGGTGGTAGCTTAGATCAGGTCATAAAGGTAGGTGGTAGCTTTGATCAGGTCATAAAGGTAGGTGGTAGCTTAGATCAGGTCATAAAGGCAGGTGGTAGCTTTGATCAGGACACATTTATGCAGAAAGCTATCACAGTGCATTCTGCATTACTTTCGGACTGTTTTGAAGTGATAGTGTCTACTTGCAACGCGTTTTTAGAAAATTAAATTGTTTATGTGATGAAAAGAAGTATATAACAAGAAAACCGGGCGAACAAACGCTGAAGACGAAGTTTTTATGTGAGCCCGATGCTATTCTTCGAGTATTAGCATTTATTAGGGTTGCGTTTTAGCTTCATTACTGTTCGACATATGCCCAAGATATTTTGTTTTATCATATACATGTACCTACCAATGTTCACTGTTATATATCACCGTATATTTGGAGCAAATACAATTCGATTCCGTATTACCCTAGTACATTGAGTAAGCGGAAAACGCAAGTTACTTGTGTAGCCGGAACTACTTTCGCGTGTCATACATATAGTGACGTTTTGGGGAAACCCCTTCAGTTTATCTATAACCCGTGTAGCAGCTATTTATAGCGTCACTTGGGCCGCCGAAAAATTGAAATAAAATATAACAGTCAACATTTCTTTATTAAAATTGGTTCGAATATTGCAAAATATTCTGACTATTGTTAACAAGTTCAAATTGAAACATTTTCCTGAAATATTTAGCTGACCATCTGCTGTTGTCTGGCTGTCTTTGTAAACAAAGACCTCCGGTCTCGCGTGTTATAGCCTTTATCACATCATCTGCTGTGTGGGAGTTGCGAAACATAATGCTTTAAAACGCGGAAATGCACTAGCGCATTTGTTATGCAAATGAGCAGTTTGAATCCGCCTGTACTACACTGTAAACAATGGCCGAAACAGCCGACAGATATAGTCTGTTTCACTTTCTATGGCACTTTTAACCCTTTCCCTCATGTAAACGTGTTTTCACGCATTTGTAAACAGAGTAGGTCCAGATCAGACGGCTCCCATAGGAGCAGTCTGATCAGGGTCTGCTCTGTTTGCTAATGGAATTTGAAAGATCTGTTTCTGTAGTTTCTAAAATGGCTACAATGTTCCACCTTCCATATTTCATTATAACCTTTTTGTCCATGAATATTCAGTAGGTATTGCAATTTGAAATAAATATAAAAAAGGGAAAGGCTTAAGGGTTATGTGATAAAAAAAAGAATCTTACATTCGTGTTTATTACAAATTGTTTTCATGAAACTCGTTTACCGTAATGAATATTATACTTGCTAAAGACAGCATTGTAGACACGTAAAATGAAAAAATAATGCGAAATGAAAACATATTTCAACTCCCATTAAGAAAAGGGACATCGTAACGAGAATTTGTTGTTTTTTTTCAAATCACGTTGAACGTTTCTGGCTGCGTAACGTAATTTGATTTTTTTTTCAAACTCCGTGGACCCTATGGCTATCGTATATTGTGTTTAGTTAATACAATTTGAAATAAAGGTTTATATAAAATAAAGAAATAGCAGCATACACTTGAATAAAATACTAACAGAAACTACATTATATGTATCGTTAATTATATATTATACTTTACATTAGTAATAATGAACTAAAACCGACTTTTAGTTCAGACACTTTTATGCCACGATGCACATGTGATTTGTACTAGCACGAGAAACTAGATATAGACCGCCTAGCTGTAGTTGTGTCTGTTTTAGACACGGGATTTAAGCTATTTCCTTCTTTTGTAGGTTTCAGGTTTTTAGCACACCTGAGTATACTCAGTTGTGAGTTTGTTACCACTGTCCGATGTCCGCCCGTCCGCTCGTCCGCCCGTGCATTCGTCGGTCAGTCCGTCCATGCTTTAAACGGATTATTCCTTTCAAATACCCTTTCAATTGGACTGTCAACCTTTTCCCTGTTCTATGTTTATTTCAATGTTCAATACTTACTGAATAGTCATGGTAAAATAGTTATTATGAAATGTGGAAAGTGGAACATTGTAGCAATATTAGAAAGTAAAGAAACAAGATATATCAAATTCCATTAGCAAATAGGGTAGACTCTGATCAGACTCCGATTTGGACCTGCTCTGTTTGCAAATGCGTGAAAACAGGTTTATATGAGGGAAAGGGTTAATTAAGGACATCATTTTAAACATTTTCAATATAGACACATATGTCTCTGGTGGCCATGTTTTCTTGCGTAGTAACTTAATTTTAGTAATTCTGAAAGTTGACCACCAGAGGACTATTTCTACCAAATGCTATTCAGATTCGACCACCGATGTTGAAGGAGAAGATATTGTTCTCTATAGTCATATAAGGCAATTTAGCACCAACCGTGGATACCTGTTTGTTTTTTTCAAGTATCGGCATGTTTTAGCAATGTATGTTGATAAAAGGTTGCCAAGCTACCATTACTACCAAATTCCATTCAAACTGGAACACCAGTTTTTGAGAAAAAAAGGTTGTTAAAGGTTTTCTATATAGTTAAAAAGGAAATCTAGCCCAACCCCACACGGTAATATGTTTTGAGATATCAACATGAGCTAAGCAATTTAGGCAGAAGGTCACTAGAAGACTATTCGTTTCAAATATCGTTAGTTCTGGTCACTGGTTTTAGAAAAGAATATATAAAGATTTATTTTGGTTTCCATGACAACCAAGGTCAAACAAATTAATTTAGCAGTTTTGTCAGACCATGCTACTAATATCCTTTATGTACAGTTAGTTTGGTTCCATTCTGTCTTGTGAATTTGGAGGAGATGCCGTCTAAACCACGGACGGACTGAAAGATGAATGGACGGACGGACGGACACCGGATCACAAAAAGACTCATCTGAGCATACTTAGGTGTGCAAAAATCCGGGATCTACAAAAGAAGTGTAGCCGGGTAGAGATTGTGGTGACTGTGTGGCTTGATAGCTCAGTCGGTAGCGTGTTGGTATGGTAAGCCAAATGCCCTGGGTTCGTGTCCTAGTCGAGTCATGGTAAGCCAAATTCCCCTAGTCGAGTCCCAACTTTTTCACCATGTTACAGAAGTAAATAAATTAAATCCTGGCTTTAAAACAGATTCATCTACAGCTAGGCAGGCTATATCTAGTTTCTTGTGCTACTGCAAATCGCATGTGCATCGTGACATAGAAGTGTCCGAATTATAAGTCGATATTAGTTCATTATTACTGATATAAAGTATAATATATAAATAATCATACATATAATGTAGTTTCTGTTAGTATTGTATTCAGTCTATATGCTGTTACCTATTTATTTTAGATTAACTTTCTTTTCAATGGGCGTCTTTTGTCGGTTATATGCCCCTGTTTAAATAGGCGGCGCTGCCACCGAGTAGGTCCTTTGTTACACTTTCGTTATACATTATTTATTAATTTCGCACTAATTACACACACGTTCTTTAACATCGAGAATAACGAAGGATGTAAAAATATATTGTATACATTTTCAAGTTTTATTTTATTTTTTATTTTTTACGTTTTTAAAAATGCCTTACCCTAAACCAGAGACATATACATAGATATGTATGTACATGCATATGTCTCTGCCTAAACCAATGAAACCGACAGGAATACATGACTGAATAGTAACCATATTTCTGTCTGATCTGGGTCTACTCTGTTTGCAAAAAACAGAGTAGACCCAGATCAGACAGATCCTCCAGGAACCGTCAGATCAGGATCTGCTCTGTTTGCTTACGATATAACATAGATCTGATTCCACAGTTTGTGCCATGCTCAAACTTTCCTGTGTTAATATATCATTGTAAAGTTAGTTTAATCAATATTCTTGATAACATTATTTCTGACATGGTTATTCATAGAGTAAAGGGTTAGCAAAAGTCAACATCTAATCGAAAAATTATAAAATTTGGCGGGGGATTACAAGACAGCGAACGTACATTAAGTTTTGTTTGTGTAACAGTGTAGCATACGCAATATCATTGAAGTCAGAGTTTAAATATGCCACTGGAAGTGTAATGTCCAGTCCTGAAACTGTAATGTCTACCCCCCCTTCTCTCTCTCTCTCTCTCTCTCTCTCTCTCTCTCTGCTTGTGCAAAATGGTTAAAGAACTGTATTTATGTTCAAAATTTAAGAAGTTTTCATGTCATCTACATGATTTAAAGCATTGTGTTGATCAATCTTAGCACGAATAACTTCAGTAAACACATGATACAATGGCGATCGATAAAATCAGAAGATATCCGGATGTGGGACCTACTCAGTGCGAGCGCCACCTATAAATTAAATTTTTGGAGATAACCGACAAAAGACGTCCATTTGAACACAATATACGATAGGCACAGGGTCCACGGAAATTGATTTTTTTAAATTACGTTACATTGGCGAAATGATTTAACGTGATTTGGAAAAATATTTGATTTCTCGTTACGATATCCCCTTTCTTAACGGGGTTTGAAATATCTTTTCATTTCTCTGCTTTTTCATTTTTCATGTTTACAAAGCATGATATAATTTCTATAAATAAGTTCAAATTGACAAATCTTCATAAGAATGACTAAGCTTAACACATACCATGTTTTATGATGTTATTGAAAATGTGTGTTTATTGTACGGACACTTACGTCTATTGTAGTATACTTTAGAGTGGTTTTACAGTATATTTTTACAGCAGAACCTGTCTTAAGAGGCCATTTATTTCATGAATATAGTATTTTTTAAAAAGCATGTGATTGCTTAATGCAGGGCAAAGGTAATACAATTTGTCCTGCATTAAACTTCCAACAACCTTTAAAGATCCATAATTAAACCTCTTTTTGATGGCCGCTTAAGACAGGTTCTACTGTGTGTCTATCAGTGTTGGAGAGCAACACACCAACATTCAGCTGACATGGCGTTATGATTCTAAGTGAGCACTTCTTATACTAAACAAGTATTGACTGGAATGGAATATATAAATCTTTCTAAATTATTGTCAGGTAAAGTTAGACCAACATGCACTGAACATGCATGTTGTTTGAACCCGTTTATGCCTCAGTTTTCAGGTTGACATGCTTGATACGATTGAGAACCATTACTCCAGTAGTGTTTCTTATGGTGGCACATTTCTGACACCACTTAACCACTTAGTTAGCATGAAATCATCATGTTAATATGTCACATAATGATTATACATGTATATAGTAAACCCATGATACTACCAACTTTTAGTAATGAATAATTTATGTCTTTGTATGCGGATGGCTGCTTAATGCAAGATGAAAGTCATACAGAACACGACTTTCACTCTGCGTTAAGGTGCCACCTGTGTTAAAGATCAATAATGGTTCGTATTAGAGTGTTTAAATAATCGAGTTTTCACTCCACTTAACTAGTTAGCTTTCACGAAATCTTAAAATAATTATCTGATAAATGGAAACTGGAATCTTTCACGGTAACCAGAAAAAAATATCTTAACTTTATCATGATACTGCTTTAAACTGTCTACACTTAAAGAATTTACCTTAACTAATTATATATCATGAAAACAGGTAATTATTCATTAATTAGAAAAGGTTCATGTTACCACTTGTCTAAAACATGTTTTCGGATGGCTGGCAAGGACCCATTAATATGGCAATGAAACAGAAGAAACGTTTCGTGAAAAGTTTTGCGTTATTTATATTATGTGGTGGCAGTAGATGACACTAACTAACAGGTCATATTGACGTGATAAAATAATTATCAGGTTTTCATGAAAAGATTCCACTTTCCACTTACATGTATGAGATATGATGTATGTGAGATATTTACTTGAAAAAAAAATCAAGAAATCTAAGTGGTAAGTGGTCTCAGAAATATGCCACCATAGTTTCTCACAAACTAATCCATATAGTAATAAACAGTATAGTCCTAAGTTAGATGGTCATTACAGGAACCATCTGATCAGGGTGTATTCTGTTTGTTTATGTTCCATTACAGGACACGGGCATATCTGAAAAAGCTAGACATTTGTGCATTTTCTTTTCATTATTTCAGCACTGAAATGGTCAATACTTGGGAAGTTTATATAGTAATACTTTTACTCAATATATACTCATTTTACATATTTGCAGAGTAGACCCAGAATGTGCTATATTTGTTTGAAGAATTGTATAGATACTGACATTAGTTTTCACAGCTCAAAAACTTTTCTTGTTCATATGCTGTTATACATATTAAGCTAAACAATATTCAAACATACATTATTTCTTATATGAATACTCATAAAGAAAAGGGAATATTTCGAGGGGTAATTGACAGGTAAAAGCGAAGATATCGAGGAATAAAATTACACAATAAAGGGAAACTATCGAGGAGTAAAATGACTTGATAAATCGAGCAGTTAAATGGCAAACAAAGTGTAGCTAGCAAGAGTTATAATGATCAGCAAATGGAAACTACGGAGGGGTAAAATATGACTAGCAAAGGGAAACTACCGAGGGGTAAAATATGACTAGCAAAGGAAAACTACCGAGGGGTAAAATATGACTAGCAAGGGGAAACTAACGAGAGGTATAACGATTAGCAAAGTTTAATTATAGTGGGGTAAAATAGCTAACAAAGAGACACTACCAATGAGTAAAATGACTACCAAAGGGAAATTATCGAGAGGTACAATGACAAGCAAAGGGAAATTATCGTGCGGTAACAATCAATTATTCAATAAGGTCACGATATAGAGAATAATAGGTTAGTGCCGTAGATGGGACGCCTTTATCCGATGAGGAGATAAAACATTGAGGCGAGGCTTGCTGAGCCTCAACTGTTTTCTCTCCGAGTCGGATAAAGGCGTCCCATCTAAGGCACTAACCTATTATTCTATTTATCCAGTCAATTTAGTTATATCTTTTTTCATACACTCATAAAGCATAACAATCTTGAAATAATTTGCATTGAAAATGCGGGTTTTCGATCAACGGACCTCCCTTCTCATTTCCATTCTAGAGACGTAAATAATGAGCTACCGCAGAGGACAATAGTTTCGATACTTACATTACAAGAGGGGAAAACGTGGTTGAATTTGAAAAATAAGATCATTTGAATCGAGAGTCGATATGTTAATTCAAACAGACACGATGATATTCTCCCGGAGGCTCTCTGGTCAAATTCGAGTTCCGTAGTCTCGGTTTCTATTTTTAGATAGGGCTAACGTCACTCATAAATCGATGGAACTGAACAGGCTATATTTAGGTCTATGACAATCACCGCCCCTGTAAGAGCTTATCAATCACATTATCATGAGAGTGAAAAGAAAATATTTACTATTTATCTGTAAATCTTTGCTCCCTGACTTGATTTTAATCAAAAACGCGTTTCGCCAGCGGTGAATTAAATTAACAAAACTGATAAATCAACGTCACTTTGATGTGGCCTGAGTGGCTTTTGTAGAATCAGGCGCGGGTTCGAATCCAGCTATAGCCATATTTTATTTCTTATTTTTTCTTATTTGAACAATTATATTGGGGAATTTTCTGTTAGTCTATTCCGGCAACATAATGTTTATGCATATTTACAGAAAATTAAAATAGTTCCATGGTTATAGAATCATTCCGCCTATCTACTAACCTAATAAACCTTCTACAACCGGAAGTAACCTAATAAACCTTAGTTTATTTGCTCCCCCTTTATTGTGTCTGGTGACTGGATAATTTTTTTTTATAAGTCTGACGAGGAGGACCTGAGAAGGACCTATCTCGGAAAACATCAATGAGTATCAAGAGCAAAGGGAAACAATCAAGGAGTAAAAGGAGCAACAAAGGGAAATTATCGAGGGGTGAAATAAACAGCATTGGGAAACTATGGAAGAGTAAAATAACGACTTTAGGGAACCTTTCGAGGGGTAAAAATGGCTTATTGAGGTGTAAATGACAGTAAAAGAGAAACTATCTAGGAATGAAAAACTAACAAGGGAAACTATCGAGGAGAAACATGACGAACAAAGGGAAACTATCGAGAGATAAAATGACTAATAAAGCGAAACAATAGATGGGTTATTATCCAGGAGTAAAATGACTGATAAAAGGGAGCTATTGAGGGATGAAATGACAAGCTAAGGGAAACTTTCGAGGGGTAAATTAACTTAATAATGGAACTATCGACGATTAAAATGACTAGCAAAGACAAAGTATCCAGGGCTTAAATGACCGAGAAAGGGAAACTATCGAGGGGTAGAATGACTAGTTAAGAGAAACTATCTAGTGGTGAAATTACCGAGATAGGAAAACAATCGAAGGATGAAATGATTAGCAAAGAAATACTATCTAGGGATAAAATGACTGAGAAAGGAAAACTATCTGGGGGTTAAATGTTAGCAAAGAGAAACTATCTAGGGGTAAATGATTGACAAAGAGAAACTATCTAGGGGTAAAATGATTGACAAAGAGAAACTATCTAGGGGTAAAATGATTGACAAAGAAAAACTATCTAGGGGTAAAATGCACAGCAAAGGGAAATTTTTTCGGGTTTATATGATCAGCAATTTGTTTTTTGTTTCTAGGTAACGCCGTGTGCAAATTGACCATGTTTTTGCCACTTTCCATTGTGATGGCAGCAATCTTGAGTATGGTCGTCATGGCAATAGACCGATACCGCTGCATTATAAACCACAAAGTCATTGGGAGACGAACGGCGGTGACTCTGGTTGGGTGCATTTGGCTGTGTTCTTTCATCGTCTCTGGTCCCCAGCTTTACGAATACAACATTTACTCTAAATTTCTAGAGAAGATGAATGCTACAATTGAATCATGTGGCTCTGAAAACATTGCAGAAAATTTTGAGACCATCTACGCCTCTTTGGTCTTCTCCATCGCATACTTCATGCCATTGCTCATTCTAATCATCTGCTACACGTGCATTCTGTTGCACGTTTGGAAACACTCGGGTAAATTCATATGGAAACGTCAAAATCGCGTGAATCCGATTACCGTCAACGCAAGAATTGAGGAAACCGTCAGTGCTAGGAAGTTGAGGGTCCTGAAGTTGCTAATCAGTATAACATCGACTTTTACAATCCTCTGGACACCTTATTTCATTCTTTTTGCATTAACAGTAAGTATTACCGTTCACTATATATATACAGTAAACTTTGTTTAAGTGACCTATATGAATCTTAACAACAGATGGTTATTTTAACCGGATAAAAGCAATACTGAGCGTTATCTGAGTTGCAATAACCCTTTACTCCATAGAGACACATGTTCGATACCTTTCCAAACAAATAGACCCACATCAAGGTTTAGTCTGTTTGCTTATGAATAACATAGATTTATTTTTAGATATTCCTTCAGTAAAATTTCCTTTATTCATGATGAAATTATTAAATTCAGCGAATCAATATTCATATAATCATTGCTCTCTGTGTCTGTCTGTAGGTCGAGTTTGTCTGTCTACCTATCAGTCTCTGTATCTCGGTCTCTCTTTGTCTCTCTCTCTGCTTCTGTCTCTGCCTCTCTTTCTGTCTCTCTCTATCCCCGTCTCTCTCTCTGCCTCTGTCTGTTTCTCTCTTCTATCTCTATCTTTTCTGTATATTTTCTGCGTATTTTTCTCTCTGTCTGTCTGTTTGTCTCTCTATTCTCTGTCTGTCGCTGTCTGTCTGTCTGTCTCTCATTTCCCAAATTTCTCTCGGGTTTCTTCGTTTCGGTTGCTAAATTAGTTAACGCGATGTCGGTCTCTGCAGTGGTCATTTTAATGCAGCATATCTTCGTTTACTTGCACAGCAAAAACAGACGTCAGCATTAAATCGTAGTAGATCATGAAGTTGAACAAAAGCTACGCATATGCGGCGTGGTCTGCTATTGCAATTGATACAAATAATGGCCAAATGTCCCTTACTGAATAAGAAGGGTAACTCTTATTTCTTTGTCGTTTATATAGTCTCGTTAAAGGGAAAGAACACTTTTCGTGGATATATGTTCATGTGCTATCACCAAAAAAATCCAATTAACATTCGTGACGTCATTATTGCTTACATGAATATTCATGGAGTTAAAATGTTATGTATGACCTGACTAGGGTTCAGAATTTCATTCGATTTTCAGCTCTGAACGTCGACTGAGCAAGATTTGGTATTTTAATTGCAGAATTAAGGTACATGTATAGTAAAACCTCTCAGAACCGGAATTATAGCAGAAAAGAATTTAGATACTTTTAGGCAGGTAGCTGCTTAATGCAGGGTGAAGGTCACGCACAGAGCTATTAGGGGAGCTTTTTGCATGAGTTTCACCCTGCATTGATCTGACATCTTTCTCCAAGACCGATATTTATACTAAATTGAACGTCCGGTTTATGCAGGTTTTTACTGTAATCTATAAGTCAGTCCCCATAAGGATTGCATTGGTCAATCTCTTATCGTGTAATCCTTGAATGTAGGTAAAACTGCCATGGGTTAAAATGTCATAGGTAAAGTGGTAAAAATGTCATAGGTAGCAAGAGCTGTCACAGTCACGTGACAAATGCCCCCAAAGGATATCCCTGTGACGTTGACCTTTGATCCGTGGACCAGGGAGATGAACGCGACAAATCGTCTTTGAACATTTGTGCCAGGTTATTTTGAAATCCATTTCAGATAAACAAGTTTTTGTAAAATCGAGGTTAAAGGTCAAGTTCACAGTGACCTGAAAATGATACGCCCACACTCCACCCTTCCAAGATGAAAGCGTCACTCCACAATCCGGAGATGTACTCATACACCAAATTTGGAATCCGTAGCTCGTTAGGTATAGGAGATATGCTCCGGACAAGTTTTTTGTAAAATCCAGGTCTTAGGTCAAGGTCAAGGTCACACTGACCCGAAAATGGTGCGCGACACTCCGCCCTCCCAAGATGAACTCACACACGAATTTTTGAATCCGTAGCTGGTAAGGTATAGGAGATATGCTCCGGACAAGCTTTTTGTAAAATCGTGGTCTAATGTCAAGGTCACAGTGACCTGAAAATGGTACGTGACACTCCGCCATCCCAAGATGAACTCACACACCAAATTTGGAATCCGTAGCTGGTAAGGTATAGGAGATATGTTCCGAACAAGCTTTTTGTAAAATCGAGATCAAAGGTCAAGGTCACATTGACCTTAAAATGGTATGGGACACTCCGCCATCCTAAAATGAACTCACACACCAAATTTGGTATCCGTAGCTGATGTGACAAAGGAAATATAATCCGGACAAAAGGTACATACACCCACCCACACACCCACGCACGGTGCGATTACTATATGCCGCCAAAGCCTAGCGTTGGGGGGATAGAATACCATAGGTAAAAGTTCCATAGGTAAAAATGCCATATAGGCAAAAATGACATAATGCCATAGGTAAAAATGCCATAGGTAAAGTGGTAAAAACGTCATAGGTAAAAATGCTAGTGGTAAAGTAGTAAAAATACCATAGGTAAAAATGCAAAAGGTAAAAATGCCATATACGTAAACTTCCATAATACCATAGGTAAAAATGCGATAATTAAAGTGGTGAAAAAGGCCATAGGTAAAAATGCCATAGGTAAAGATGCCAGAGGTATATTAAACCAATTTGGTAACATTGTATTTTGAATTAATAAAAGAAAAACTGTAAAGTGTAAAAGGATATGTTATAATAATCAAATTCGGTAACTTAAAATACCCCGGGGACCAGATAGGTGCACACCCCGTCTGACTTGTTCATGGGTACCAGGGTATTTGGTAGGGTCTGCTGAATGTAAATCAAAAATGTACCCATGAAAAAGCTAATTCCCGCTATGGGTATTTCTACCGTTTCCATGGCAACCAGTGGTCTTGACAACGACGGTGGGTAAATACTATAATGTATATTTATGCTATTTGGAGCACTAAGAGGTTGGAATTGGTGCCAAACTAAAGGTAAGACGTTGGTCCTTAATTAAGAATATGTTTTTGTTAATTACCTCATTTCATAATCATGAATATTAATGAGAAACCGAAAATGAAGAAAAAAGACTAGAAGTTAGTGAAAACTAGATCTGAAATCCCCTGTGATGCTCCAAATACACCCAAATGTGTTCTTATGCATAAAACACCCCCAAGGAGAGTTTTATATAAATCAAAATCGTGTCTCTATGGATTATTTGCATTTTTATTGCATTTTTGAGTATCCATAGCAGACGTACGTCCGGGCTTCGTCAGCGCATAGATAAGATAACATTATATATCAAAGCCTTCGAGTGCTGGTAGCTAACAGTATCAACTTGTTACAACACATAAAATAAATACACTGGTCTTTGATTTAGAATGTCAGGTTTTTAATAAGTTCATTAGCATAATAATGAGAACCCCCCTAAAATTAGAGAAAAAGACAGGGAAATGGTGAAAACTAGATCTGAAATCATCTGTGCTCCAAATGCATAAAGATATGTTCTTATACATAATACCACCTCAATGGGAGTAATCTAGCTGATACTATGTAAAAACGTGTCTCTTTGGGACATCTGCATTTTATTAAGTTTTAGCGTGTCCATTGTAAATGTACATCCGGACAGCGTCAACGCATAGAGAATGAAAACAAGTTATATTACAGGGTCTTGGGCAGCTGGGAGCTAACATTATCAATATTTTACCAAATATATAAAAAATACAATGGTATTTGATTTAGAATATCCTATTGTTAATCAGTTCATTAGCATACCCATGAATATTAATGCTTAAATAAAAATGGGACGTTATTTAAAAACGGTAGAATTAAATTTTTAAACATCCGGTATGCTCAAAGTATACGGAAATACACAATGAAGAAAATATTCCAAAATAGGGAATTAGTATAATACATAAATATGGAAAATTAGTCAAACAGGGAGAGCCACACACGAAATGACACCGCACCAAACACCATCTAACAAGAAACGGTAAAGCCACAAGACAAAACATAACAGGACGCATATCAAGACGAAACACATTAAACATTAAGCATATTAAACAACAAAATTGACCGTAGGCTGAAAGCAGGAGTGCCGCCTTGGAACGGCCAGCAACCAAAATAAGCTACTGGGGGACTTAAACCTGGTTTACGGGTACCCAACCTCGTCCTTATCCCACTTTCACCAAAGTCAAAATGTAAATAAAATTCCCCCTCCAGACAACTCCACAACACGCATAACGATGTCTGCCAAAATGAAAATGATTTGAAAATAAACGTTAGAGGTAAACAAGCGACGTCATCATTTAAATGACGTCATAATTTAAAAGTACGGGAAAACTATATGAAACACTTCTACACCGACATTTAATAAAAGATAAATCGCAAGAAGATACAATTACTAGTGGATATTAAGCATGCACAACTGTTTTGTTTGAAAAAGAATAAACTTGACATCGTAGACATGTACTCGATGACTATTCAGGTCAGAGCAGCTGTGGAGAAGTCATTTGGGGTACGACAGAACTGGCAAAATACAAATATCTAATTTCCTCCCTCCGTAAACGGGTTTAAGAGGGAATCTTCATAGAGTATTAAGCCTTTTCCGTCGTCGCACAAGCAAAGAGGAAAGCATAATGACCAACTGTAAATGGGTCGACCACCAAGCATGTAGTGTTCTGCAATATAGAGGGGTCATATCCCTTTTTAATGAATTGTTTTATACGTTTGACAAACAAAGTATCAAAATATGTGTGTCCAATAATTTTTCGAAGTTTGTAAATGACATCACCGTAAAACTCCGGATGTGAAATACCTAACTTTAGAAAAGTACGTAAATTACAATTGTATTTGCTGATGAGTAGAACATTACGGTTGTAAAATTTTGAAAATGTTTTACGAAGTTTGTCATATATGTAGCCCTGTTTTAGTAGTTTTTCAGTGATAATAAGGTTACGATTGTTAAAATCATCAACAGAGGAACAAGCTCTAGCAAAACGAATAAGCTGAGAAATGTATACACCGTAACATGTAGCTCGGGGAACATCTCCATCCAAATGAGGATAGTTAACTATTTTAAAATTAAAGTCATCCCTTTTGTCATAAATTCCAGAAGAAATTGTTCCATTGCTAACCCTTTTTCATGATGCTCTTTGAAAAAGGCCCTTAGTGGTCAAAATATTAGATCAGAGCAATTCAAGTATTTATAGACCGAAATAATTCAACAGCTTTCAAATTATGATTTAGCTGGTTTAATATTAAACGCTTTTGCCTCTATCCGTTATTTTCTTCCTACGGGCGTCATGCACCTTTTTGGTGTGGAAATAAATTAATTGTTATACAAATAGCGTTTCAATTTCCAAGTGTGATATGAAACTTTAAGCTCTGCTTATTTTTATATTCATAACAATGAGTAGGGTATAAAAATGAAATGAAATGATTTACCCAGTGTCTGACTTAAGCAAATATTAAGATAATGAATCAAGAACTTAAACTTATTAAGTAAAATAAACGGAGTATGTGTAGGCTGATGTTTAGGTTCATTTGAATAGTTGTATATATATAGGGAATATTACACGAAGTGACGATATGAAAGGTTCTATCACATGAGTAGGTGTTTGGCCGTAGTATTCTGACGAGTCGCGGAGAGGCGAGTGAGAATACCACAGACAAACAACGTCGAGTGTGATACAACCCTCATTTCGTGTAATATTCCATTGATTATATCCTTGTTTAAATAAAAGAACACAAAAGAACATCAATATTCTAACTCCTTTTATATGCGTCACGGAAATTTACGGCTATTGCCGAGCTAATTTTTGACGTGAAAATACCGATCTTGTATTGCACGTACGTGCAATAATACGGAAACTTTATCTGAGAGGTTGTATTAGGTGATCGAATACAATCGTATTTTACTGCAGAAATTGACAGGTGTCTAATAATTGCGAGTATTTTCGTTGTTGTTATCCGTATCAGTACACCACAGCAATGATTTTATTGTTTAAAATATTTTTTAAAAGTACATACATCAAGTTTTGAGGAGACGCTAATGTAATGACGTGTATATTACCAGTATTTATGAGAAGATCGAAAAGCGATATAACATGGTTTGTAAAGTAGAAATGAAACAAGACTTTTTAACTGGTGTATTTACTGGTGACATACAAGTGACATTAGACTTATCGAAGCTAATTTTTTGACGCATACACGTATTTACAAACAAAAGCAAACATGTATTTACAAACCATTATATCATTGTCGTTTTCAACACATGCACAACACGTTGTAATTTGCATGCTGTAGACGGATAGCTAGATACTTAGACAAAATACATTTTACATTACTAAAATAAGATACATGGCAAAACATGCATGGAACATTATCATGTCAAATTCCATAAATACTAACGATAACACAAGAAACGGAAAACTCATTTCTCATTCCGATTCAGGTCCTCAATGTTAAGAATGTTTCTACCGGTTTGAGCGGTAGTCCTTTCTATGTGATATATTCAACTATCATCACATCTGTATTAATCGTAATGCAAGTTTAGACAGAATAATAATCTTCAAAGAGTCCCCAACCCCTTCTTCATATTCTTCATCTTCTTCAAGAGTCTACTCCAGAATGTCCACTATGAATTGTGGAAGGAATTCACCCCCAATCCATTATGGAACCAAAGAAACTCTATCGATAATAATAGTAGAGCATCGACCCGGTTTTCTCTGTATCTGCACACCTCTTTCTGGGTATCAAATTGACCTTAAGTTGTAATTGGTGTTAATGAATGCAACCAACCAACCAACTTTGTACAAGGTGGCAATGATCGATGTCAATTTTCCGCTCAAGTTTGTTTGTATTGTGTGCCGGAGAATCTGTTTAAAATGAAGATGACTTTCTCAGGGTAGATGTAAGAGACAAAGTCGCTAAAGAAGTTTTATAAACAACAGGATGGAAACCCACGCATGGTTCTTCGAGTTGTTAAAGACTGATTTCGTTCTGTTTCTGTCTATTCTAATTCTACTTTACAAACCTCGTTTCATTGCTTTTTCTGCTGATAGATTTGAAGTGAACAAGTAATTACACAAGAGAATCTCCTCAAAAGTTGATACTTTTAATCGAAATAGCTTTTTCAAGCACCATTGCTGTGGTGTACTGATGAGGATTACGCAACGTGGTTTAAAGTTTCAAACCAAACTTGGAAATGGAAACAGTCTGACATTTGTATCTTAATGGTTAATTTGTTTTCATACCAGAAGGATTCATTCTACAGTTTTTAAATAATGTTTTTCTTTTTTTATTTAAGTATTAATATTCATTGACAGGCTAAAAAATTGATTAACAGCATGATAATCTAAATAAAAAAACCATTGTATTTCTTATATATATTTGGTAACAGATTGATAATGTTAGTTCCCAGCTGCCCAATGCCCTGTGATATAACGTTTTGTAACTTCTTTATGCGTTGATGTTGTCCGGACGTACATTTGCAATGGACACTCTAAAACTTAAAACGTCGCCCCGTTCTTCATTCTCAGTGTTGTTATACCTTCTGATCCTTCGAGATCATGAATTTCAGTACTTCTTGTTCTGAAAATTGAATATCGCTTAAGCCGGTGCTAGGGGGTGTGAGCAGTGTTGCACTTTCAATTACTGTTCATGAACAGACTCAATAAAACCGAGTCTGCAATTTCCTCTTTTTGTGTTGCAATTTTTGCTCTCGGGTAACACCCCCTTTCAGAATTTTTAATAAAATGCAGATGACCCAAAGAGACACGTAGACATAGTATAAGCTAGATCACTCTCAACGAGGAGGTTTTATGTATAAGAACATATCTCTATGCATTTGGAGCATCACAGATGATTTCAGATCTAGTTTTCACCATTTCTCTGTCTTTTTCTCTACTTTAAGGGGGTATCGTATTAAAATTCATGAATATGCCAATGAACTCAGTAACAACATGACATTCTTAATCTAAGACCTCTGTATTTATTTTATGTGTTGTAACAAGGTAGCTACCAGCTCTCGAAGGCCTTGAGATATAATGTTATTTTCTCTATGCACTAATATTTTCTGATGAAAATAAAAACTTACTTCTTATTCTGAAACATTAAAATGATCCTATTTAACCTTTGCAATTTAGCAAACCAGTTTACAAGACGTCTGCTAATGGTGGGGTTGGGGGATGAGGGGGGGGGGGGGGGGCTCCCACTTCGTCTAAACCCTATTCGTCTAAAAGTCAAATTCCCATTTCGTCTAAAGGTATATATAAACTTGTCCAATTCCACTGGGTGGGTTCTTAGAGGTCTTCACTTCAGGGTATGATTTTGTTTTGTTTTTCAAACATCATTTTGATGCAAACACCCCTCTAGATTAAAATTACAATCTTTCAGTCAGAAAATAGACAAGTTCATTTGAAATATCAGCATTAAAGACACCGAACTTTGCAAATGTCGGTGACCTTGTAAAGGTATGAACCCAAATTAGATTACAAGTTTTCTAACTGGTGCCAATATTTATGAACAGTTTCCAATCAGTATCCAAGCTGCATTTCATTTTCACACATGTATATAAAAATATATTTATTATTTGATGAAATTGGAAAGTAATAATTTAATTGCAGAAGTAAGAACAAATATAATTAAAGCTGAAGTTTGTTTATTTCAATTGTCGTATTGTCCCTATTTCCTGGTTTGGCGCATTTCCTGCATTTGGGCTCCTTTCCCCTCTTGATTACAATAGGTGGTCAATAAACAAGCCCTTACTAATTGAATTTGGAGGTCATGACACAAAACACCCACAGCAGGGTGTCACTACTGAGTGACTTATCTATGACAGTGATGGACCGTTATATACAAACAATACTTCCCCAACCCATATAAAACTAGAACTATCACTAAAGATGATAGAATACCCCCGCTCAGCTGCATTGATCAATACTTGTGCCAGGTTGTGCCACGGACAGACCAACACACTGACTCAAGGGAGGACTATATACCCCCTCTCAGACTTAGTTTGTCAGGTTATAATAACTTGTACCTTCTTACTAGATGTTGATTTGTTTTTAAATAAAGGTCTTGTAACAGTACGAAACAGTCTGAACTGTGTTTACTGTTCACAACCAGGTATTTTTATTAGGTTTAGGGTAAAGCTGATAATTTATTAAAAGTTCATAAGGCAATACTTTTAAAATCATGCAAATTTTCTTTTCAATTCATACTATATTTTTTACAAACAGTAGAAATTTATACCTAAACAGCTTTCAAATTTAACTACATTATGTATCGAAGATAGCTAATAAATCTTCTAATTAAACATACAACGAGGGGTTGGGGGCGCTTTACAAGGACAATGTACACTGTTTTTTAAAACAAATGTCCCATTAAATGCGCACCAGGTATACTGTCAAATTCACCCGCTCCGTTCGTCGAGTAGATACTTAGACGTCAACAGATTCGAACGATCAGTGGATTTATGTCACCGATTATAATATGAAACTATCTATTTTAAGTTAATTGGTAGTAAATTGGTAGATATTTTCCAACCCATTTGCTGTTGGGAACATGCAGGGCAGTGGATCCTTATTCGTAGGTCCTGATCTGTCTGTCTGTCCGTGGCACAATCTGGTTAAGTCCGCTTATTTACGTAACCCTTTGAGATAAAGCTTTGAAACTTTACACACTTGCTTACAACCACAAGCTGTGGGCAAGAGGTGATAACTATAACAATCATTTTGACAGAATTATGGCCCTTTTATCTTACTTGTTTTGGTAAAGGTTTTTGTTAAAGTCCACTTATCTACATAACCCTTTGGGGTAAAGCTTTGAAACCTTACACACTTGTTCAACATCACAAAGGTTAATCACAGGTCAATTATCACTGATTGGTGAAAATAAGAGCAAACAAACATTAAAATGTTGACATATTGTGAGTACATTGCCACTGATCTTTAGAATAACTGCAAACAAATAACATTATTATAATAGCTATTAAATAATAATCAGGTTAATTCTGGTTAATTACAATTATCACTGATTAGTAGAATAAGTGCAAACAAACATTAAACTGGTGACTGCTTTTATTCAAAAATGCAAACTGCTGTACATTTTGTCCGTGGAGTAAAGGGTTAAGCTAGATTTATGGAGGGTATGTTGTCCAAAATTAAGTGAGAGACAAAACGTCCGCCTTGTAAAAAATGATAAGGGACAAAATGTCAACCCTTGCAAAACCATAGGGACAAAATGCTCTTCTGGCAAAATTGAGTTAGGGACAAAATGTCCGGGGGACGAACTGTCCTACACGCCTTCTTTATACGTCTGAAGGTAACTCCAGTCGCATTATGGTATGGCGCTTGTTTGTCTGTCCGTCCATCCGTCAGCCCGTCCTTTCGTCCGTTTGTCCGTCCGTTAGCCTCATCTTTGTCCGCTCAATAACCCGACAACTATTAGGTGGATAGTCTTCATACATTATCGTGAAGGTGTGCGGGTGGTCTAGTGGCAACGCGCTTGACTACCAATCCGGAGGTCCGGGATTCAAGTCCCGTTCCCTCCCGGACATTTCAGAGATGCTTTTCAGTGTCTCCCACCCGCACCTCCTCTCCACCAAGGGTTAAAATGGGTACATGTACCTGTGGGTGTCACTAGTTTGTACTGCGTCATTAAATGAGTCATTAAAAAACAAACTCCTTCACACTGAATTTACTCTATCGTTTTACAATGATGGACCATTCCACTTAAACACTAATAGGACATAGGATTAACAGTGAAAGAACTTAAATCGTCTTCATTTTTCTTCAACAGGAAATAATGCACATGGATGACTCGTCACAGTTCGTGCAGTGGCCGCACGTGCTTGGACGCATTCTGTCGGCCTCCAGTAACCTTGTAAACCCCGTCATTTTCATCATGTTCAGTGACAAACTCCGTGCCCGGCTCTATGGAGTGATTCGCTGTCAGGTAGTATGTGGTCGTGAAAAAAACACCGCACTGCAGAGTGTGTTTATTGCACCAGAGCGATCTGACAATAATCAAGCCACTACAGAAACACAGTTTGCATAAACAAGGAAACGCCTCAGAGTTATAGATGAATCATTTGGATCCTTTTGAAGCTTGGGACCGGTTTAGAGTCCAGCCAGTCACCGCATCTATGATATGAAGGCTCAATGTGTGATTATGGTCTACATAATTTGACAAATACGAACGTTTGCAAAAGTGCATCCATATTCCTCATGAAATAAAGACTGTGTGTATATTTGATTCTCGAGTATTGTAATAATATATGAACAACTTATCTTTAGCCATGACAACAACTTTAAAGAATATCAAAACAATACTATGGGTAAACAGATCAGACCGTGTTAATTATCTTATCTGTTATAGAAACATATGAATATAGGACATTTTTGTCAAGGTTCTGTCCCCCACAAAGGAGCGTTATAGCTAATTATCGGCCACACCATACTATCATGCAGCTTTGTGAAAGTTGAGTAATGGAAACCACTAAATATCTTACCTTTTGAGATAATCAGACCAAGAGCTTTGGAAGCTGACATAGCAACAGTTTTAGCTATCTCTTGGAAGTCAAGTAATTCATTCAATACAACTCCTAAATATTTATAACTATGTATATACTACTATAAATCTGTCCCAAGTTTAAAAACTTGATCCGAGACTGGCATCCAACTTGTACGAAAATGTATAATGTTTGACTTTTCACAATTAACCCTCATTTTATTTCGAGAACACCAAACAAGACAGCTGATTCAACATGAACTGCAAATCCTCAGCATTTTCAGCTAGGAGTACATCACCAGCAGGTAACAAACTACTTATTCTTGTATGTATATTGAGTTCTTATTACACTACTAGAAAATAATTTCTTACTTGACAGTTTAGGTGACTACTGTCACCTTTCTCAAAAATCCAACTGATTCCGTGGATCATCGGCTATTTCCGTCAGCGCACTTGCTGACGAAAACCATGTCCCAGACGTGAGAGAGCTTGTAGGCCCCCTCGCCCCTGTTCATAGTAGCCTTTTGTTTTCTAATCTGGATGGCCTCTTTCATTTGACGAGCGCGAATGTCTGACTCTTTGTCCACTATTTTAGTGCCCTCCCAGTCAATGATATGATTCGACTATATCCCTTATACCACTTTTATTTAGTCTCGCGAGAACGAATTTCAGAAAACAAAATGTCGGCATGTGGAGAAACTGCAGACGTTGTTGACGAAGAAAAAGACGAGTTGTGAACCGGAC
The DNA here is from genome assembly GCA_963576725.1 of Azorinus chamasolen. Lineage (NCBI taxonomy): Eukaryota > Metazoa > Mollusca > Bivalvia > Cardiida > Solecurtidae > Azorinus > Azorinus chamasolen. The sequence continues at coordinate 51,294,398 of OY755238.1, read as the reverse complement.
TTATCAGGTGAGCAATTGAAAAGATGGGTCAAAAACATCTCTGATCGCGAGTTGACATTACGCCAGAAACAGGTACTTGCAAAGGGGTTGAACTATGCAGTATCCCCGGAATCGGTCCCAGTGGAAGATTTCATTGTGGATACAGAAAAGGCATGTTGGAAACGTCCGATGGAAGAGGCTGATCAGTTGCGTTCAGAAGTTGTTGGACTATTGAAAAAAGCTAAGCCCCCTAAACAGAATGTAAGTAAAGATGAAAGAATGGCGTTACAGGAATTGGCAAAGGATAAGTCGATCATGGTGTTACCTGCTGATATAGGAAAAGCAACAGTTGTAATGGATACAGAAAAGTATGATAAGAAAGTGAAGGACATGTTGGCAGATGACAGGACATATGGGAAACTCAACAAAGATCCACCTGGGAATTACAAAAGGAAATTAATCGGCACATTATCACGGTTGAAGAAAGAGGAAAAAATAGATAAATCTCAATATAATTATCTGTACCCCACCTCGGAACAAGTACCTAGGATGTATTGCACACCTAAAATACATAAGGCAGGCAACCCCCTACGTCCTGTAGTTGATCATACGGGCTCCATAGGTTACAATACGTCCCTGGCTTTAGCTGACATTTTAGGTCCTATGGTTGGCCTAATACCACACCACGTGATAAACTCTAACGTGTCTGACTTAGCGGACTCATTGTCCACAGTACTTATAGAGAAAGGTGAGATTTTTGCTTGACACGATGTGATATATCTCTTCAGCAATACACTTATTGATAAAACCCTTTCAGTGATAGACGATAGATTGCAACATGGTCCCAGCTTGAAAAAGAGAACAAACCTGGAGGTAATTGACATAATGGAACTTTGTGAGTTCATCTTAACCACAACATATTTCATGTTCAGAGACACTATTGACAGACAAAAGTTCGGAACGGCCATGGGAAGCCCTGTGTCACCTATTGTGGCCAACATATATATGGAGTTCCTTGAGCAGAGAGCCATAGCCACTTCACCATTGGACTGTAAGCCCATTCTATGGAAACGATATGTCGATGATGTCTTAGAAAAGATTAAGGAGGGCCAATTAGATTCACTAACAGAACATTTGAACACAATTGATGAGACCGGCAGTATTAAGTTCACACACGAGGAGGAATCTGATAATATAATACCGTTCCTTGACAGATTGATAGTGAGAAAAGATGATGGCAGCATCAAGCTACTAGTGTATCGCAAAGCCATACATACTGACCAGTATTTGAACTTTGAATCCCACCACCCTCTTTACCACAAGTTAGGTGTGATCAGGACACTCCTAGATCGTTGCAACATAATTGTTTCAGAGGAAGAGGACAGAGTAAAAGAGGAGAAGCATATTAGAGATGCACTTCAGAAGTGTGGCTATCCGAAATGGTCAGTGGAGAGGGTAAAGAAAAAGATAGACAGAAAGGCTGAGGGACAGACACGGAAAGGGAAAAAGAGGGACAATGGACAGAAGTCGAGAGTCCTAGTTGTTTTGCCTTATATAAAAGGAGTGTCAGAAAGTGTCGACCGTGTGCTACGTAAGCACAACATTGCCACAGCAATGAAACCCCACAGAACATTAAGAGCCATCCTAGTTCACCCAAAAGACAAAATCAAAATGGAAAACAAAAGTGATATAGTTTACTCTATTCCATGCAAACAGTGCAATACAGTCTACATAGGTGAAACTTCAAATATAGACTGGAAGAACATAAAAAAGACGTATGTACTCATTAAGTAAAAAACTACACTAGATCTGAAAGGAAAGCTTCTCGGACAGATTACAATAAAAGTGGCATAACGGATCATTCTGTGCAGTCGAATCATATAGTTGACTGGGAGGGCACTCAAATAGTGGAGAAAGAGTCAGATATTCGCGCTCGTCAAATGAAAGAGGCCATCCAGATTAGAAAACAAAAGGCTACTATGAATAGGTACGAGGGGCCTACAAGCTGTCTCACGTCTGGGACATGGTTTTCGTCAGCAAGTGCGCTGACGGAATTAGCCGATGATCCACGGAATCAGTTGGATTTTGAGAAAGGTGACAGTAGTCACCTAAACTGTCAAGTAAGAAATTATTTTCTAGTAGTGTAATAAGAACTCAATATACATATGGACTTACCTACTAAATGAGCTCTTTCAAGGACTTATTCTTGTATTTCTTTAATTTCTTTGTGTAAACTATTTACTGCATATGTCAAATCATTAAAATACAAGTTAAACAGCATTGGGGAGAGAGGATAGCCCTGCTTCAGGCCACACTTTACATTGAACCAATGTGTATCGAAACCGTTAAGACGAACACAACACCTAACATCCCTGTATAGTGACAATATGACCTGAAACAGCCTGTCTTGCACTCCTAAATGCTGTTACATATTCCACAAGGTATTCCTATCTTACATATCATATGCTTTCTTGAAATCAATAAAAGCGACAAAAGTTGGAATCCTTATAAGTTTACGTGTTTCTATAATTGTAGTAAGAGACTGTACTTGATCAATAGAGCTTTTACCTTTACAAAAACCATTTTGCTCATCACATATAATATTCTCACGTGTACACCAATCTGTTAAATTAGTATTCAAGAGACTGCAATAAATCTTATACATACAAGGGGCTAGTGTAATGAAAGAAGCTCCCTAGTGCCAGAGGTGCACGACTTAGGAACAGGTGTTATAATACCCTTAGAGTATTCTGATGGTAAAGGTCCCACTTGTGTAACACCTATTGAAGAGGCTATGCAACATTGCCAGGGCTACGTCATTCTTCAACAATTCATTCGGTATATCATCATGACACGGTGCCTTTCCCGACTTTGCCTGCATTATGTATTTACGGATTTCCTTTATGGTGAATAAATTGTTGAAGTCTAACCCATCCAAAACATCACGGCCAGCAGCATCAAAAGGTACATACTCCGAGTTGCATGTAGCGTCCTGAGGGCTAAGAAGGTTATCAAAATCAGAACCCCATTTATGGAGAACAAAACTAGGATCAGAACATATCGAACTATCAGGCATTTTAACTTCAAAAGGTATCTTCTTAATCTTTCACTACCAACCCAAATTTCGCCAATACTTTTCCAAAATGTTATAGAATCCCTGGACACAGCAACTTCTAGCTCCGCTTGTGCCAGGTAAACATACCGCCTCTTAGCTCTCTGGACGCTACGATCAAAGTCTCTACGCTGTGTAACATATATATGTTTAAGCAAACGCCTATTACCAGTCTTACATTAGAGCCAATTCTTTTCAGCTAAACACATATTTTCACAACAGTTAACTGTTCAGACCACCAAGGTTTATGTACCCTATGTTTCTTACTTGTTCTTTTACTGGTCCTAATAATAACTGACTTATGAGGTATCTGGTTTGACATCAGTTCTCATTGTGTGTAATTCAAACAAGGGAACTGTATGCCTCATCAAGACTCATCTGTGACATACCCGCACTTTCTAACTGATCTATAGTCTGAAACACACTTCTTTGACAATCATGGCCAGACATAAACTCATCACTTACAGATTTTGTATCATAAATGGTTCGAGTGCATTGTATGTCCAAGCTTGGTCCCGCTTGAGTTATAGTATAACCGGGTTGCTGAAAGTGAACATTCCATCTCAAAATTGAGTGGTCATGTGCAACAGAAGTACAAAACTTGGTACAAAAACTTCATTCTCAGTGTTGTTATACCTTCTGATCCTTCGAGATCATGAATTTCAGTACTTCTTGTTCTGAAAATTGAATACCGCTTAAGCCGGTGCTAGGGGGCGTGAGCAGTGTTGCACTTTCAATTACTGCTCATGAACAGACTCAATAAAACCGAGTCTGCAATTTTCTCTTTTTGTGTTGCAATTTTTGCTTTCGGGGGATCACAACCCTTCAGAATTTATATGAACTTTCCAGAATGCTGGACATGGTAATGACTTCAAACTCAGTGAAATTGTGCAAAGCTTCATATGGGATTATACATAAGTCAACCGAAGCACCTTGTGGCCCAATAAAGGTAAAATCATTATTTTTAGCATTTGGACCATTTAAAGTTGCAAACTTGGCATCTATTAAAAAGTCTGTCAAAAGCGAACTATACTGATTGGCGCCAAAATCTATAACATTTCTCTCTGGCAGGTCATCGATGCCTTGTATAAAATCAAAATTACCTGAACATCTACTATTAAAATCGCCGCATAAAGCATTACAGTATTTCCATCATGATATTTACTAATCTGACAGAGATTCTCATAAAACTAATTACCATCAATCTGCCTTGTAGAATTCTCAGGGGGTAAATAACAAACACCTGTAATTATATTATCACAAACATCGTTTTTACAGGTAAACTTGAGCCATAGTATACCCTCAATATCCTTATCAAGTAAAGACACATGATAATCCTTTAAAATTCATCTTGAACCTTTAGCATGCTATGGGCGATTGAGTGAATACCTATGCAAACCGTTTGGATCCAGATGAGACGCTGAGTAACTCGGCGTCTCATCAGGATCCAAACTGTTTGACACCCTGATTGCATTTTGGTAGACAAATTGATAATAGCTTGAATTTTGGTAATGTAGTAGGTGAACAATTCTGTAAAAATAATTTGCTCAGCAGGCTAAAGGTTAATTAAAAAGGCAACTACACCTGAACCAGTCCCACCCGGAAATTTCAGAGACGCTTTTCCGTGTCTCCGACCCGCACATCCTCTCCACCCAGGGGTTAAAATGGGTACCTGTGAGGGTCACCCGCTGCATGATTGCGCCATATGTTAGCAGTGCTCAATACTGCAGGCCAGTGACTAAATGACCAGGGGAGTAAATGTACAGTCGGCTGAGCGGTCATTCGGACTGAAAGTAGACTGAAACTAGGTACTTTCTAGCATTGATATGCAAATCAATTATATTATGCTCAATAAAGGTATAGCCATCAATATAAATTTCCCTATTTTCCCTTAAATACCTAAGATATCAAATTTAGAGCTTTTTACACATTCTCTGAAACTATGATTTTCTGAAAAATTGTCACATTTCCAGTTCTGAACATTCCAAAACCCGCAAATGGCCTAACATCTACATGTACGGTTACGGTAGGATTCTCTGTTTCCACTATAACCACGGTGATTGTCTCTTTCACGATCATGATGATGATCACGCCCATAGTCTCTTGCTCGATCCCGTTCTCGTCTGCTCCTATCTCGTGGTGAATCCCTAGAGTTATGTATGTTACTGCAATATTTCGAGTCGTCTCTACGACTCGACCCGTCGCTGTTTCCTGAATAACTCTTTCCCTGGATTATCATTCTTTGACACAACATGTGCCCCACGCACTTCAAGATCAGCCACCTGACCTCTTTTAAAGAATCGATAACCTTTTTAAAGTTAGCACTCTGAATTCTTTCACTTTTAGATTTATCAATACCGATAAAAACATCACTAAAACGGCTGCTCTTTTTCAGAGTTGATTTCTTATCAATCACCTCACTTTTCTCAGATCTATTTTCATAGTTGCTACAATGACCCGAGATCCCGGAGTTCTTCGCGCCTGTGTTCCCTTTCGCACGACTCGAACGCTCGTACTTGCACCCTAAGACCATCCGCAAGTATGTTGTTTACCTTTCGCAAAACATTTTCATTCTCTATCTCCGGTACATTTCAGAGAATGATATTATTTTCGATAGAATTTGGCGTTGACCCTGTTTCCGTTCGATACTCCATCAGATCCTTTATACTGCCACTAGCACTGTCAATATTTGAGTCACATTCAGCTAAAATATCTCTTTTCACATGATCTACCTTTTCATTTACGACTTTGTTTATCTTGTTTATTTCACTAGTGATACGCTTATCAATGGTGTTTGTCACTTTCTTGGTAACTGTTTCCTCTACCGCTTTCTCAATAACATCAATTCTCTGATGCACTTTGCTAACCATGTCACTCATGTTAGTGTTGACCCTCTGCATGTTTGTGGACATGGTCCGCATTTCACACGACATCGTGAATAGCATTTTTACCAGACTTTGAATGTCCATTTGCGTAAAGTCTGGGTTTTCATCCGACGGAAAGTGAACATCAGCAAGATGTATTTCATTGTTCACAGAATTACCAGCACTAACCTTGTTTGTCTTTGAGTCACCGTTCCTGGATTTACTGTCACTTTTCAGACCATTCCTGGATGATGACACATCAACCAGATTGTGTCTAGCCTTACTGATAGAGCGCTTCTCCAGACTTGTCAATGATGTAACCTTTACCTTCTTTATTTCACTATCCACTACACTTTCGAATATAGGTAAAACTGCCATAGGAAAAACATGCCATAGGAACATATGCCATAGGTAAAACTGCCATAGGTAAAGTGGTAAAAATACCATAGTTAAAATGCCAGAGGTAAAAATGCCATAGGTAAAAATGCCAGAGGTATATCAAAACAATTTGGTAACATTGTATTTTGAATTTATAAAAGGAAAACTGTATAGTGTGAAAAAAATGTTATAATATCATAGGAGCCGTCTGATCAGGGTCTGCTCTATTTGCTAGTGGTACTTGAAAGATGTTTCTTTACTTTCTGAAATGGCTACAATGTTCCACCTTCCATATTTCATCATAACTATTTTGTCCATTTATATTCAGTAGGTATTAAAAACACCGACACAAAGTATAGGTTAGAGCTTATAAACTGCAGTCTTTGAAAATAAGACGGCCGGTAACGCGAGCGAAGCGAAGCGTTTTATGCCATCTTATTTTCGAAGACTGCAGTTTATAAGCTCCAACCGATTTAGTGATTGCCCTACTTTTCAACAGGCTGAGTTTATAAGCCCCGCCCACTGAGCAATGACAAACTTGTATATAGTCACGTGATTATGGTCCATCTAAAAGCCACACTCATTTATGCAAAATATTCAGAAACCCCACCAATCAAACAAACGTCGTCTTTGTTAAAATTCTCAAGTGTTTATGTTTTGAAAATCCTACACAGTGAAATTGACTTCGCACCTGTTTCTTGTTAATATTGCCTTATTTGGCTGTGTCACGTAATCAAATATTCCCCATCTGTGTGTAAAACATTTTTTACACATTTGTTTTGTAGTCCAAATAATATTGGCCGACAGCAATCTATACGTATCCCCAAAACTGTAGAAAAAATTATTGTTAAAGAAGGACGCAAAATCGCAATGGATATTTAAATGATAACCCTTTCAATGATAGTAAGTGACGCCTTTTGACCACTTTGCCAGCCAAGAAGATCGACCCAGACCAGACAACTCATATGCTGTCTGATCAGGGTCTACTCAGTTTGCACGAATTTAAATCTTCACTGCTACCGAAACCCCAAATATAAAACTACAGCTTATTAATATTAAACATTCATTATGGGCAGAATATTGAAATAAGAATAAACAGGTAAAGGCTTAAAAAGATTACAGGTTTGATTGTTTACGTTTTGTTGAACGGATTACGGTTTTAAACACAGGTTTGTTCTTATTTCCAGATTTATTTGCTTATTAGTCCCCCACCGGTTACCGGTTGGGGGACTATAGGTTTGCTCGATTCCGTCCGTCCGTCCGTCTGTCCGTCTGTCCGTCCGTCCGTCCGTCTGTCACGCTTCTTGTCCGGGCCATATCTCCTAAAAGTTATGCCAAATTCATTATAACTTCACACATTGAAGAAGCATGATGAGGGCTAGTGTCATGCACAAAGGTCATAACTCTAGCATCAATATTTTTGGAGTTATTCCCCTTTTACATATTTTTTGTCCGGACAATAACTCTTTATCTACTGGTTCAATTGATTTGAAACTTCACATATGGAACAATCATGATGAGGGGTAGTGTCATACACAAGGGCCATAACTCTAGCATCAATATTTTTCGAGTTCTTCCCCTTTTTCATATTTTCTTGTCAGTCCGTCTGTCACGCTTCGTGTTCCGGGCAATATCTCCTACAAAGTTAGGCCAAATTCATTATAACTTCACACATTGAAGAAGCATGATCATTAGTAGTGTCATGCGCAAGGGCCATAATTCTAGCATCAATATTTTTGGAGTTATTTCCCTTTTTCATATTTTTTTGTCCGGACAATAACTCTTTATCTACTGGTTCAATTGATTTGAAACTTCACATATGGAACACACATGATGAGGGGTAGTGTCATGCACAAGGGCCATAACTCTAGCATCTATATTGTTGGAGTTATTCCCCTTTTCATATTTTATTGTCCAGTTAATAACTCTTTATGTACTGGTTCAATTGATTTGAAACTTCTCATATGGAACAAGCATGATGAGATGTAGTGTCATGCCTAAGGGCAATAACTCTAGCATCAATATTTTTGGAGTTACTCCCCTTTTTCATATTTTCTTGTCGGGACAATAACTTTTAATTTACTGATTCAATGTATGAAAGTAGGTACTAATACCATTCAGGTGGTCATGTATATACCATGGTCAACCACACCATGGGTGGGTGGGGTGAGGAGAGTGGAGTTTTTTTTTCAGTCCGGTGGGGGACTCATGTCTTGCATAGCAATACAACATGCCCTTGTTTACATCAGTCCTTTTTTCAATAATTCTGCTTCAACAGATGGGATGTTTCGTGATTTATTTGTCCATTTTAGCCCACGACAGCCCAATTACTAGATCTATAATTCTGCCTCTCAGTTGTTTACATAATCTTCCTCCCCACGTTTTACACACGCGTGTCGATAACGTCATAACATAGCAACTCGTTCGTTTTTTCTAGTCGTGGGCGGAGCTTTGTTGCACATGCGCACTGGAAGGTTTGTCTTCGAAAGTTTATAAAATTTATGAGAATTAGAGTCTGAAAATATCAAGAATACGACTCGTTGATTGGATGGAAAAGTAGGGCAATCACTAATCATTAATACACTATTTGTAAAGGGTATTTATAAGAAAATGAAGAGACACAAAAGCAAATATGTACCAGTGATTATAGGTTTCACTGGTTGGTCCATTTGCTCGGCATTCTGGACCAAAGTTCTGTCCCATCCCATCCCTATCACTTTATTCAATTATATCATTATATATATAAACAAAACTACTCAAAACGTAAATATAGGTCATAAATATGTGCAAAAGTCAATATTCTGGTATTTAGACTCCGAGTCTAAAATAATAAAAATGGTTTTATATATATATATATATATATATATTAAATGGTTTTAAATTAGCGAATTTGATTGTTATATGGTATTATAACATATTTTTCAGACTATACCAGTTTACCTATGGCATTTTTATGCCCCCCCCCCCCCCCGATCAGATCGGGGGTGGGGGGGGCATATTGTTTTTGCCCTGTTTGTTTGTCTGTCTGTTTGTCTGTTTGTTTGTCAGCAACTATAACATTGGTCATAACTTTTGAGCCAGTACAGATAGAGATTTGATATTTGGCATGCATAAGTATCTCATGAAGTCGCACATTTTGAGGGGTGACATGTCAAGGTCAAGGTCATCCTTCAAGGTCAGAAGTCAAATATATGTGTCAAATCACCGACTTTAACATTGGCCATAACTTTTGGACCAGTAGAAATAGAGACTTGATATTTGACATGCTTGTGTATCTAATGAAGCTGCACATTTTGAGGGATAACATGTCAAGGTCAAGGTCATCCTTCGGGGTCAAAGGTCAAATTGTCTGTTTTTTGTCTGTAACTTTAACGCAACTTTAACATTGGTCATAACCTTTGAGCCAGTACAGATAGAGACTTGATATTTGGCATGCATAGGCATTTCATAAAGCCGCACATTTTAACATGTCAAAGTCAAGGTCATCCTTAAAGGTCAGAGGTCAAACATATGGGTCAAATCACGGACTTTAACATTGGCCATAACGTTTTAACCAGTACAGATAGAGACTTGATATGTGGCATACTTGTGTATCTCATAAAGCCGCACATTTTAAAGGGTGACATGTCAAGGGTAAGGTCATCCTTCAGGGTCAAAGGTCAAATTGTCTGTTTGTTTGTCTGTAACTTTAACATTGGTCATAACTTTTGAGCAAGTACAGCTAATGACTTGATATTTTGCATGCATATGTATCTCATAAAGCCGCACATTTTGAGGGGTGACATGTCGAGGTCTAGGTCATCCTTCAAGGTCAGAGGTCAGATATATGGGTCAAATCACTGACTTTAACATTGGCCATACGTTTTGGACCAGTAGATATAGAGACTTGATATTTGGCATGCTTGTGTATCTCATGAAGCTGTACATTTTAAGGTCAAGGTCATTCTTCAGGGTCAAAGATCAAATTGTCTGTTTGTCTGTAACGTTAACATTGGCCATAAAGCCGCACATTTTGAGGGTAGACATGTCAAGGTCAAGGTCATCCTTCAAGGTCAGAGGTCAAACATATGGGTCAAATCACTGACTTTAACATTGGCCGTAACTTTTGAACCAGTACAGATAGAGACTTGATATGTGACATGCTTGTGTATCTCATGAAGCTGCACAGTTTGAGGGGTGACATGCCAAGGTCATCCTTCAGGGTCAAAGGTCACCAACTTCAAATTGGCCATAACTTTTGAACCAATAGAGGTAGAGTCTTGATATTTGGTATGCATGTGTATCTCATGAAGCAACACATTTTGAAGGGCTACATGTCAAGGCCAAGGGCATCTTTCAGGGTCAAAAGTCACTGACTTGAATATTGGCCATAACTTTTGAACCAGTAGAGATATAGACTTGACATTTGGTATACATGTGTATCTCATGAAGCTGCACAGTTTGGGGGTGACATGTCAAGGTCAAGGTCATCTTTCAAGGTCAAAGGTCACCAACATTAACAATGGCCATAACGTTTGAACCAGTAGATGTACAGCCTTGATACTGGTATACATGTGTATCTCATGAAGCCACACAGTTTGAGGGGTGACATGTCAAGGTCAAGGTCATCCTTTATGGTCAAAGGTCACCAACTTTAACATTGGCCATACTTTTTTGAACCAGTAGAGATACAGACTTGATATTTGGTATGCATGTGTACCCCAATGAAGCTGCACAGTTTGATGGGTGACATGTCAAGATCAAGGTCATCCTTCAGGGTCAAATATCATATCGAGGGGGCATAGTGTTTCACAAACACATCTTGTTACCTATGTTTTTTACCGATTTACAAATGGCATATTTACCTATGGCATTTTTACCTATGGCATATTTACCTACGGCATTTTTACCTATGGCAATTTTACCGCACACCTTTATATTAAAACTAGAACTACCATCAAAGGTGATGAATACCCCCACTAACACATTTACACAGAGATGGGGTTATAGAAATAAAGCTCCTGACCGCTAAATTTTCATTTGTTAAATTACGAAAAGGGTGATCATTCATTCATGCACGAAGCGACAAAACAAAACCTTTATCGCAGGTTTAAAACTTCAGATGGTGTTCAACAATACTGCAAACTTTAAAAAAATATCTGTTGAGGTATGACAGAGAAAAGCCCCGGAAAATGTTTATTTATTAAAACAAGCCAGATATTGACAACATTAACAATGGGCAATAACTCCAAATATACTGCAGACATAGTTATGTACCTTTTGCACTGCACTTGCGGTTAATGTGATTTATCTGTATATGAAGTTTTAAGTCAATAGATTTTATACTTTGGAAGTTATGATCCGGACAAGCCAGATTTTGACAAAAATAACAAAAGGGCAATAACTAAAAAAATACTAAAGACAGAGTTATGGATCTTTTGACTGCACTTGCGGTCATACTTTTATATATAGCTTTTATACTTTGGAAGTTATGATCCGGACAAGCCGGACGGACGGACAGACGAACGAACGAACGGACGGACGGACGAACGGACGGACAGACGGACGGATATGGTGACTCCAGTATACCCCCCAAAAAACTTTGTTTGTGGGGGTATAACAAATAGTTTGTATTGTTTAAATCTTTGAATGCGGGAAAAAGTACTGGCATTTAAAACCAGTGTAGACCCCGTGTTTGCAAAAGTGTGAAAAGGCGTGTATAACTGACGGAAAGGATTAATGAAATACATTGTACATGCAATAACGTGATGCCATGAGCTATATGTACAGTAGGTTTTTTTGTCAGTTGTTTTATCCCTATCATATCACTTTCATGATTAAAACACACTTTTCGGAGAGAAGATCGAAATGATCTTAATCTTGAATCGGAATGGTCTCTATTGATGAATTGCTAGGATGTAAGCAATGCTTTATTTGAAAAGACAAAACTGGTTGGTTCTGGGTGACTATGTACTCATACATAATGAAATGACAGATGGAATTTTCCTGGGGAAAATAGTCTTATGGAATCTTACAAGTTACAATTAATTATATTATCGGGAAGAAACAACAAAATCAATACTTGTGAGTTTTGTTAACCCTTTCACTGTTCTACGTTCACTTCAAATTTCAATATCTACTGAATAGCCCTGGACAAAATAACTACAACGAAACATGGAAGGCGGAATATTTCAGCCATTACAGAAAGAAAATAAACAAATATTTCAAATTACATTAGCAAACAGAGCAGACCCTGATCAGACAGCTCCTCTAAAAGCTGTCTGATCTGGGTCTACTCTGTTTGCAAATGGGTGAAAAAACGTTTATATGACGGAAAGGGTTAACAGAACCACTCGAAATACGTAGCAATTTAAATCAATTGCATATCTATGGCTTTCATGTCATCTAATATTTCTTTTGGTCATTATAAAAAAACGGGCAAAATAAGGATTTACACTAGTAGATTATCTCCCCTGCAGCAGTGCATCGATAACAAGTATTTCAAGTGTATCAGAAAAATCAGTAAAATCAGACCAGTAAATCACAATAAGCTGAAATGGGGAAAAGCGGGATATTTCAGCCATTACAAAAAGTAAATAAATGGAACTATCACATCTCATTAGCAAATTCATGTAGCAAACAGAGCAGACCCTGATCAGACAGCTCCCCTAAGAGCTGTCTGATCTGGGTCTACTCTGTTTGCAAATGCGTGAAAACACGTTTACACACCGGAAAGGGTTAACAGTGCCACTAGAAATACGCAACATTTTAATCAATTGCATATTTATAGCTTTCATGTCATCTAATCTTATAGTGGTTATTATAAAACGGGCAAAATAAGGATTTGCACTAGTAGATTATCTCCCCTGTAGCAATACATCGATCTCAAATATTTCAAGTGTATCGGTAAAATCAAACCAATAATTCACAATAAGATGAAATGAACTGAATTTCCCAGATATTTCGCTTGAAGTTATGATCAAAACTGCAGTCCTATTAGAAGCTGAATCTGACTGCACATGAGACAGTGCTAACACAAAATTATCACCGCTATGTATAATCTAGATCCGAAAATTCCGACTTTTCAGCTATAAACATTTATTGACTAAGAGAGATTGAAAAAGTCCTTATGCGTTTCTGCGGGATTAGTTTTTATTTAAATGTTTGATAGAAAATTCCAAGTAGAGTTTATATCTGTTTGGCTGCTATTTACTGCATTGTAATATATTTTTCAACATATTTTTGTTATTGCGCGGGAGCCTGAAGGCCCCGCGCTATACATGTATATGGAACGCTGGCACTGGAATTTCACTGGTAGGAAGGCTGATTTATAAAGAAATGAGAGTGAATTTTAATTTGTCTTTATGATTATATAAATATCATGTATGGAATAATACAATTTTATATAGTTGGAAACAGGCCGACATACCTTTTTCAGTGTAGAATTGTTTTTTGTTATACATGTATCTCATACGGCTTTGAATTTTGACCATGCGTTTCTGCGGTCCTGTGTTTCTATAAAAGCCAATCTTTTTAATAACTACGGTTTACTGTGAGACAAGTTTTTATTAATATATATTAATTTATTTTATTTATTTTGATTCATTTATTTTTCTCAGCATATTTTTGTCGGGGTTATTTATTTCTTTTCTGCCATGGTCCAGTTTCAGCAAAAATGCTAGTGAATTAGGTATAACTGATTAAAATCACATTCCCAATCATATCTGTCAGTGTGGTCTAAGGGTTATAACGATGGACTAGGAAACGTGAGGTCGTGGGTTCGATCCTCCGTGGAAGCTGATTTTTTGTCTCATATTTTCTTAGCACCCTTAGTATACGTGCATTTCATTTAAAACCATTTTGTACATAAAAATACAAGTCCTTTGTGTGCATTTTGGCTTTGTTAAAGTTATTTAGCTGAGACATTTACTCGTGGTTTTGTTGACCGTTTTGCATATTTCACCATTGTGCATGAATGTGCTTCAACTTAAATGTATAATTATTTTATACTAACCTGTTCTTAATTAGGGGACAGTATAAGTGAAAAAGTTAATGGGCATTGAGTCGACCTATTGGAATAATTTCATGTAGACTGTAAGTATGGGAGTTTGTATGCCTTGTGAACATCACTTAATGTGATAATGGTTTCTACGTCAGTGTGTTTCAGCAAATGAATAACCTTGATAATTATGTGACGTAATGTGTATTATTGGTGTCAAACACAGGTATTATGCATCATGGCTCATTAAAACATTCCCCTGTTTCTGCTACATGTATTAATTCATACATAACAGTCATGTTTTCCCAATGTATATGTTAATTAAAAGTACTAAAGAATATTGCTCCCTTTTTTTCTTCTATCCTGCTTAAATACATGTTACGCAGCCATTTTACGCTTGCGTAAAACCTTGCTTGTTTTATGAACGGTGGTGCGTTTCATCGCCGTTACTGAATACGTTATCCAAAATCCTTACAGCACCCATGCTGACTTCGTGGGCAATACAGGTAAAATTAGATCTTATGGTACACTACAGGTATAAACACTGTATACTGCCCAGGTGGCCCCTATAATAGTTTGGTTCGAATCTGTTTTGTTTTTATTGTTTTATATTTGGAATGGGTAGTTTTGTTTTTTCATATGTTTACAGTAGTACAACGATCAGATGGCGTTGTTTAAAAAACAGTACGTATGTAAACACAGAAAATTAACTATAAATTAAACTGCGACATGTTGTATAGGTTAATCCAGGCAGTTGACTTGTGTGGCTCCACCACTTCTTCCTATCCTAATATACATGTCACAGTTGTACTTATCGTTACGTTTCTGTGTTTACATACACACTGTTTTGTAAACAACGCCATCTGATCGTTGTACTACTGTAGATGGGCGTATACATTTTTTTTTTCTCGAGACCACCGTTACAGGTATGTCTTGTTTACATTTTAAGTAGGTCATGTTGGTGTGCCATAAGATCTAATTTTACCTGTACACACCAACGCCTCCCACGTGACCATATAATGACTTGAGAGATTGCTATGTTTACACCAGTTGTGTGAACAACATGGACTTTGAAAAATGACCTTGTAAAAAAGGAAACAAGATATGAAGTTATTTGTTGTTAACTATTTCTCCATTATACCTAAACCTGCGATTACGTCTGTAGACCATTGGAACATGATGCGACTTGGAGAAAACCCGGTCTCATCATGATCCAAGCTGTCCGACACTGACTAGAGTCTACCCTAAAGCAGATACCAACACGAGCAGGCGATATTTAATGGGCCGCGAATAGGTCCATTTGGCAAAATATGACATACTGAGCACTTATGCAGGATAAATAATATAATATACAACCATTCCGAATTCAGGTGATACACGTGCGACAACTCGGTCTCATCATGGTCCAAGCTGTCCGAGACTGATTGCGATCTAGGAAAACATTTGGACCTAAATCAGAAGACTAAAAGACTAAAAGGATCCAAGGTCCGTATGACATTCACTATAGAATCAAATCGGTATTATTTCATAAGCAAACAGAGTAGATCCCAATCTGATCTCGATCCTCTCTATTTGCAAAGGAGCCGAGGGTGTGTCTATTGAGGAGTGATTAAGTAGATTACCAAGACATTTTGGACCTAGATGAGACGTCTAGTTACTTGGTCTTATCATCATCCAAACTGTTCGACATTGACCATGATGTCCGGCGAGTCCTAAGTAAACAACGAGCAGTGAGCCATAAAAATCAGCGCAGTCCACTTTTTTGGGGGGGGGGGGGCATATATATCAAACTTCACTTTCGCCAACAAGTCCAAATGCTTTCTGCACCTGCCTAAGCCCTAAAGCCATGAATATTCATATTAGAAATGATGACATCTTAGGTATTAATCAGACTTTCAAAGCGTAATATCAACACGCAGACCTTCTGCTAAATTAGAATGCAGATTATCAAATCTCTATTCTTCCATACGCAAACAGAGCAGATCCAGATCAGATGGCTTCTAGAGGAGCCGTCTGATCTGGATCCTCTCCGTCTGCAAAGGAGTCCATGCATTATCCGTGGCTGCAGGACCAAATAGTTCCCCAAAGCCACCGACATCCTGGATCCAGATGAGCCGTCGAGTAACTCCAAGCTGTTTGATACTGATCATGATCCAGAACCCAATTCAGACGGCAATTTGGCAATAACATATCCACTATAATATGGCATATGAACATATGACAATGAACATACCCTAATCACTGTTTACATTAGTTCAGCATTAATTGAGGTTTGATATTATCATGATCATCTAGAAAAAAGATTCAATATCAAACTTCATTTACCTTGACAACAGACAATGCAAATCCAACTACAGTTTTGTACTTGTTTACACCTTTACTCCATGGACATTTACGTTAGAAAAGGTGACATCATCAATATCAGTTCAGATAAATTTTAAAGTGGACTATTAACATCAATGTTATTTGCCAAATTACAAAATATGCAATCAAATCTATATCACTCCATAACAGGCAGACAGGGCAGATCCAATCAGATGACTCCAATAGGAGCCGTCCGATATGGATCCTCCCCCTCTGCAAAAGAACAGGAGGAAGGATCACGCAGGTTACTAAGATTACTTCGCTGCTTCTTCAACGTGTGTCAGTCTTGTTCCGAAACGAAAACTCAAGTTTGACAAATGGAAGAATGCAGTACGGCAAACCACAAAAATATAGCAAGAAACAGACGCGTCCTGTATCATTAAGGATAGAATCCTGTTTCTTCCACATGAGCCATCCTTGTTTCGAAACGAGATTACAAGAATGACAAGTGGAAGAATGCAGTACGTTTAATAATGACATGAAGTGAAATCATATCTAACCTCTATAAAATAGAAGTTGTCTATCATAAGACATAATACACTTCCTACAAATTTATATAATGAGCATTGTACATGTAACAATACTTTATGCGCTAATCACATACATACCTACTCATATAAGTGCATTAAACGACTCATACTCCTATATGCGCGCATAGAACCGACATGTTTACATACCCACGCATTAGCAAGAAAGAGTGACATGCCGTTCTTATTTATAGATGACCCGTAGATCGGGACAATACCATTATTGAATTAGGTGAGCTCAGCATCGCAATCGGACCTCGGGTCTAACCAACTGCATGAGCTTCACGAGAATTTAAGCAAAACCCTTTTGTATAGAATGGAATAGTTTGGAATAATCCAAATCTATATATGAAAACGACAGGTCACTCCTACCAGCTAATACACAGTGTTCAACTGCCATTTATTAGCAAGAAGGAGTGACCTGTCGTTTTGATTTATAGATGACCCGTAGATTGGGATAATACCACTATTGTATTAGGTGGGCTCAGCATTGCGCTATTTGATTTAATCACTACAATGTATAGGTAATTGGACTTCGTGTCTAACTAACTGCACGAGCTTCACGAGAAATTTGCTCGTCAATTTAAGAAAAACCCTTCGTATAGAATGGAATGGTTTGGAAAAAAACAAATCTATAAATAAAAGCGACAGGTCACTCCTATTTGCTAATACTGACACTGCGTGTAAACAGTTGTCTATAAATAGCATTTGGAAAACCAGTGTAAGGCCCCTCTAGGTCACGGTATCATGGCAGAGGACAACCACAGGTGTTTGTCGTGTGCTACCCCCTACCCGCCCATCTGCTACCCCCTCTGCAACCTCACAGAAAGATATTGGTCAAAATAATCTCAAACATGTCAAAATATTGTCAAAATACCATAACACGATATTTTGAAGTAGACTGAATTTTTTTTTTCACACCAATATAATATAATAACAAGGTAGATATCTCTGAGCACTGAAAATTGACATGCGGTCACTAAAAGTGCCATAACTTTGTCAATTTCCCGTGTATTCTCCAAAACTATGGCTTATATTTCGTGGGAGGGATGCCTCGAAATATGTAATCAAACGAAACCACCATTGTACGACAAATTCATTTGAAAACAGGCCTTTAATTCTCAAAATAAGTTGGTCGGTTCCGATCTGATAGACCCGAAACTCACATTTGACAAGAGTGAAACTACATATATTCGCCGGTTACCGAACAAATGCTGTAATATATCAGTGATACACATTGTTTTAAATATATTTCCTTAACGAAGTGGTGTAGATTTACTTGATTATGGTAAGAATAATCCTTTTTGTCGCTTGAAATTCACGGGAGGCGCTAGATCGACGGTGTTTCGTGTACCCTCTGTTTGACGTCATCAGTTTGTGTGGTGCATCTAAAAATAGTACTGGAATTCCCCTTTATCTAAAAATACTGCAAGTCTAATAAAGATCAGGTGATGTGCACTACAAAATTTAATATACTACGACCAATAAAGAAAATATACAGAATACATGTTTAAGTTGTCTTTTTGTGAATAATTATGACAAAATAATCTATTTCATAGTTGATAACTCCCATGCATGTATATAATAATGATGCTTTGGTAGATTTGCTACACGAAAGTGACATGAGATTCCTGAAACGCTGTAAGGAGTTTCATGTTACCCCTTCTTTAATTTTGATGCGTTAAGGTGGAATGAGATTCCTGACATACTGAAAGGAGTTTCATGTTATCTCTTCGTTAGCTTTGATACATTAAAGTGACATGATATATCTTATGTGTTGTAAGGAGATGACATGAAATTCCTGACATAATGGATGAATTTTCATGTTACCCTTTCTTTTATTTTAAAACATTAAAGTGACATGAGGTTCTTGCTATTTCATATGGAGTTGTTACCACGTCTTTAGCTTTGACACATTAAGGTGATGCATGCGAGTCCTGACATGCTGTACGGAGTTTCATGTTTCCACCTCTTTAGCGTTGGTATATTAAGGTGAAATGAGATTCCTGGCACGCTGTAAGGAGTTTCATGTCACCCTTCTGTATATTTAATACATTAAAAAGACATGAGATTTCTGACATGCTGTAATGTGTTTCATGTTACCCCATTTTAGCATTGATACATTTAGGTGATATCAGATTCCTGATATCTGTAAGGAATTTCATGTTACCCTTTCTTTAGCTTTGATATATTAAGACGACATGAGTCTTTGTGACATGATGTAACGAGTTTCAAATTGCACCTTCATTAGCTGTGATAAGTTAAAGCGACGTGAGATTCCTGACATGCTGGACGCAGTTTCATGTTACCCCTTCTTAAGCTTTGATATTAATATGACATGAGATTCCTGACATGATGTCATGAGTTAAACTTTATACCTTCTTTAGCTTTGATAACTTAAGGTGACATGATATTCCTGACGTGTTGTAAGGAGTTTCATGTTACCCTTTCTTTATACAAAAAAGTGACACGAGAGTTCTGAATGCTGTATGGAGTTTCATGTACCTCTTTTTAGGGTTGATACCTTAAGGTGATTTGTGATTCCAGACATGCTGCTAGGAGTTTCACATGGGGCTCCTTATATGTTATAAAGAGTTTTATTTGACCACGTCTTTAGCGGTGATATAGTAAAGTACAATGAGATACCTGACATGCAAAAAGGAATTTTATGTTACCCTTTTTTGTTTCGAAACGTTAAGGTGACATGAGATTCATGACATGCTGTAAGGAATTTCATGCAACTACAAGTTTTGCCTTGATATATTAAGGTGATATGACATTTCTGACATGCTGTAAGGAGTTTCATGTAACCACTTCTTTAGCTTTGGTACATTTAAGTGACATGAATTTCCTGACGTGCTGTAAGGAGATTTATGATACCCTTTCTTTAGCTTTGATACATAAAAGTGACATGATGATTCTGATATGCTGTAAGGCGTCTCCTGTTACCACGTCTTTATTGTTGAAACAGTAAGGTGACATGAGATTCCTGATATGCTGTAAGGAGTTTCATGTTACCCTTTCTTTAGCTTTGATACATAAAAGTGACACGAGAGTCCTGACATGCTGTATGGATTTGCATGTTATCTCTTTTTAGCGCCAATACCTTAAGATGACATGTGATTCCTGACATGCTGCTAGGAGTTTCACGTTACTCATTCATAAGCTTTGACACATTAAAGTGACACGAGGTTCCTGATATGTTATAAAGATTTTCATTTCACCACATCTTTAGCGGTGATATATTCAAGTGAAATGAGATTCCTGACATGCTGAAAGGAATTTTATATTACCCTTTTTTATTTCGAAACATTAAGGTGACATGAGATTCCTGGCATGCTGTAAGGAGTTTCATGTAACCACTTCTTTAGCTTTGTTTCATTTAAGTGACATGAATTTCCTGACGTGTTGTAAGGAGTTTAAAGTAACCCTTTCTTTAGTTTTGATATGTTAAAGTGACATGATGATTCTGATATGTTGTAAGGAGATTCATGTTACCACGTCTTTAGCGTTGGTACATTAAGGCGTAATCAGATTCCTTACATGTTGTAAGGAGTTTCATGTCATCCGTTCTACTGTTGAAACAGTAAGGTGACATAAGATTCCTGATATGTTGTAAGGAGTTTCATGGTACCCTTTCTGAGCGTTAATACATGTAGGTGACATGAGATTCCTGACATGCTGTAAGGAGTATCATTTTATCATTCCTTTAGCTAGGTTACATTAAGGTGACATGAGCTTCCTGACATGCTGTAATGAGTTTCAAATTACACTTTCTTTAGCTTTGATAACTTAAAGTGACATGAGGTTCCTGACATGCTGTAAGGGATGTCATGTTATCCCTTCTTTAGATTGAATACATTAAACTGACATGAGCTCATGTTCCTATGTTATAATGAGTGTCATATCACTACGTCTTTAGCAGTGATACATTAAGGTGACATGAATTTTCTGACGCGCTGTAAGCAGTTTTATGTCACCACTTCTTCAGCGTTGATACATTAAGGTGACATTAGATTTCTGATATGATGTAAGGAGTTACATGGTACCATTTATTTAGCTTTGATACATTAAGGTGACATGATATTCCTGACATGTTGTAAGGAGTTTCATGTCACACTTACTTTAGATGTGATACATTAAAGTGACACGATGAGTCTGATACGTTGTAAGGAGGTTTATGTTACTACGTCTTTAGCGTTGATACTTTGAGGCGTCATGGGATTCCTGACATGCTGTAAGGAGTTTAATGTTGAAACAGTAAGGTGACATGAAATTCCTGATCATGTCACCCCTTTAGTGTTGAAACAGTAAGGTGACATTAGATTCCTGAAATGCTGTAAGGAATTTCATGTCACCCCGTCTAGTGGTGAAACGGTAAGGTGACATGAGATTCCTGATATGTTGTAAGGGGTTTCATTTTATCATTCCTTTAGCTATGCTTCATGTCACCCCAATAGTGTTGAAACATTAAGGTGACTTAAAATCCCTGAAATCCTGTAAGGACTTGCATGTTATCTCTTTTTAGCCTTGAAACATTAAGGTAACATGTTGTTCCTGACATACTGTAAGGAACTTAGGGATATCCCTTCTTAAGCTTTGATACATTAAAGTGGCATGAGCTTCCTGGTATGCCATAAGGATTTTTATGTTACCACATCTTTAGCGAAGATACCTTCAAGTGACATGGGATTTCTGAAATGCTTTAAGGAGTTTCATGTTACCCCTTCTTAAGTTTTGACACATTAATGTGACAAGGGATGCCTTACATAATTCAATAAGCGTCAAGTTACCCCTTTTTAGATTCGATGTTCAAATATTATAAATCTTTTTAGTTGAGTCTGAGATCGTTCTCTAGTTTTTGATTGGTCAGATTTGAGTAAATGCTTGAGTACGATCTCAGACTCAGCTCAAAAGATTTATGACCTTTGAACCTGTTGCTTGGCATCTGAATTTGATCCAAATTGTTAGCAAGTGTAGCCTTGCTTGACAGAGAAGAACTTGATCTCTTGATAATTCGACATATTATTTATTAGATGTGTCCTGTTGATAGTGCAATGATCCAGAGTTACTCGTTGTCTGATCATGATAAAAAAGTTTGACATTCGTATTAAAGTTCCTTAAGCTGGACAATGCTAATTTATTACATGTTATCAACATTACTGAATATTAGCCAAAATCATCTATCTTTCTACAATCGTATATAAACTACATGTGTGTGTTGTAGGGAGTCTTTTATGTTCTTATTTAAAAAACAAATAACGCGATCTGGGACTAAACTATAAAAAAACCGTTTTATATTGACAGGACGTCTGCCATAATTGCAAGCACATGCCTCTTTGACCAGCCATCAACAAAGGCATAGCCGCGACATAAGTGTGCAAGCCAAATCCCTATATAGTGATAAGGTCTACGAAACGACTTTAGGTTTACTATATAAACCAAAGTCGACGAACGTGAGCGTCGTCGATACAACCGTAAATCCTTTCAAACATTATTTCAAATATGAAACATACCTTGTGTTGTATTTGATTAGATTTTTTATGATTTTAAGCCATTTTTAACACTCGTATTTTAGTCATATCGCGACGTCCAGCTTTTTACGGCCATGGAGGTCCCCTTGTATTGATGTATGAGTACACCATGGAAGCAATATACTGGAGCCAGCTACAGAATGGCTTCATTTCCGAGTTCAAAGTTCCAAACATGTTAAGAAGAGTACAATTACAATGCTGAATTTCAAATGGACTCGCCCATTTTCTTGACCAGTTTACATTTACTCTTGAGGGATTTGTTCTCAAAATATTTATAAGTACGACAACAGTGCAGATCTTGATTAGCGGGCTCCATCAGGGACCTTCTGATCAGAGTCTACACTGCTTGCAAACGATGTATATATACGGTTCAAGCATTGTAAGAGTAAAGCTGCTAAAATATGCCATCATAGCTGGAATAACATGTTGTCCTGGACTTAATCAGAATGTAGCCTACTAAGTACACCATAGTGTGAATTGAAATATTCATAAACTGCTTCTGCTGTTGTTCTAGCAAAGACAGTTTGGTGAAATGCGCTTAGCACTAAAGTTGTTCAGCAGGTAAATATAGAATGTAAATTGAATTATAACAACAACATATTTTAAGTTTTTCATCTAATTTAATTGTGTCAACAAAACAGTTTCGTACACTGCCATACTACAAGCCTGTTTAACATCGTATATCAAAAGTTCAACCATAGCAAGTCACATGGCATAGACCATACAGTAAGGTCTCAATAATAAGACAAACTCATAAAAAGGGCTTGATTTCAGTGTTTAACCAATTGCTCCATAGTCAAATATTTAAATAACCTAGATTATATTGTGTTTAAGGCAATCCTGCTTAAAGCAAGATGAAAGTAAAACAGAAATTTCATTAGGGAGCTTTCTGCTTTACTTTTATCTTGCTTTAAGCTGCCACTTTTATTCAACATCATGTTTGATAATCATTAGTGGTACCTATTTGGAGGATTAGATAGAGGAGCTCGAAAACACTTGTATGGATAAAAGGGTTAATGTAGGTGGTTGTTTAACTCGTTCTCTCCTAGATTATTTTTAGACCTAACCTCTTTGGATAAATCTACCGAAAAGGAGCATTAACTATAGAAAAGGAGAATTTTAGAATTGTGTAGTTTTGAAACCATTGTGACAAATAGAGCATTTGCTCCATAGGAGCAAATGCTCTATTTATCACAATGGCTTCAACATGTGACTTTTACAGAAGCACCAAAATGCGTCACTAGGAGGGAATGTGTTAAAACATATGATAGCTTAATGCAGGACAAACGTAATGCAGACATATTCTTCAGGAGCTCTCTGTATTACTTCTTTACTGCATTCAGTAGTCACCTTTTTTACCGGTGACCATTCTTATCTACAAGTATGTCGTCAAAGAAATGGAGTACTGTACATACAAATAAGAAAAACAAGCGGGGGATTATCCAGTAATAATTGCTACAATTTAATTTTTAATGGCGTATACAACAGAAACTACAATGCTGTACCCATGTCCTGCAAACAAGCAGCACAAACAAATGATTTTGTCTGCATTCCGGACTCTGCAAGTTGCTCTCCAACACAATAACTTCTTTGTGAAAGGATCTGTCACACTTTGTACACTGCATCTGTTAATGAAAAAGAAACAGTCGTCATTTTTCTGATGCGTTATAAATGTTCTCTTGAGATCATATTATGAACATATAAGATTCAAAAGAAAATCTCACAAATGTCACCTAAATGTATCTACCCTAAAGAAGGAGTAACAATAAACTTCTTACAGCCTAACAGGAAGCTCCTGTCATCTTAATGTATCCACCCTAAAGAAGGGGTAACATGAAACACCTTACAGCGTAACAGAAGTATCATGTCACCTTAATGTATCCATCCTAAAGACGGGGTAACATGAGATTCCTTACAGTTTAGCGGGAATCTCATGTCACCTTAATGTATCCACCCTAAAGAAGTGGTAATATGAAACTCCTTTCATCTTAACAGGAATGTCAGGTCACCTTAATGTATTAACCCTAAAAAGGGGGTAACATGAAACTCCTTACAGCGTAACAGGAGTATTATGTCACCTTAATGTATCCACTCTAAAGAAGTGGTTACATGAAACTCCTTACAGCAGGTCAAGAATCTCATGACACCTGGGTGAAGCAAAGCTAAAGACGTGGGGGTAACATGCAACTCCTTCCAGCATGCCAGGAATCTCGTGTCAATTTAACGTATCCACCCTAAAGAAAAGGTAACATGAAACTCCTTATACAGCAGGTAACAACTAATGAAGAGGTAACATGAAACTCCTTACAGCAGGTCAGGAATCTTATGTCACCTTAATGAATCAAAGCTAAAGAAGTAGGTAACATGAAACTCCTTACAGCGTAACAGGAATCTCATGTCACCTTAATGTATCTACCCTAATTAAGGGGTAACATGAAAATCCGTACAGCGTGACAGGAAGCTCATGTCACCTTAATGCATCCACCTTACAGAAGGGTAACATGAAAATCCTTACAGCATGACAGAAAGCTCATGTCACCTTAATTAATCAAAGCTAAAGAAGTGGGTAGCAGGAATCTCATGTCACGACCCTAATTATGGGGTAACATGAAAATCCTTACAGCATGTCAGGAAGGTCATGTCACCTTAATGTATCCACCTTACAGAAGGGTAACATGGAACTCCTTACAGCAGATAAAAGCCAATGGTGGGGTAACATGAAACTCCTTATAGCAAGACAGGAAGCTCATGTCACCTTAATGTATCCACCTTACATAAGGGTAACATGAAAATCATTACAGCATGACAGGAAGCTCATGTCACCTTAACGTATGCACCCTAAAGAAAAGGTAACATAAAACTCCTTGTACAGCAGGTAAAAACTAATGAAAGGGTAGCATGAAACTCCTTAAACAGGTCAGGAATCTCATGTCACCATAATGAATCAAAGCTAAAGACGTAGGTAACATTAGGTAAGATTAAACTCCTTACAGCGTAACAGGAATCTCATGTCATTTTAATGAATCTACCCTAAATAAGGGGTAACATGAAAAGCCTTACATCATGACAGGGAGCTCATGTCACCTTAATGTATCCACCTTACAGAAGGGTAGGGTAACATGAAACTCCTTGTACAACAGGTAAAAGCTAATGAAAGGGTTACATGAAACTCCTACCAGCATGTCAGGAATCTCGTGTCACCTTAATGTATCCATCCTAAAGAAAGGGTAACATGAAACCTCTTACAGCAGGTCAGGAATCTCATGTCACCTTAATGAATCAAGGCTATAGAAGTAGGTAACATGAAATTCCTTCCAGCATGTCAGGAATCTCATTTCACCTTAATGTAGCCATCCTAAAGAAGGTGTTACATGAAACTCCTTACAGCGTAAAAGGAATCTCATGACACCTTAATGTATCTACCCTAAATAAGGGGCAACATGGAACTCCTTACAGCAAGACAGGAAGCTCATGTCACCTTAATGTATTCACACTAAAGAATAGGTAACATGAAACTCCTTGTACAGCAGGTAAAAGCTAATGAAGGGGTAACATGAAACCCTTACAGCAGGACAGGAATCTCATGTCACCTTAATGAATCAACGTTAAAGAAGTGGGTAACATGAAACTCCTTCCAGCATGTCAGGAATCTCATGTCACCTAAATAAGGGTTAGATCTAACACGAAATTCCTTACAACATAACAGGAAACTCATGTTACATTAATGTATCCATCCTAAAGAAGGGTTACATGAAACTACTTCCAGCATGTCTGGAATCTCGTGTTACCGTAATGTATGGATACACCCTAATGGCAAAATGAAAGGTCTTACAATATGTTACAGGATGAAATTTGGGAAACCAACTCGATTTCTTTTAACCCTTTCCCTCATATTAACGCCTTTTCACGCATTTGCAAATAGAGTAGACCCAGATCAGAAGGCTCCTATATGAGCCGCCTGATCAGGGTCTGCTGTGTTCGCTAATGGAATTCGATAGTTCTGTATCTTTACTTTCTAAACTGGCTATAATATTATTTTACCTATGAATATTCAGTAGATATTGAAATTTGGAATAAACAAGGAACAGAGAAAGGGTTAAAACTAGATCTAGAAACAATCTTACCAGGACACAAATGTACACAACGATACACGTTTAAATGATTCCAGCAAAAATTCCAATTATTTGTCAGTTTCTAGGTATCCTGTAGAGAATTGATCGTCACATTTGGCTTTTTCAAACAAGGTAGTGGCCACTGTCCGTCGTCCATTGATTTCCTTTTAAATAGTAAAATCCCGCTAAAACGGAGCTATTTTTGGAACGTTACTATATTTAGATGACACACACAATGATGACGTCACAAACACACAGAGGATACATGAAACACCGTCGATCTAGCGCAACCCGAAATTCACGCCGCAATAAAATTGTCACGATCATCGAGACGCTCGCAAAGGCGAATGACATTAACGATAATATTAGAGGTTATCCGCATGAGACACACCTCCACGTCCTTTCGGGTCTATCAGATCGGAGCCGACCAACTTATATTGAGAATTAAAGGCCTGTCTTCAAATGAATTTGTCGTACAGTGGAGGTTTCGTTAATACCATGCCTCGATGCATCCCTTCCACGATATATAAGGCATAGTTTTTGAGAATACATGGGAATTTGACAAAGTTACGGCACCTGTAGTGACTGCATGCCTATTTTCAGTGGTCAGAGATACCTACCTTGTTATTATCTATTACATTGATGTGAACAAAAAAAATCAGATTTTTTTTAGTTCACTTTTAAATGTTATTTTATGGTATTTTGACAATGTTTTGACATTTTTGAGATTGTTTTGGCCAATATTCAATATGTTTCTGTGTAGTTGCAGACGGGAAAGGGGGGGGGGGTAGTGGGATAGCACACGACAAACACCTATGAGGACAACGTGTATCTAGATTACCCGCAAAACAAACGAATATATGAGATTGCAGATAACGTTTGCGAAACGCTTCGTTATGAATCAAGATATATTATTTTCTACATTATCACTTAACACAAAAATAGACGTATCTAACAATCAATGACATTGCAGTACAATATCCCAATGTTATTTATAACCTTTCTATTAATAGCCACACACAGAAACCCAAGAAGTGTATTTTGCAAACAACAAGCACATTAATTAACTTTAACTCATAGCTTGGATTCTATGTCAGACAACGAGTCAATTTTCGTCTGACTACCCTCAGGGGTTATCTTAACGAATGCCTGTCCATTAGATGTCCAGCAGCTGCTGACTTTCTTCTCATTCTGAAGTTCAATCAGGCAACCAACTAACTTGAAATTTGCCTTTAATTTAGTGTCAATGTCAGCCTCCGTTGCTATTCTTGTCGGCCTGCACCGGGGCGTAATCTTTGCATATACGTTCCCGTTGTGAGTCCAAAAACTATCAATGTTTTTCTCACCTCTGATGGTGTCCAGTGTCTTAACAAGACCCAGATTTCGTAAGATCTTCCGTGATGAACGTACGGTCAGCGTTCCCTTTAAGGTTCTACTTATTCGCAAACACTGCTTAGCAGAGTAACTCCTGAATTCCACAATGATCTGTCAACGACCTTTAGCACTAGGGCGACCGACAGGGTGGCATCACAGGCGTTCGGCGCGTGCTACCCCCCCCCCCCCTTCTAGTCCCCCAACCCCTCTCTACAACCCTACAACCCAAAAAATGAATAAAAGACACTACAACATGCATACATATGGTCAAATCATCATAATATAGCATAACAACTAGTTTCTGACAACCGCCTCTCAGTGTCAAAATATATCATAGGAAGGTAGACATGAAAACCCAGTGGAAATCACCACCGTACTTGCTCTAGAGCCTGTAACTTGGCTAAATCTTGATCAATTTTAACAATTTATGGCTCTTTTTTCGTGAGAAAGATGCCTCTATTGAAATAATAACCAACAATAACCACTGCCCTTCCAATATAATAACTATGTCTCTTTAAACATCAAACACGAGTTGGTCGGACAAGATCCGATAGATGCGAGAGCACTATTTGACAAGAGGAAAACTGCGTAAATTCCTTATAGACCCAAGATTTATCTATCCATATCAACAAAATACGTTAAAATATTAAACTTACCAAGTTTACAGTATGTATATCGATGTTTTTATTCCGTGACTATGGAGCGGTATTTGGGTCAGTTTATACTGCTATCTACATATATGCTAGTTGTTAATTTAGATATAAATCTCATTTCGATGTTGTTAAATACAATATATCTATTTAAACTTCTATTTTAATATCTTTTCCGTTTTTCAAAAATCTTATATTTCATTCGCAATCTCAGAAGCTAACCGCCTTATTCTACATTCCTCATTCTATATTCTTCATTCTATATTCTTAATTCTTATCGCTAAACGGTAAATGTTTCAACTCAAATTTTTACGAAACTAACTCACCAAATACTAGCTCTAGCTACAAGTGCTTGATCACAACGTTAAACGGCATTAGATCATTGTTAATCATTGAAAATCATTGTTATGTACAGAATATAAAGCGTTTATTTTGTTTATTTAAATCTCATATTTGCTGAAGCTGTTTATTTAAATCTCATATTTGCTGAAGCTGAACAGCTGGCCTTCAAATTAGGGATCCCGAGTGCCAAAATAATCGAATGCTCCTTAATGCGACATGTCTAAATTTAGGTTTATATACAACTAAAATTCACTGATAAATAACAATTGCGGCCGCGGCCGAGTGGGTAAAGATGCTGGTAATTTACATGTTTGGTATTTGGTATTGATGGTTGGCGGTTCAAATCACAACAGTGACACAATTTTTTTTTTCTTTTGGAAAGTTCATTTTGGAGATTTCTTTTCTTTTTATCATTCTAAATGAACACTTCTTGATCGTTTCACGATTTTGTGTTTCATGATTTTTTTTTTTTAAAAAAAATCTGTTTGGGTGTCGAATTTGGGGTCCCCCATGTCGAAATAAGGAACCCAAAGCAGATCAAGTTAGTAACGTATTTCACTGCAAACTCATACACGTTTCATAAGCAATAGTAATTCAAAAACGGTGGTAAATGTACGTATTTCATTGTTGCCATGTCGAAGTACAACAAACTATTATCGTTACGACGAATATGTGTCTTAAGGTGTCGAAATAAGGGCCCTTTTCTCTACATATAAGCAGAGGTGTCAAACCCAGTATTTTAGCAAATAACATTTGGGCGTTTCGAGAAAGCAAACACGCTAATATTTGGTTTGTTTATATAGAATCTATGCTTTTTGTATGCATGAATGCGGTAAATGTAACCCTTTCCCTCATATGAACGACTTTTGACTCCTTTGCAAACAGAGCCAATTTTCGTGATGCCATGATAAATTACATCTAGGATCTAGATCTAATTCATATTCTTACATTCATAATTTATTCATTTTACATGAATAGATGAGGGAAAGTGTTAACCTTTATCATACCATGAGTGAATCCAAGATTGATTTTGCATGCAGTTTGGATCTAGATCAGACACCGGGTGGTTCAGTGCGGCCTCAGTTTCAGTTTCAGTTTTATTTCAAGCAAATCGGCAATGCAATTGCCTTTGGCCATATACAATTTCATAGTGAAAATGGCTACACATACAATATATTTACACATACATATAATTTACAATTTAAGATATTATGGAACAGTATCAAAAGTTAGCAAGGTATTGCTACGTGAACAGAAAGCATATTTCAAATATTTACAAAGCTTTAACAATTTAGCTTTGTTTCCAATAGACATAATACTCACACATTTGTTTAGTGAAGGCCACGAAATAATACCCAAATACTTATTACGAATGTGAGAATAATTGTTACAGCATAGTAAGAAATGATACTCAGATTCAACAACCATAGTATTACACATTCTACACAATCTGTTTTCTCCATTTACACCGGCATAACGCCCAAATTCAATTTCCAAGGAATGAGAACATAATCTAAAGCAGGTTAAATACTTTCGAAGTGTGTCATCTGCCACTAAGTCTAGATAAGTTAGTCAATCTGCTTGACACCCCGATTGCGAATAGTGAAGAAGGAATATAAAATGTCTGATCGGGGTCTGCTCTGTTTGCTTATGAAATGGTTTCTGATTCTACAGTTTCTGCCATAGCTAAAAGTCCACGTGTTCACATCAGCCATTTTAAACACTATTCTAATTGATTTTCATGACGACATTATTTCCTATATGAATATTCAATAGGTACGGGGTTAATCGGAGAGCTATCATTGGTACTTGATTGCCTGTACAGTTTGTGCACATTAGCATATCTCTACAAATATTTTCTGAGTTTAAAATTAATGCAGGACGAAAGTTATAAACAGCAGCCTTCTAATCAGGATCTACAGTAAAACCCCGTCTAAACCGGGCGTTAAATTCAGTATAAATTCAGAATATATTCTGTACATAAATTCAGTTTAATGCATCAAGATCTGAAGCTGAGTCGATTCTGAGGTTCATTTGATTTGTCGTTTCGGAGTTATGGCCCTTTTACTTAAAAAATAATGCAAATACATGCAAATGGTTTGTCCGCTGTTTTCTGGGAAAACTATTTGACAGATATTAATGAAACTTCACACAAATGTTTAATGCATCAAGATCTGAAGCTGAGTTGATTCTGAGGTTCATTTGATTTTTCATTTCAGAGTTATGGCCCTTGTCCTTAAAAATATGCAAATAGTTTGTCCGCTGTTTTCTGGGAAACTATTTGAGAGATATTAATGAAACTTCACACAAATGTTTAATGTATCAAGATCTGAAGATTAGTCAATTCTAAGGTTTATTTGATTTGTCGTTTCGGGATATGGCCCTTGTATATAAAAAAATAATGCAAATACATGCAAATAGTTTGTCCGCTGTTTTCCGGGAAAACTATTTGAGAGATATTAATGAAACTTCACACAAATGTTTAATGCATCAAGATCTGAAACTGAATTGATTCTGAGGATCATTTGATTTTTTTGTTTCAGAGTTATGGCCCTTGTCCTTAAAAAATAATGCAAATACATGCAAATAGTTTGTCCGCTGTTTTCTGGGAAAACTATTTGAGAGATATAATGAAACTTCACAAAAATGTTTCATGCATCAAGATCTGATGCTGAGTCGATTTTGAGGTTTATTTGATTTGTGATTTCGGAGTTATGGCCCTTTTACCTAAAAAATAATGCAAATATATGCATATAGTTTGTCCGCTGTTTTCTGGCAAAACTGTTTGACAGATATTAATGAAACTTCATACACATGTTTAATGCATCATGACCTGAAGCTAATTTGATTCTGAGGATCATTTGATTTGTTGTTTCGGAGTTATGGCCCTTGCACTTAAAAAAATAATGCAAATCTATGCAAATATGAGGATGGCCATAACCTTTTCATTTGAAATGATATTTACTTCAATTTTTTATATGGTTAAACCTTAATGTGAATTTTCACATATATTGCGGGGGTTTTGATATGTCATTTTATTTTAAAATTATGGTCCTTGAACTTTGTGTGTTTGTTGCTTTGTTTGTCGGTCAACTTTTAGTTTGTCTGCTGTTTTCTGGGAAAACTATTAAAATGATATAAATGAAACTTAACATAAATGTTTTAAGCAACAAAATTTGAAGCTGAGTTTATTTTGAGGTTCATTCAGTTTGTCTTTAGAGATTTATGGCCGTTGCACTTTACAACAATCTGCAAAAATGAGGATTAGCTGTAACATTTTTATTTAATAAGATATTCACTTCATTTTTTTAAAAAGAAATAGTATCACCTTAATATGGAAATCAAGATCTGAAGCACAGATTAGAAAATGTCAACACTTATAAGGCATGTTGAATCGGAGAAAGTTTGCAAGTGAGCGTATTATGTACCGTATGCGGTACTCTTGTTAAAGTTTGTCCCACTTAAGAGTAAAAATCCTACAAATTAAGGTGTATAAATAAATGTTTCAGTCGAAGCCGGCTAACTTCGCACGTAGATCACTCCGTAACAAAACAAAATATGCTTTACAATTTCGAAACAGAAAGAAACAATGTCATTTGTTATTGAATACTTCGTGCATTATGTTTTTTCTAACCAAACTGATCGGATTGTCCTTGATAAATTGATTTGCTGCATTAAATGACCACAGCGAATGGAACGTTAATAATTGGGCGAAAGTAATCTAAAAGTAGAACAGAAATCAAAGTACTGGAGGTACTCGTCAGGGGCTCGTTTCTTCTAAACAAATTGGCTTGTGCTTATAGGTTAATTGTATTAACACTTTCCCTGTTGCATATTCACGTAAGAAATAATGACACTATGAATAGTTCTTATTATTGTTTTTTATACTGACAGGATTATTGTGGTATTGATAGAAACTAGAGTCGAGCCTATTATAATTCCATAAGTGAATAGAGAAGATCTTCGACCTTGATCAGATGCATGGCTCTTGTAGGAGCTGTCTGATCTGGGTCTACTCCATTTACAATGCGTGAAATCACGTTTAAATGAGGGAAATAGTTAAGCAAAATAAAAGATGCTCAACAGCATTTTCTTTTATTTCTGATTTTACAGAGGAGGTGAGATATAGATAATATTTCTACATGACGTTATTTCTTTCTTACGGATTGACCTCCGTTGAACAAGTAGTCTGCTCTGCCAGAAAAATTAATATAACCTACATATTAACATAATATACTGAAATATTCATGAACTCTGCTTACAGTTTACATTATAAAAAGCGTAAGATATGTCATTCCGAAACATCTAATGCTTATAAATTGTAGTTAAGACTTGAAAAATGACGCATCAAAATGACGGGAGTAAATAACGTTTTGATGACATAGCCACTATTTCGATTCAAATAGACATTTTAATGTTCTCTTCTAATTTCATTCATTCTCAGTGCTATTACATGTGTAATGTCATTTTCATGATGCTGTGGTTTACTGATAATTAAATTCGAAATCTATAGACTTTCCTTCAAATAGGAACCAAAACCAAATTCGTCAAAACCTCAATCAATGGTTAATCTGAATGGATTGTTTTAAATCATCTTAGAAGTGATCAGAGGCAGGTTAGTATTAGATCTACACATTATTAATTTACTTGTCAAAAGCTGTGAAGTATATGGTATGTATATAGCATGCTGTTATTAATACCGTGGTCATTCTATTTCGTGATGAAAGTTTAATTGGAAAGCCCGATTCTATACGTGATCCTTATTGGCTGCGGCGATCGCCGCATCCTCTCTTATATAGGTTTTAAAAGTCTTCATGAGTTTCTGCAGGATTAGTTTTTATTGAAATGTGTGATAGAAAATTCCAACTAGTATTTGATTTTATTTCATTTATTTACTGCATTGTAATATATTTTCCCCGGCGGTCGCACATATATTTGATGGACATTCAAAATGGCCATGATTCAATTTACTGCAGACCACACTCCAGATTTACACTCAACTGCAGGTCATTTTTAAGACACTATGTGTTCCAACTACCTTCTGCACTCTTAGCAATTAAAGGCATTTCAAAAGGAATGTTGACCCATTAACCCCATGCTGTGTATTTTGGGAGCAGACTGTCAGGCATCTGATACACAAACTGATAAGGCGGGCTACCATCACAGAGGATCAATGTATAATTGCATAACTTCATCTCGTATGACTATGGACCCTGACTGGACACTGCTGGATACTGTGTATATAGGGGGGGGGGGGGGGGGCACTTATATAAGGAGCTTTGAAATGCCTTTAACTCTTTCAATGCCTGAGAATTGCCGTCTGCTAGACATATTTTCGTCTGCTTCAAGTTTTAGAATGGACGTTTGTTTCATGTCTTTATAAAAAGATAAACAGTGTGTCAAACAGTTTGGATCCTGATGAGAGACCGAGTTACTCGCCGTCTAATCTGGATCCAACCTGTTTTTCATATGATATTACAGACCCATTTATGGTAATGAAGGGGTTAATGTCTGCAAATATTGTCGTCTGCTTATTTTTTTCCTTCAATATCTATTCAAAAATAAATGTCAAGAGTGAAAAACAGTTTTGACACTGATGAGGTGCCAAGTTACTCGGCGTCTCATCTGGATCCAGAATGTTTGCAAAGAGTGTAATAATTGCTAAGAACCAAAGCAAAAGAAGCTGAAACAAAACTCATACCTGTTTAGAGGAACAGTTGCTTATATTTCAGAAGTCAGTTGATTGTCTTTGGTCAGAACTTTGTATGCCCTTGCATAATCAAAATTACTAAATAATAATACTACTATCTGTTTTATCTCCTACCCTGCTTAAACATGCTTTACGCAGCCATTTTACGATTGAGTAAAACCTCGCTTGTATCTAATTATTTACATTGTATCTAATCATTTACTTCAAAGAAACCTGTTTTACACTGTCGCTACCAATGCGGCATTTGTGATTACCTAGGCAAACAGTTTAGATCGAGATGAGATGTCAACTAACTCGTCAGGGTGTGTTTATTACTGTCGTAATGTTTTTCGAAGAAAAGGGGAGAACCTTAAACAAATGAAAATTGTAGCAGACGACAAATTTTGCAGACGACAATATTTGGTAGCTAAATAGTTTTCGCCTTCGCAAACAAAGCAGACTCAGATCAAACGGCTCCAGAAGGCTCTTATCAGGATCCAAGCTATTTGACTTTCATAAGCTCTGAAATACTCAAAATTGCAGAGCATTCAAAACTGAGCAGACATTATACTTTCACAGCGATATAGGATAAATCAGTGTTTGCCGTATTCTGGCACTGCTACCTGTCAGTATATCGTTACCTATCTATGATGCACTGTTGCAAGGACATGTTCTTCTATCGTTTCGTGTTACCTTGCATATGTTATATCTGTTTGTCTCTACTGTATTGTTTTGTCCATTTACAAATGTATTGTCTTACATTGTACATAATTTGTTTGCGTAAATGTATAGTTTATATATTCACATGTATGTTATCTTGGCTCTCCTATAATGGAGGAAATAAAAATCAGAGAGAGGGTAGCGCAAACAGATAATGATATTGTAGTCGAGCTATTGTATTCCAAGGGCAGGAGACACCAGAACATACATTTTAATGTAGTCACTTGGTTTCACACCAGTCCGGGGGAAATAATAACAGATGGGTTAGTTGAGAATCAAAAACCCAACCGGATATACAGTTGCAAATAAAACATTCGTTACAGTGGGTTTTGTACTTTAGCCCTGATGTCTCAGTTTTGTTATTGCACATGTACGTATTATTTTTCCTTGTTCTCCAAACTTACTTACTATTTAGTTGTATTTGTTATCAGTTTCAACAGTTTTAGAGAAATCGAATTGATTGGAAAGGTTGGTGGCCTAGATACGGTGGCACATGTAAGTTGCTGTAACTATTAGTACTCAATAACGGTAACAATTAAATGAAGGTGAGTGAATCTGAAATATACGAAAGCCGCCTCATCTATTATTTATACATATCAACTCAGGTCTTAGTTCTAGATACTAATGTATTATTATTTAGGGCGATTATATGGAGAGTGAAGCAGAAGAGAACATGGTAATTATTCGATGATGTATTCCCGTTAAACTAGAATGTACCGGTGCTAAAAATCAATTACTTTATTTTCATCCTGCTCGCCCTTTACACCTGACGTCACCGTGTTAGTTTTGTCGCCATTTCTAAATGACAACAATAAACATAATAATAATAATGAATTACATGTATAACTAATAGCATTCTCCAAGACGAGTTTAATATCAGTTTGTTCAAAATGACTACAAACATCATATTCTTTTTACCACATAACTTATTTCGACAAAAACTACCGTTTTTGACTGGTCCTGCATGTATATATATTATTATTATACTGCAAAGTAAAATACTCGATTTTGAATGGTCAATAAGCTATGTTTAAAGAGTCGTGTATCCCTCAAAACTATTATGTACATGTATATACGGAGTCATCAGCAACAACTGAATTCCCCCTTCGAGGACCTCGCTTCCTTGCTACAACAAAGAAAATGGCCGACCGGCTTCATTTCGTCGATTCGATCGAAACAACCACTCTCAAACGAAATAACAAGAGTTTGGGGCGGAACAAAGTTATCCATTGAGAAACATTTTTGTTATAGTTGTTGTATAACAATAGTAGTATAGTTCGGCCTTTTTCACAGAATGCCTGGCGCTACTGGCGCTGTCACGTGACCGATGACGTCACATCGAGGTCACATCGAGGTCATGTCCATCCCGCATTCCTATGACGTCACACTAGAGGTCAAGGCCACCCATCCCACCGGGGGTCATGACCATCCCGCATTCCATGCCCGCAGCCCCTGCCACCATCCCGCATTCCTATGACGTCACAATAGGGAGGGTATCCTATGACTGCCTAAGAACAATGCGCAGGGCGTCACGCTCATTGACCGTGACATAACAATAGACTAGAACAATCCATAGAGGTCACGCTGACCATCCCACATTCTTAAGACTAGAGCCCTAGAACAATAGGGACGGAATCGTATGACACTGCCCAACAACAACGGAGGTCACCCCGACCATCCCACATTCCACCGTTGCTGGGTGCCATCCCGCATTCCACCATTGCCGGGTGCCATTTACTATAAAAACCTTATAGGACATTCGCAAACAGCGTAGACCCGGCGTTATAATCAGCTTTAGGATCGGTTTCACCTCCATATTCTATATATACCATTATAATAGCGATTTACAATTTCGGGACCCATTTTTATATAAAGAATATTCTTATTCTTCCGGTCAAAGGATTAGAACAATAGGTCGATCGAATTCGTTATAATAGCACTACACCTTTTAGATATAAAATCATATCAATGTCGGAATACCCGAGAGTATATTGACCTTCCACGCTGTCTATGATCCGATACAATGCCAGTCCTTTCGACCGTTTTGAAAGGCCACACTTTTTTACAAGTGGAAGGACAATGTTAAATTTAACAATGGGATCGAGTTAACGTCCCGACTCGTTATATCTTTTCCTTTGATACCCAAATTGAACTACTCTTTCCTCCTCCTCCTCCTCCTCATGAGGCAGCGCCTCCTCATGAAGCAGTGCCTCCTCCTCCTCCTCCTCCTCATGAGCAGCGCCTCCTCCTCATGAGGCAGTGCCTCTTCCTCCTCCTCCTCATGAGACAGTACCTCCTCCTCCTCCTCCTCCTCATGAGGCAGTGCCTCCTCCTCCTCCTCCTCATGAGGCACCGTCTCTCCCTCCTCAAGAGACATTACATGTACCTCTTACTCCAAAATTATTTTCAACAGCACCAGCGTTTCCAAATAGGTCCTAATACTTTATGATATGGAAGAACGGCGTTCTATAACAAGGTAAGAAACCTCGTAGATAAAACATAGATTGAACTGACGCGAGATGGAGCGGTCCAGGATCTTTCTTAGAATACATTATCTACTTGCCCTGGGGAAGGAGACGCCTAGTCATAGACGCACGATGATCCGTTCCATGACCACCGGACAGATGGAATGCCTTCAGATAATAGTTAAACAGATAGTGGACGGACAAATACCCATTTTAGAAAGGGACTTTAACTATTTTAGTCGTCACAGACGTTTACTCAGGACTTTGAAAAGCGAATGGGTGTCACTGCCTCGCAAGAAACTTTTACTGTTGGTGTGGCATGCCCTTATCCCTAGACTATTAAGACGTCGTTATATACGTTACGCTATAGGAAACGAAATAAGATCTTCGGAGGACTAACCTAGGTCAACGTCGTTTTTTGATTGTTTTTTTTTTATTTCCGCGCCCTATGGTTACACCAATATCCTACATAAAGGCGGCTCTTAACAAAACCGGCTCATTAGCAGTTTAGCGGGAAAGGAGTCAACATGACAAGATATCTGGATATATTTGAAATGAAAACACCCACCAAACGTTCAAAGTCAAAAATAAAACAAAGCCGAAGACATCCGTCAAACGCTCAAAGACGGATATATTTGAAACTAGACGGAAGACACCCGCCAAGCCTCTAAACGCGGATATGTTCGTTACACCTAAACTTCGCATTAAACCCATGCTTCCGGTGGATAGCACTGTGGCCAGAGCTAAAAGCATGCTACGGGGTCAGGGTCTATTAAAAAAGGAAAAGAATGTCGGCAAACTGCGGAGCAAACCACGGAGAAAAAGCCGGAATCCGGTTATTGGCAAGACATCCGAAATAATCATAATTAGGTGAAGACTATATTTAATCCGTGTTGACTCCATAGCTGTCATTTCGTGTAGAGTGACGCACGCGTGACCACGATGAAATGTCCGGATTGTCATCAAGATTTTTCTAGGAAGGATAATATGTAACGACACCAGAGACAAATGCATGATGGTTCTAATCAATCGTATCCTTCTCCTCAAGAATCGTTTACTCCTCAGCGAGCGCTTTCTACTCCTATTCTGCCATCGCCAGGGGGACGTCGGGATAACGCGGAACCTACTATTCTGCTGCACCCATTCACCATGATGATTTCCGGTCCAACGGGTAATTATATATTATAATATTTAGATTACTACAGTAAATTTGGTTCAATAAACAACAAACGTAGTTCCCATATAAGCGGTAATTTCATCGAGTTTTCTCCCTTTCAGCCTGCGGAAAGACGTCTTTTGTCAAGACCTTACTGCAGAAACATTCCGATAGAATTTGACCCGGTATACAGAGAATCGTTTACCTGTACAAAGGGTGGCAACCTTTGTATGACGTCATCGAGACCACAGTCTTACCCAGAGTGGAATTTATGCGAGGCATTCCCACTGACTTAGATGATGACGATTTCTTTGATCCTAACATCAATAACTTGTTGATATTAGATGACATTTACTCCGAGGCGGGGAAGGATAAGCGTATGACGGGTCTGTTCACTGAGGGCAGTCATCAAAGGTCGTTATCAGTGATCTCGACCTTTACGGAGTTAAAGATCCGACGCAAAAGAGAAATACCCAGTACATGGTCTTATATAACAATCCGGTAGACCGCCAGTGTACTTTGACTCTCGCGAGACAAATGTATCCCGGAAATGGCGAAATGTTCATGAAACTATTCGCCAAAGCGACAAAACTACCGTACCATTTCTTCTTTCTTGACCTTAAGCCTACGACACCAGAAACCAGGAGATTACAGCCGGATGTCATATGGCCAGATGATCCGAGACCACCGCCCACCCTTACAAGTCAAACCTACGTTCCGAATACGATACCGGAAACACCGCGCATACTTCCAGACACAGATGTGTCAGCCGTCTCCAGGGGAATAAATCCGATCATTAAAGACGTTTCCGATCATTCGAGAGACGTCACTCAAAGTGAACAGTTCGATAGTAATCAGAAAGAACTAAAACCAGATACCATGCTTTCCTGCGACGACTGTGGCGTGGTATTTGAACGCGGTTACGACCTACAAAATCACGTAAAACGTTGGTGTCCGGAACGCGAGGATCGATCTGAAGAACTGCCGCGTAAAAGGATGAAATTCCATTCCGAAGAAGATGACGACATATTCCAACACATGGATGAAGAAAATACATTTTACAAGAAACTAGCGCATTACGCGAGGGACCATAACGAAGATGAAAGACGGAAAAAGGTGGTCAAATACCAAAAGCGAGGACTATCCACCAAAAAGGCTACTGAAAAAGCCAATCAAGCTCTACGAGAAGAAGACGTGCGAGCGTTTCTGTCAAAATATGCCGTCTTGCTGTCATTTTTGTTTAAATTGAGAGACGGTTATCTTCATGACAAAATTAGGAATACGATCGAGAAATACCTCGAGCGAGATATGAATTTAGAGAAAGCCATCCGGTTGAGTTTAAAGAAGTATAAACATCATTTCGAAGAGATCGTGGAAGGGAAAGATGATGACGTCACTGGTGACGACACCAACAAAGAAGAAGAAGAAGAAGAAGAAAACAGCGAAGAGGATGACAGCGATGTCGAGGAAGACGAATAAAACGGCAAAACGCGTCGATATTCTTTCATTCCGTACTGAAACTCTGACACTTTTAATCATGGCGAGAGACAAGAGAATCCCACCGCCTCCCGGCATCCCAAAACGCAAATGGAGCGTCACCAAAAAGCGACGTATCATTAGAAATATAGAAAAGTTGTCAAAGACGTATCAAAAGCGAAATATTACCAAACGGTCCAAGAAAGATAAGATTACGCATTCGAGATATAAGCGAACGCAATCGTAGATCATCTGACGTCACTGACGGGCTATTTAATATCCAACTCCGATAGGCGAGGCTTCACTCCTTCTCTAGTCAGCCATGGAACAAGTTCACAGAAATGCCATAAGAAAAAGCTGGACGACCATCGTCGAGTCTTTAACGTCGGAACAAGTATCCCGCATCGTTGATGTTCTAGTCGAACAGAATATCTTGACATTGGGTATGAGAGAGGAAATAGAATGCGAAGTTCGCGCGAGATCTAGAACCAGACAATTGTTAAGCGTCGTGCAAAAGAGAGGACCCAGCGCCTTTCAATCTCTAGTAAATTCCCTTTTAATCGTGGAGGAAAAACATATCGTCGAAGTTCTTCTGTCGAATTTAGAAAGCTGTTCCAAGGGTCATATTCCTGAACGGTTAAATAGAGAATCCGGGGTTGAAACGAAGGAAACTGTATTACATGTACAAAGAGATGCACTAGTCAGTGGTGAAACGGATAACGATGAGGGTACACTCTGCAAGATTTGTATGGAAATGGAATTTCGATAGCACTGAGTCCCTGCGGACATATGTTTTGTTCCGCATGCGGAGACAGATTTCGTCATAGAGGAGCCTGTTGCTCCTGTAATCGATCAGTTTACGATACTCTTAGAATTTTCGTTTAATTACCACACTCCCCAGATTATAAAAATAAGAAGAAAATGGACCAAGAATGAGTCATCAACGGGTTTCTGAATTTACTACTCTTTTTAATTATGCTACATTGACAACAGTCGTTTACCGATTTTAATTGAAATGCCATTATTGTAAAGTGTAACCGGGGGACGGCCCTAATCCCCGTCACACTGTATTGAGCGGGGCTAATAAAACGTAATATATCATTTCGCCATTTTTTTTTAAGTTCCTCTCCATTTACATCCAATTTTACGGAACGAGTCATTTACAGATACAGAGTATACATTAGGCTCACCACGTGTCATTACTCTCTCTCATAGTTGGAAGCCGTCAAACTAAAAGCCAAACTTTCTTATAGAATATCGCATCCTAAAAAGACATTGTTCCGAGTCGAAAGAATCAAACAGACATACATACAGAGAGAGAGAGAGAGAGAGAGAGAGAGAGAGAGAGAGACAAAGACAGAGACAGACAGAGACAGACAGACAGACAGACAGACTGACAGACGAGAGAGATGGAGAGAGGCAGACAGAGAGAGACAGACAAACAGACAGACAAACAGATAGTGAAACAGTGTATACAACGATTTAGACCGCTTGTAAACGGTGCAATGTTACCATAGAATTTGTGTGTAATACGCTTCTGCTCAAAAGTAACATCTAATCAACTTTATCCGATAATATTCAGTACTCATTGCGCCATATAGTTCAAATTTTATTTCGCTTTAATGAGTACCCGCGAGTCTCATCACTCAATGCTCATAGATTATATACTATTAACCCAGACGATATATATATTGTCACGATGCTGCCGGAGCAGAAGACTTAAAAATGTGGGAGTTATGTAAACCACGAATACTGCAGTGAAGTTTACAAGTTTTTACTTTACATACTCTAACTAAAACATCAACTAAGTATAATATGGTATAACAATTTTTGTTTCTATCAGATCTAAAGTATTTTACTGCTGCTGCTGTCTTTCTGTTTCTTTGACTGTAGATAATAAATTGACAGTTTGTTCCTAAAGCACTTGGATCATAAAACTCAATTCACTAGCTGTCACTATTTGTTCATTCTCTATATAACTCCTGGTCAACTGCCAGTCACCAAACATTCATCTATGATAATTCGTGGCCGTCTTTCCTTCGATGAGGATCAGGCTTGTCACCTAATTAGCCCTTCTGCACGTCTGCTCTACCGTAGACCCGTTATGGCTCTCTTAAGTTCTCAGCAATGTCCTTAACCCTCCGTAATGGGATCTATAATGAACATTGGTAAAATGCGCTTACCAAATGTTTATCCTTAAACCTTAC
Organism: Azorinus chamasolen; assembly: GCA_963576725.1. Taxonomy (NCBI): domain Eukaryota; kingdom Metazoa; phylum Mollusca; class Bivalvia; order Cardiida; family Solecurtidae; genus Azorinus; species Azorinus chamasolen. Next base: position 51,251,471 of record OY755238.1, on the reverse strand, counting down.
ATAATATTTGCAGCAGACAACACAATTGTTGACAGACAACAGTTTCAGTTAATAGTATAAAGTATTGTCTGAAGTACAGACATATTCATGAATTGCTCTATATGAGATACCTACACAGTTTACATCTCCTGTTATTGCTTGTTATATAATGCATATTAACTCTAATTTCTAAAACAGCAGTTATAAAACGTAAATTATTTCTTCATTAAGATATACATGTAATACATTATTGAAAACAATAATTATAAATGAATACTATCAACATACCCCATTCGTCCGTAACATGTACTTGTTACACGTACTCGTCCTTTCATATCTTTCTATCTTTCTTATTTCCTTCCCTTTGCACTCACAAACTTTCACTACGATCTTAATTGTCTGGTGTCTTTCTAGCATCTGACTCTCTCAGTCTCTCTCACACAAACATTGTCCCTTAATTAGACTAATCAAAACAGACGCTGCATTGTTTTGATAACGGTCTGAATTCTCATGACTTTTCTCTTTCATACGTCTTACTTCCACTCATAAAGCTTATTATCCACACATGCAAACTCCGAGTTGTCAGTTACAGATTAGCAAGTGTCCGCATGACTGGTTTGCCAATTGTTTAAGAGAATTTAATGGGCGCAGAGTCTCTGGTAAGGGAACTTTATAACACCAACTGATCTGAGCTAACCTTTATACTCAGACACACTGGCAAAGGTATTTACACGGGCTTTAAACCTTTAGCATCCAACTGAATTTTCTGACACATCCCCCCACTTAAGATGAAAATATAACTTTTCTATCTCATTCTATAATACATGTAGCTATTTACACTTATGCAGCTTAACTTTAGTTTTTTCCACTTCTACTCAAGTAATCAGCACCAACGTTATCCTTCCCTTTGGTGGCTACAACTGTAAAGCGGTATGCTTGCAACAGTAGTGCCCATCGCATCAGTCGACCATTGCTTTCCTTTGACTTGTTCAGATAGACACGTGGCATGTGGTCTGTTTCAAGAAGGAAATGTTTACCATAGAGATATGTGTGAAATTTCTGTACACCCCAGATAACGGCTAAACATTCCTTTTCTACCACAGAATAGTTAATTTCTCTAGGCAAAAGCTTCCGACTTGCATATGCTACTGGAAACTTACCTCCATTTGTTTCTTGCAATAGAACAGCACCGATACCTGCATTTGAAGCATCTGTTCGCATTATGAACTGCTTTTCTAAGTTTGGCATGCGAAGAATGGGTGCCTTTGTAAGGTTATCCTTGAGTTCTTTAAATGCTCTGTCATGTTGAGAATTCCATCTCACTTTGTTCGGTTGCCCGTTTTTGGTGAGATCCGACAATGGGGAGGCCTTGGCAGCAAAGTTTGGAATAAACTTCCGGTAGTAGCTTGCCATGCCAAGAAACGATCTTACCTCTGTTTTTATTGTTGGTCTGTTTGCCTTCAGGATGTCATCAACCTTTTCTGGATTAGGTTCTATTTGACCTTCAATTACCTTGTGGCCAAGGAAATCTAACTTACCATATGCCAGCATGCATTTGGTTGGCCTTGCAGTTAATCCTGCACTTCTGAGCCTTGTGAACACCTCTCTTAGAATATGCATGTGTTCTTCAAATGTCTTGGAGAAGATTAGGATGTCATCCTGAAAATTGTCAACTCCACTGACACCCTTTAGCAACTTTCTCATCATGCGGCTGAAATTTCCTGGTGCTGTAGCTAATCCAAATGGCATTCGTTTGAATTGCCACAATCCCTTATAATCCTGCTATCTTCGGCAACAGGTATCCGCCAATAACCCTTTGACAGATCAATCCGAGAGAAGTAACGACAGTCATTCAGCTTCGCAAATATTTCGTCTTGGATTGGCATTGGTTCAGCATCAAATTCCGTGATTTGATTAAGTTTTCTGTAGTCAACACAGAAACGATTTGTGCCATCTGGCTTTCTGACGACCACCACTGGACTACTGTATGGTGACTCAGATGGTTCAATTATATCCATTTCTAGCATCTTGTCAACTTCCTTGTCAATTGTATCCTTTACTGCATGAGGAACTGGATATGGTTTTACTCGAAATGGTTCTCCTGAAGTTGTTTCGATTTTGTGCTGAACCAAGTTTGTCTTGCCTGGAATGTCTGTTAGGATGTCTTTAAAGTCGTTCAGCATTAGTTCTAGCTCTTCTCTTTGATCCCTATCAATATTAGTTCCAATGTTGACATTCTTTTCTGTTTCACCTTGCTGTGTTCGCGGAAACTCCATCTCTGTCTCATGCTTTTTTAATCCACTGACCGCATTACCCTCAGTGCCTTTGTCATCAATGGCACCCTCGTCAATGACAGCTGCGCCTACGTGGAACAATATTCCAGCTTCATCTTCCACCACATTGGTGATATTCATCCCATTTGCCATTTGCTGGTCAGTTGAACCTTCATGCCTTTCTGTGTACTTCTTCAGCATGTTTGCATGGTACACTTTCTCCTTCCCTTGTATTTTCAGTTTATAGTCCACTGCTCAAAATCTTTTGCACAACCTCAAATGGTCCTTTCCATTGCATTAACAACTTGTTTGAATTTGTTGGCAGCAGTACTAATGCTTTGTCTCCGACTTGCATACTCCTAACCTTTGCTCGTTTGTCAAAATTCTTCTTGTATCTCTCTTGGGGTCTCTCAAGTCTAATACATATTGGTATATCGTTCTCACTTCTGGCTCCTCCAGATCTTTCGTCATCAGCTCCTTCAGAATCATCAATGGCCCTCTGACTGTTCTTCCGTAAAGAAGTTAAAAGGTGAAAACCCAGTACCTGCTTGCGGCGCTTCTCTGTATGTGAATAGTGCTGGAGCAATGAACTTTTCCCAGTCCCTTGGTCTCTCAATACAAAGCTTCTTGATGATGGATTTCAGGGTTCCATTGAACTTTTCCACTAGACCGTTACATTGGGCGTGGTATGGCGTTGTTGTAAGCTGCTTCATTGAAAGAAGTCGACCAACTTCTTTCATTAGTCCTGAAGTAAACTGCGTACCTTGATCACTAAGGATTTCTTTCGGGACTCCGACTCTAGTGATATAAATAAGAGACTAATCTTCTGGCGTTTTTATTATTATCTCTTAATAATACATTTGATTGAAGGGGTACTATAATTTGCACAGATTTGTATCAAAGTTATAATTATACCGTATGATAATGTACTGTAAACGTATTTAAAACGATGTTTTCCGAACTTGCAATCATCACAGGTCACTAAAACCTTCCTTAAATGTGCCATAAATATATCTGTACTTACTGTGGAGACATTGCTAAGAAATTAAATGCAAAAAAGTGTCGAAATGGTCAAAATTACGGTTATTTTATACTATATAGAGATTTTATTACCTTTTTGCACTCATTTGACCTTTGACCTAGTTTCTGACCTTCAAAGAGGGTTTTGGCAGTGGCATGGACCAGAAACACAAATGATTAGTATCTGGCAACACAATTATGGTATTCAAACATTTCTACTAAAAAATGCCATGGACCTCGAAAAATAAGCGACTTTTTTACACCTCGGATGCCCAACTATTGTAGCCGTCAGTGATTTGTATTCTAAATAACTACCCCGCGACCTGGCTGACATCTGTAAACAGCTTGGATCCAGATGGAACGGTGGGACACTCAGTGTCTCTCACCTGGACCCAACTATTTTACTATCGGCCAATAGTTTTTCTAAAACTTGATCGAATCGGAGTAGTCAAACTGAACAGACCCAACTTTTCACTCGTGTTTTTTCACAGCAGGGTTATGGTTACGGTTAATACAGAGAAATACTCTACTATCTATTAAAGTATATACATTCCTCGAAACTACCACTCTAATTGCTTAAGACGGGATCGGGTCACAAGTTCTTACAACATTAGAAACTCATCCCCTCCTACACAGCCTTACATGGCGGTAGTATATATTTACAACAACGAGATAGAGAGAGGGGGGAGAGAGAAAGAGAGAGACAGACAGACAGAAAGAAAGAGACAGAAGAGAGGGAGAGATAGAGATCAATATTTGTGATCAAGGACGGTGAATGTAAAGTTAGAAGTAAGCATATGTTAATATGTAAACTCTTTTTAAATGTAAGACGGGGGTACGTATCAAATATTAACAACCTCAGACAGTATAACAAGTAAATATTTGTGTTTGTTTTATAAATAACCTCAATATAACAAGTAAATCTTTGTGTTTGTTTTATAAAGCAATGAACAGCAGCAAACACGGTTTTATTGGAAAAATCGCCTTTTCAAAGTACATTTGTACAAGCATGCCTGTATTTAGTAGATAGTAATTACGTGTATTATAAAGATAATGCTATTTTCTTAATCTGGAAAAATCTCCAATGGAAAAAATAATGAGCACATTCAAAAATGAGGGTCTGACCGATATGATTATTAACTATATCATTGTTAAAATTAATGCAATTATTTCTGGTTCGAGCATGTATAACTGATAATAACATATTTCCAGAATAGAACTAAGAAGGAATAATCTGATACTGAGACTCTCTACGTAAAGCAATTTTGAAAGAACTGAAGGTATCTAAATGCCTTAGGTCATGGCTACAACTGTTCCAAAGAAGTACTGAGAATGGAAAACATGTACATGGATTTTGCGAGATTGATGTACGAAATATTGGTCTATTTACATACAGGTCCATTCCAATGAAAATGATATAAAGTATCACAGAACATATGCAAACATAATCAATAGTTTCAAGCTGTTAGGTTTATTACAGAGCGAACGAAATAATCAGTGTTTTAAAGGTATACATCGGAGTTGGATGATGCACTCATTGCATTGTATTCAAGATACACATAAACATGCTAAAACATCACGATACACATAAGCATGCTAAAACATTCACGATACACAAAGCATGCTTATACATTCACGATACATATAAGCATGCTAAAACATTCACGATACACATAAGCATGCTTATACATTCACGATACATATAAGCATGCTAAAACATTCACGATACACATAAGCATGCTTATACATTCACGATACATATAAGCATGCTAAAACATTCACGATACACATAAGCATGCATAAACATTCACGATACATATAAGCGTGCTAAAACATTCACGATATACATAAGCAGTATGCTTAAACATTGATGATACACATACACATGTTAAAACATACACGCTATACATAAGCATGCTAAAACATTCACAATACACATAAGCATGCAAAAACATTCACGATATACATAAGCAGCATGCTAAAACATTCACGATACGCATAAGCATGCTAAAACATTCACGATATATATAAGCATGCTAAAACATTCACGATATATATAAGCATGCTAAAACATTCACGATATATATAAGCATGCTAAAACATTCACGATACACATAAGCATGCATAAACATTCACGATATACATAAGCGTGCTAAAACATTCACGATACGCATAAGCAGCATGCTAAAACATTCACGATACGCATATGCATGCTAAAACATTCACGATATATACATGTATAAGCATGCTAAAACATTCATAACATATAACATAACATAACATATCTTTTATTCGTCAAGTCTTCTTACAAGACACATGACAGCATGTACGGTCACGGTATAACTAACTACATGTACATGTAATTAAATGTAAATAAATGTAACTCTCTGCTCGCCATGAAGCTTCAACGAAATGTTTCCACTGGAAAAATCTCAGGGGCAAATAGATCAGGTGCCTTTGCGTTTCCGATAAGCTTGCAGAGAGTTAACATTTATAATATCAATAGCATACAAATATATCTCTGATTAACATATTATTATTGAAATGAGTACATATAAGTGTGCATAGTATCATGAATATAGTGTCAGAATAGAGAGCTTATATAGGCTGTTGAGGAGGAGAGAATATTTTGTAGTTGTTGCGTGTGGTTACTGTTGTCACTGTTGTTGTCTACATGGTTTGTTCAGAGGAATTCTTTTTTTTTCTTGCTAAAGTTTGGATCCAGATATGTCATTTCTCCATATAATCAGGACTGCTTAACCCTTTCCTTCAAGAATATGCCACATATTAGGCCATGCTACTATGAATATTAATTGGTATTCTTCTAATGGCATATGAGCATCAGGAAGGTGGATCTTGACAGAATCTGTTGAAGCATATCCGTATTATATTATCAGCGAACAAAGCATATCCTGATCGGACGACTCCTATAGGAGTCGTCTGATCCGGGTCTACTCTTGTTTGCAGAGTATAGAAAAGTATGAAGTAAAGGGTTAGTAGTGTAGATATGGTTTAAACGAAGGCAAAGGGAGTTCTGCATAAATGAAACAGGGGGCATAATTTGCAAACGACCAACCAATGCATACTAGTAAATTTGTGTAGGTATAAAGGGACTATCGCACCGTTTCGGTGGAATTTATCTAACACCGTTTGGGACAATGTTCAGGCATGCAGCGTCGATCCAGCAATTTAAGGTAGGTACAAATTATTCTAGTGCAATGAAAGCGTTTATGTGCTACAAGTTGATATATTTGCACTTTTGATTTGTAAAATCAGCACGCTGTATAGGTATACTACTGTTACCATGCACGGTTTGCAGATGTTATGAATGGCCTGTCTTTCACCATTGTCTAGCGGCGCCGGTGCACGCTTTGCCACGAGAAAATACCGTCTAAAATGTGTTTTAGTGTCTGGCATTTGTCCACTATAAGGGACTGTTCCTCATTATTATGTAATAATCTACACAGAATATACTTTTAATTCCTCGATACAGTGTGCCCGTTATGCGCTATTTTTAGCATTGATTTAGTACATTCCAGATTTATTTTTAGAACTGGGTTGGGTTTCCAGTCTAAAATTGTGCAAGACAGAATTTAACAAAGAGAGCAAGCAGTTTTAATTCGTTAGCATTTGAGGTAGACATGAGCTGTTTGTATTTATAAATATTTGGATTTTGTATGTAATATTGTTTTATGTGTATTTTCCTTTGTTGATTAAACTTGAAAATTCGGGGTCATATCCATTTTCATGATTTGTTTATAAAACGCATTAAAACATTTAAAAAGAAAGGTTATGATCCTATTATATTGCAACGCACTGCATGTTTGGTTATCGACCCTTTTACAGTCGGTAGCTACGCTTCCCTCTTTGCTTGCGCGATGACAGGCCGAGGGTAGTACTCTATGATGGTATACTCTTAAACTTGGATACAGGATGAGCTTACCAGACTCATGTATTACTTTTTCCCTGTCGTGCCCTTAACGGCTTACCTGCAGGTGCTCTGACTTCAGCAAAGTCATTGAGTACATATTTGACGGATTATCACAGTTATTATGCTATGTTTTACATGTTGTCCTGTGTTCACCGTCGTCTATGTTGTGGGTAAGTCCAGCGGGGATACCTTTATTTACAATATTTGTAAAGCTAGGGTGACTTTGAGAGAAGTGTGAGGTTAGGACGTCCGTAAACCGGTTTAAACCCCCAGTGGTGTTTTTGCTACTGACAGTGCCAAGGCGGTACTCTCTTTGTCACCCTTCCTTTTGTTTGCCTTGCGTCTTTGTGCTTGTGATTTTGTTCATGTGTGGAACGTTTGTCTCTGGTTCTTGTGTGTCTTTTGGTGTTTTCTGTGTTCATTTCGTGTGTGTGTGTGTGTGCGTTTGGGTGTGTGGTTGTGTGTGTGTGTCATGCTGTCTATCGGTGTTTTGGTGGTGGTTGCGTCTTGTATGTGGCTTTGCCTGCTTGACTTTACTACTTTTCCAATTATCACATACTAGCAGATAATGGTATTCGTCACCAATAGCATTTTTGTTGCAGTGAGAGCACTTCCTGTCTTGGTATTCAACCGATTGCCATCTCCCTATTTCAACGGGAAAGTGATGGTTACCAGTTCGGAATTTAGCTAAGGGTATGTATAATGATTTTTTCAGTGTCAATAAAAAAAATTCAAGTTCAATATTATGTTTAATTAGGGAATATTTAGTACCTTTGGATGATTCTAATAAAGAGCTGTTCCATTTTTGTTTAAATTGGTCTAAGAGTAATTGGCTTACTATCTTACTTACATTGTTTGAATTGAAAGATGCCTGTGAGTACCAGAGATCGGGTCTGCCGATTTCAATGAGAATACATTTTATATGTTCCAGCCATTTAGATCGGAAGTTTTGCTCTTTAATCATAATATTGTAGATTTGTTTTGATATTTTTGATTGTTTGCTAAGAAGAAGATTATTCCAAAAGCTTAACATTCTAGATTTGACTGTTATTTCTATTGGAAAGCGCCCTAGTTCAGCATAGACCATGTAATTAGGTGTTGATATTTTTGCCTTTATTATGCGTTTTAAGAAGCTCAGGTGTATCCGTTCTAGTATTTCTGTATTTTCATAGCCCCAGATTTCACTGGCATATGTCAAGATTGGTATTTGAGCTGCAGATCAGTTGGTAAGTTGAGGTTATAGATGCGTGAATAAAGAAGATGTAGCGCTTTTTCTGCTTGTTGAGCTATGTGTTTCCGTGCCTTTAAGAAGCTTCCAGACTTTGAAAATAGTGTACCCAGATATCTGTATGAGTCAATTATGTCAATGTTGTCGCCATTTATTTGAAATGTTGCCGTTATTTTTCTTGATCCAAATACTACTACCTTTGTCTTTTCAATATTAACATCTAATTTCCAGAATATTCAGCAAATTAACATTGTTGCATTGATTCGGAAGTATCAGTTATTAGGACTGTATCATCTGCATATAGTAACAAAAGTATTTTTAAATATTGGTCCATTTGCCCATCTATTTCAAAAGAGACGCCATATTCTTCATTTTGTTGAAGGAAACTTTCTAGATCATTTAGGTAAATTGAAAATAGCGCAGGAGATATATTCTCGCCGTGTCTGACTCCGCGCTGGCAGCTGAAGAAAGGAGTTTTTTCCCCATCTAGGAATACACATGATTTTATATTGTCATACATGTTTTTAACGACTTTAAAAAATTTGCCAGTAATTCCATTTTTCAATAATTTCTGGAGGAGACCAATACGCCAAACTGAATCAAAGGCTTTTGAGAAATCAATGAATGTAGTATAAATCTTTTTCTTATGGTGTCTAAGTAGTTCAATTACTGCGTTCAATGTGAAAATATGATCTAAAGTTGAATAGTTCTGTCTAAATCCTGTTTGGTTTTCTTTGAGAATTTCTTGATTTTCTAGGAAGATGTTTAGTCTGGTGTTTAGTATAGATGTGAAAAGTTTACCTAAACTGCTAAGTAAGGTTATTGGTCTGTAATTGCTTGGATCCAGAGAATCACCTTTGTTTTTATAGATAGGGATTATGATGCCTTCAAGCCATTTTTCAGGTATAATACCATGATCTAATATTTTGTTAAAGAGTGAATGGTAGATAGGCAACATTTTTGCTTTTGATGTTTTTCACGATACGCATAAGCAGCATGCTAAAACATTCACGATATACATAAGCATGCTAAAACATTCACGATATATATAAGCATGCTAAAACATTCACGATACGCACAAGCAGCATGCCAAAACATTCACGATACGCATAAGCAGCATGCTAAAACATTCACGATATACATAAGCATGCTAAAACATAATATTATAGGTTTAAAACTGATTATGAAAAGAAGACTTTACAATTATCTACATATACTTGTATCGATATTGACACTATAATGTTGCCTCGGTAAAAATTTAAAGGCGAGAGAATCTGACGCGAAACTGGCTCATTTCCTTTACATTCAGCTGCGGGTTTTCCAGCGCTTGAATTTATGATCGAGAAAAATATATTCTTTGTCAAAAATTGATACATGTGTATGTAGATATATACTTAACAACTTTTCTAACACCACACTTACATTTCGGTCCATAACTCGACAATTTTCCACATAAAATGAAGCAACAGAAGGGAAACTGTCGACTCATCATTTAATTTCATTAGAGATTTCATACAACAACAATATCACTTATTGCAATGGATTGGTGACGTCTGTAATAATATCACCCCCATTATCAAAATTCGCAAAATGCTGGTTTCAATAATGGGTATGTCCGCCTTGCGCTTCAGGTAGAGCCACTCACGTTGAACGCATAAAAGTAAAAAGTAACTTATAAAAGTGACAATAAATGGCTGTGGAATAGCATGCCATGCGTTAATCTGAGCAAGTTCCGGTTACCAAAGTGTCCTTGGCGGGTGGAGAAGCTGTTGGATTCTATACTCCAGCTCGCCCCACAAGTGCTCGATGGGATAAAGGTCAGGGGTTTAGCACACCATGGTATATTTCTGATGTTGTTAGCTTCAAGTAGAATTTTGAACTTAGAAAACACTTAAACACTTACTTGTCGGTAGGATTGTCTGCTTTCAAGCATCCCAATCACAAGACTTCTCTTAATAATGGTTATTCTACGAATATTTTAGCACTAAAAAGTAAGTCCCTATGTTTTTCCGATGTGTCAAATGTTCTTGTCTGGCATTGTGTCGGTTTCATTGCAATTGGGTAGGTACACGTGTACAAAATCGCAAAAAACACGAAATGCACGTGCATCTCGAATTCAATACTTATTGTCGGAATCGAGTGATTCTTTGTCAACACATGTATAGGTGAGTGGGTGCATTTATAGCTGACGGAATTTCATTTATATGTCTTGTGATAGTAAAAAGTTATTTAACAACAAAAATGTGGAGTTAGAAAAGTTGATAAGTGTATTTGTAGATCTAATTGTAAAGTCTTTCATGTTATAATTGGTATGTACAGGGTTTCCAAGAAAAAATGCAACCCCATTTCAATTCCTTATTACTCTAAATATATTCAACAGACAGAACAGTTTCATATACCAGTGTTTAGGTACAGCAGTTGTCCACATTTGTGTAAAATTACAGCTCAAATGTTTTTATGGATTTTGAGATATTGCGTACATACTAAAAGCACCCTGCTTTCACTTTTACAAGAAATTGGATTTTCGTCACATACCCTGTTGATAATATATTGTTTAGCGGATAACCAATATAACTCGTTTTGTACCCAGAATAATACTTACATGTGTGTTAATGGCATTTGGTAGAGGGTAGTGCTGGTGTAAACTGAACGTTATGCAAATGTATTTTACAACAAGTGCTTTGAAATTTGCATTACTGGTATAGCGTGTTACATGTAATACTTTAAAGATGTATGCTGCGCAAATTTCCGCAAAATTTGCGTTTGGAACCGACTTTAGAATTGGAATCTAGGTACCTTAACACTTATTTAACGCTAAACAGCACGGTCAGTAAATGGTTGCTTGTGTCGAAAAAAATAGAAAAATGGATTGCTACGGAAACCAACGGAATAGCCTTCGCCATTGGCCGGAATCTGTCGTAAGATTCAAATTTGTATACGGCCGTCTTCAGACGGGACGTATTATATGAAACCATTCGGCGGGCGGGCGGGCGGGCATGGCGCTAGTCTCGATTCGTCTGGACGATAACTTTAGTTCTGTATGTCCGATCTTCATGAAACTTCACATGTGCATTGATATCAATTAGGGCAGGGACCCTATCAAATATGGGCTTTGCCCGACTAAGGTCAAGGTCATTTTTTTTCTGAAAATATATTGTGGCGGGCGAGCGTCTCGATTCGTGTCCGGATAGCTTTAGTTCTGCATGTCCGACCTTCATGAAACTGCACATGTGCATTGACATCAATGAGTGCAGGAACCCTATTGAATTTGGGCTTTTCCCGACCAAGGTCAAGGTAATTTTTTCTGAAAATATATCATTTTTCTGTAGAATTTTCCCGTTTCCGGACGATAACTTTAGTTTTGTAAGTTCGATCTTCATGAAATTTCACATGTGCATTGATATCAATGAGGGCAGGAACCCTATTGAATATGGGCTTTACCAGACCAATGTTAAGGTCACGTTTTCTAAAACTAGATTTTTTTCAGTAGTATTTTTCCGTTTCCGGATAACTTTAGTTCTGCATGTCCGATCTTCATGAATTGATATCAATGAGGGCAGGAGCCCTATTGAATATGGACTTTGCCCGACCAATGTCAAGGTCACTTTTCCTAAAAATATATCGTTTTTCTGTAACATTTTTTTCGTTTAGGTACTGATATAGATTAAAGATAAAAAAAATTACATGTATGATTTTCCGGAGTAATGGCCTTTCAACTAAAGACATTTGACGGGCGTATTTTGTGACATTTTGGCACTCTTGTTACATACCGGAAATAATCATTCGATGTACCTGTATGAGTTAGCTTCCTTTGATCGTTATATTTGATTGACACCATTGAACGGTATATTTAGCTTATTTGCATATAAATTATATGTGGTAAGATGGGCATATGGCCTTATGTTCCTGAATAAAATCTATTATGTAGGCCAACAACTAGTGTCAGCCATTGTACATGTGGTAACAACCTAATTTATATTCAAAGCGTTGTTCCGAAATAGAATCCGAGTCATTCAGAACTTGGCCGAAGATGTCCGCTGATTTCCGTACAAAATCCCCGTTGCTAAAAAGGAGGCTCCTTTAAAGAATTTCTGTGATACAAATTTATTTGGACTTCAGTTAATTAAATGAGATCTTATTTGATAGACTTATTAAGCTGATGTATTTTCTTTTAAATGTAATATTTTACAAGTTTATTACAGAACTTTACATTTGTTACAAGTTAATTTGTTTTAATAAACGCTGGTGATACATTTTGCGATGAATAAATCAGATAAAATGCCAAGTTATTTTCAAATGTACTTATTACATCCATACTCCTATTTCTGGGGATATTGAAAACAGGGTGTCTTCAGTATTTACGAAATATCTCAAAATCTACCAAAGCATTTAAGCTGTTATTTTACATAAATGTGAACTACTGTTGTACCTAAAAACACGTATATAAAACCTTTCAATCAGTTCAATAGATTAGTGTAATAATAAACTGGGTTGCATTTTTTCTGGGACACCTTGGTATATTTTTTATGAAACCTTAAATTGTATAATGGTATTTCTTGTGGTATTAGTAATGGTTTAGTATGCTTATACATGTAATATGTTTAGTAAGTAACTCCGATGTCTGCCTTTAAGATGCAGTGTTTCAAATTGTAGGGTTTATCACAGAAAGTACAAAATGATTAGTGCTTTCATACTTCATTGGAATTTAGGAATTAACTAGCCAATGTTTTCAAAAGAAAGTGTGAAACTAGCAATGTTTTCGGCATTAAGAACTCGTAACTGTCCAAAGTCTGATCTAGAGCTACACTACTTATGTCTGATTCGTTGAAACTTTCGAGAAACTATTGCTCGAGTGAGACTCATCTTGGATATCAGTAAGACACTGAGTTACTCGGTATCATTCGGTATTCCATCTGGTTCCAAACTGTTTCATGACTAGTAAGATAATGGTTAAATGTTTTTTTTGCTGTCAATACTGTTGAATTGATGCCGAGTTTTGTATGATTATGTATGAGGGGTGTTCGATATATATGTATTAACTCATTTGCTCCCATTTCTAGGACTGGTCGGCCCGGTGTCATGATAATGTGACTGGTTGGGTGTCCTTGCCATGTGCCCGCGGCAGGGGCATTCCAGTGAGGCAGCACTATAACTTGTCTCAAGCGGGTGCCGTCTGCAAATAACTGAAATACTGTTGGTCGGACGTAAAACCCAACTCACTCACTCACTCATTTGCTTCCAGTGGATTCTTCCATGCTTATATATTGGATTAGTCTATCTTTTATCTAAGGGATGTCTGGTCTAAATGTTTATTTTTTGTTTTGTTTTATATTGAATTTCCTATCAGCAAACAGTGTAGACTCTGATCAGACGCCGCAGAGTCTACACTGTTGGCCTACATCCCATATATGGGATCGTGGGAGAAAATGGGATAAACTTTATAACCTTAAAACTGTCTGGACTATGCATGGGCACAGTTGACGTCCTCGAGGTACTCTCCGTGGCTAGAAATGCTCACATTTAGTCATTTGATCTATTTCCTGAAAGCGTTGCTGACTGATACCTTCAACCAGACAAGAAATCTGGTCTTGATCTTAGGGCAAATTGTTGTTTTTTCGTGTATATGTGTTGTCTCTCTCCCTGTCCGTTTGTCTGTCCGAAACCTTAACCTTTGAGCTTTCACAGATAGACATTTCATATTTGGATTTAACTATGATTTTATTCATATAGTCATTTATAATGCGCCCGTAGAACCTGTTGATAAATGTATGTATCCGGTTTCTTCCTATTTTCTGCTTCATGGATACATTATTAGACCTAACCTAACATACAATAGCATTAGTCTTAATCTTTAACGTGTGCAAACCGAGTATATAAGTAATTTGCAAACAGTGTAGACCCAGATCAGTATTCATTATATGGAATACAAAACCGTTGCATTTAAAGTAGGTTTTATAATTATAAATTCGTTCTTATGTTTGGTGTTCACCATGTTCATGTGTCAATACTTCTCATGGGTTTAAAATAGTGCAACCAGGTTAAATCACAAATGACAGCATTCAAAATTGTGTTCGGTCGTAGTTTGGGAACATTTTCAGAACACACCGTATTATGTCCTCAGTACATAAGTGGGGATCCAAATAACAGAATTTGTTTACAATTATCTTTTCTTTTTAATGAAATACAGACATAGCATTGTGGTACGATTGGTTTAATTCTAATCGCGTGTTAATTCGTAGCAAATGACACATATGTCATGGTTTGCTTTTTTGCAACTAAATCCCTTTACAATGCCATCTGGTATAATGTATACTGATGTGTAATATACTTGTCCGACACCTAGTAAATAATATTCATATTCAATTATTTATTTCAGATATGCATCTTTAATAGAAATATGTAGTCGCGTGATACTTGTTTAAATTATGTATATTAATATGGCTAGAAACTTTTTAGTTTACCTAAAAAATATACTATTCTGTTCTGTTATAAACGGCTCGTTAAGAATTAACGAGAAACATCACGATTAATCCACAAGGGTTCAGTGTCCTTTAAAAAGACAGGCAAACAGTGTATACCCAGATGAGATGACTCCTGAAGGAACACTATGATCTGGGTCTGCACCATTTGGTGAACCCCATCAATGCCAATTGCTTATTCCAGCACATATTATATTTGCTGTGCCCCTTCTATATGAAACACGGATGGGTCCCAAGGTAAGATCTGGACGGGTTTCCAGAAATAATATGGGAATAAATGGAATAATTAGACTGCAATACAAAATAGCTGGATAGGGGTAGACGTTGCCATATGATAAACAGTTACTATGTGATAATGTCGGTGAATTTCCAGTCTATGGACCTGCGTAATGTGGTACTGACCTCGGGATTGGGTCATGGTAAGTATCACTTTAGACGTCCACACACTGGGATATTCACTTAATCATCTTGCAATGACTTTGCACAGTATATCGAGCACACTTCTGAAATATTTGTCTTGGTCTGGCACCATGTATTCACTCGTTGCTGTCTTCGATGGTCCTCAAGTTGCAAATGTTCAAAAGACTACTATGCAAGCAATTTTTTTTGTCCATCTACATAATATCTCGTCGCGAGACACCTTACCTGTTCAATAAACCTGCATACATGGACAAACTTCTTTTGGACATTTTACATGGTAGGGATGTCACTTGATGATGCCTTTGCAACAAGGCCAGCATTGTATACATTTGTCTCGGAACACATTTGTCTCACGAGGTGTGACCGATGTGCTCGTAAACATTCATATTTGCAACAAATTGCAAATGAGACAGATGTGTTCGACACATAATAGGAAGGACACTCGAAGCACATTTGTCTAACATTCTATCACATCCTACTAAAATTTTACTTAAACGGAAAACTGTTTCTGCTTAGTACATTGTAATTGTCCGAAAAGGCGGGTACAGAAATTAGCTGCCTGTCTGTCTCTCTCTCCGTCTGTCTGTCCACATTTACCACCTGGAAATTGTCTGCAATAACAAACCTACTTAGAAATGTATTATAAATCACTTAATCGAATAGAGTCGAAATCTCATGGTATGGAATATCATGGTATGGGACACTGCGACAGTGCGAGATCTCACGTTAAACCCAACTCACTCACTCACTCACTCCAACATCTTTTGTCTATTAAATGTACTACTCTGTCTCCCTGTTTTTATCGCTGACCACTGCATTAGTTAACTACATTATAGGGCTTTATACTTCACATAACATTTATCGACTCTTATTTGTACTCCTATAGGAGCCGTCTGATCTGTGTCTTCTGTTTGCAAATTTTATATGAAGAAAATGGTTAATCAGAGCTAGAGATGAATAAGAGACACTATTGGTTAGTGTCAAACAGTTTGGATCCTCATGAGATGCCTAGTTATTCGGCCTCTCATCTGGATCCAAACTGTTTGCACATGCGAGTCAAGTCAGGGATTGAATCTGAAATGACGAAAATGACTTTTATTTTCGACGAGATTCGTTACGTTTTGGCTTTTACGGCGCTCTTTATATGCTGTCAGTATGGAACAGACGAACAGTTTTGTGAAGGTCGAGTGTATATGTGAGATTGCGCACATCATTTGTGTTTCTGGTGTTGCTTTAGACTTTCTGGTGTTGCTGTAGACTTTCTGGTGTTGTGCTGTAGACTCTCTGGTGTTGCTGTAGACTTCTGGTGTTACTGTAGACTTTCTGCTGTAGACTTTCTGGTGTTGCTGTAGACTTTCTGCTGTAGACTTTCTGCTGTAGACTTTCTGGTGTTGCTGTAGACTTTCTGCTGTAGACTTTCTGGCGTTGGTCTAAACTTTCTGGTGTTGCTGTAGACTTTCTGGTGTTGCTGTAGACTTTCTGCTGTAGACTTTCAGGTGTTGTTGTAGACTTTCTGCTGTAGACTTTCTGGTGTTGCTGTATACTTTCTGCTGTAGACGTTCTAGTGTTGCTGTAGACTTTTTGCTGTGGACTTTCTGATGTTTCTGTAGACTTTCTGCTGTAGACTTTCTAGTGTTGCTGTAGACTTTCTGGTGTAGACGTTCTAGTGTTGCTGTAGACTTTCTGGTGTAGACTTTCTGGTGTTGCTGTAGAATTTCTGCTGTAGACTGTCTAGTGTTGCTGTAACCTTTCTGGTCTAGACGTTCTAGTGTTGCTGTAGACTTTCTGGTGTAGACTTTCTGGTGTTGCTGTAGACTTTCTGCTGAAGACTTTCTGGTTTTGCTGTAGACTTTCTGCTGTAGACTTTCTGTAGATTTTCTGCTGTATACTTTCTGGTGTTGCTGTAGACTTTCTGGTGGTAGTCTTTTTGGTGTTGCTGTAGACTTTCTGGTGTAGACCTTCTGATGTTGCTGTAGACTTTTTGCTGTAGACGTTCTGGTGTTGCTGTAGACTTTCTGCTGTTGCTGTAGACTTTCGTGTGTCACTTCCTAATTTGCTATTCTGTCCTGGTTTTTAAACCTATAATTTCTGCATTTGTTTTATTTGTTGCAGGAAGGATGCTGTCCACCAAGGCGATGCATACACTGCCTTTCTTTGTTTCCTTCATCATGTTGGCAGTGGTAATCTATTTTTGCATTTTTCAACAGTCGACACAACTAACAGCGGTTAAACGGCAACTGGATCTGACTAGAAGCATGGTGGTCAGAACAACACCAGTGCAGTCAAACAACCGCAATCAAATTTTAAACAATCCAAGTAGCATTATGAAAGAGGATAGCAAATTGTTGAACGCGTTTCAAAACGTATCTCAAGTTGTTTATAAAATGTCTCAGGAACATGAAACAATGAAAACAGACATAGCTTATCAGTTACAACAGCTAAGAGATTTTCATTTAAACATCAATGTATCCCTAACACATTTTCCAGTTTTCAGTGACGTGTTAGAAAGACTCTTGCGAGAATCAAGAACATACCCGAGTACATCTGATAGAACTATTGAAATGATCAGACCTAAATCTTTATTGACACTCTTCACGACTTGGCCTGACAGTTCCGGTAAATACATTATTCACAATGCAACACTAATGAACTGGGCGACGTTTAAGCCTGTGGTCAACCCTGTAGTGTTTACAGACAATCCAAGAATCCTAAACCAAGCAAAGAAGTTTGGATGGGAAGGACTTCGTTTGACAAAAGTAGCATCAAACGGAATGCCTGTTTTGAAATACATGTTTATGGATGCAATTAAGAATTTCGATTCGGAGTTTTACGGATACGCAAATGCAGATATTTTATTCACCGGAAATTTAGTCAAGACTCTGACGTCATTACAGTATTCGGATGTAATCCGGACTACAAAGCATATGCTTATCTCCGGAGTTCGTACAAACCTGGGTGGTTTTTCACCCGAAGATATCCGTTGGAGGAGTAATATCTATACATCAGCTAAAGAAAAAGGCTCGTTGTTCATTACTTCCTCGGCGGACTATTTCATCGCAGATAAGCAGTACCCGTGGATTGATATACCGGAAGTCGTCATAGGTGTCATTGCTTATGACAACTGGCTAATAGCTGATGCGAGGAATCACTTATATACTACCATTGATACTACACAAACTCTACTGGCAGTTCATCTCAGCCAAACTGGGGATCAATTTGAATCTCATTTAAAGACTAATGCAAGCTACAACAAAGACCTTTTATCAAATTTGTTTGGTCAAGTGAACTACTTCAAAGGATTCACAGACTGTATGCAACTGTTTACTGAACTGAAAAACGACACAATAGTGATACAAAAGCGAACGCAATTTGCATATTACTGTTGAATCAAATTTACCCTTTATCCCACTAGATACACTTATGTCTGCTGACCTCTATTGCAATTTTTACAAACGAATCGGACATAACATTGATTCGTTAAAGCTTTTGAAAAACCTTTCACCTGGATACAAGCTGTTTGCAATGGCATGTCAGGTCGTGTATAACTGGATACGGATTAACCCTTCGCTTGCTGAATTTTAAAATACATTTCTCCTTCTTTACCCATGCCATGTTGTATAATTACATATATCTTCACTGTCTATAAGTATTTCGCTGTGCAACCACTGCTGTGGAGTGCACTGGTTGCACAATCAACTTGTAAATAGTGCAGACCCTGATGAGACAGCTCCTGCAGGAGCTGTCTCATCTGGGTCTTCACTATTTACAGGTAGGTATATTGACGCGATTAGCAAGCGAAGGGTTAAGACCAATGTCAGACAGACAGGCACACTAATTACAAGTCTAACATACATAGTTAATGGCATCTGTTGACACCACCACAACAGTTTTAGGATTGAGGCTCATGTATATTCACAAACAAATATTGCTTGTTTCTCATTGACTTTACCGCTCTAGTGAAAGATTGGACCCAGCAAAAATGGCTGTGAACATTTTAATGGTTTGGACCCAACAATATGTCTTAACCCTTTCCCTCATGCCTTTCCATGCATTTGCTAACAGTGTAGACCCATATCAGACAGCTCCTGTCATGTTTGCGTTTAGCATGGTATATATATATATCTGATTCTTCAGTTACTATAAAAAAAATACATTCCTTGAAAAAATTACATTAAATGTATAAAAAATTCAGCCTGATACTGAGCATATCAACTAAAAATAAACCATAGTGATATTGAGAAGAAACAAAACTACGACACCCAAATGATTCAGTTAATGTTAATACTTCTTAATTGTTCACACATTGTTATTTCTTAACACTTATTTATAATTAGTTATTTGTTATTGATTTCATCAGTTTTAGCAAACACAGCGGATTTGACATGATGGTATTTTTCATCAATTAATATCTAGTAATTGTAAACGTTACATGAAGATGATTGAGCCTGAATTTCCGTAATACGGAAACCCCAATGCCTCATTTAGAGTTAATACTGATTAATTTATGTCTTGTTCGTTGTCTTCCTAGTACATATATATGTTAATCAACACAAACAAACAAACATATATATCACATAACCTCCTTGTGTTCGAGTTAATATAGCCATCACGTATTTCTCTATATTACAACGCTTAATATCAGCTGTAACGTCATGTAGAAACGTCGATAACGTCATGTAGAAACATTGATTACGTAATGTAGAAACATTGATAACGTCATGTAGAAATATTAGTTATACCGATCATTGGCGGGGTATCTGACTTTTTATTCCTTGCTGAGGAAAATAGGCGGGGGCAACATGTATTTTCCTGAACAGGGAATAAAAAGTCGGATACCCCGCTAATGAGATCTTGTGTTTCGTTTCGACAAGATGTAACCCACACTGCATAGTCCAGTTGACTAATCATAGCAAATTATTTGCGACAGGAAAAAAAAGCCTGATACTGAGCATATCAACTAAAAATAAACCATAGTGAATAAATAGAAAAAAAATAAAAACAAATATATATATATATAGTATGTAAACATAATCCACTGTACCTTGGATTTTCATTTCGACAAGGTGCCAAGTTTTGTATAGTTCTATATTGTTCACATCGCCCCATTGTGACGTATTGTTACACTCAGACTTAGTGATGTGTATGTTCGGAATTGCGGACAGTGCACCTATGAAGGGTACGCTTGGCTTAAACAAACAGTGTAGAACCAGATTGGAGAGCTCCAAAAGAAGCATGCCGATCTAAATCTCCACTGTTTGTTAGTTCGAAATATTGTTGGGATCAACACTGGAAATGTATATGTGCACATATACATGCCTGATGCAAACGGATAGATCCACTGACATGTATATACTTTCAGAATATTCAGTTTACATCGCTTTTGTATAGAAGTCTGGTATGGATAGTCGAATACTCAGAAAGATATGTCTGAATAAAGTCAAACCGAGTGGACCCTGATAGAACCAACAATGGGTGTTGATACTGACCAGAGTCTACATGTTTTGAAGACAGTTGGCAACGCCCTAGATAATTGTTTAAGCGAAAGAAATAGCGACTATCTATGTGTATGTACCACTATGTGTATGTATAGTATATGATATATGTATATTATATGAACGGAGAACGAATTGTATGATTCCTCTCGAACATGTATATAGTTGCAGCACATTCAACTTTAAGGATAGATATATTTATTGACTTGTATATAGCCTATATATGCGATTTACACCGTTCAAAGATGCCTGGTACGAATAGATACATTGAAATAAAGTCAAACCTGATAGACCCCGATCAAGGACAACCACAGGTGTTGTTATTGACCTGTGTCTACTTGTTTGGAACGAAATTAAGTGGAGTACATGGAAAAAGGGATGTTGCAACTACCTAACTGCCAACTTCCATAACCATAGTGACAGTATAATACTAAAATAAAGGGATTTGGTTTCATTTGCAAATGGTGAACGCACTAACCAAAGGGTTCGGCCTGAAACCTTGGGATGGGGTCAACTCTGTTTGCAATGAGACATAACCGGTGGAAGGATGGCACGGCATACTCTATAATGGAGAAAATACAATGGTTGATGGGTTATGGTAACTCCTAATTCGCATAAAGAGATATGATTACAAATACCAGTTAAATATGTTGCGTATTTAAGTAAACTGTGTGTAGACAGTGTTAATCCAGGTCATTTAAGAAATTGATTGGGATCAGCATTGTCTGCAAAGAGTGTGACTTTTGAATAAATAATTATATTTCATGTATGTAGATATCCGCCAATTGCTAGAGAGAGAGAGAAAGAGAGAGAGAGAGGGAGAGAGAGAGAGAAGGGAGAAAGAAGGGAGAGAGAAAGAGCAGCTACTGTCTTGAAATTTTGTCATGATGCATAAATGAATTCAGGTTAACTATTGCAATATATTCAGATACCTTTTGTTAATCTATACGGTTGGTCTCCTGGAATAACCAACAGAAACGTGCAAGTAACGGTTTATACCAGGGACGAATTACCCATGGTACGAAAGGAAAAAAGCATGCATTCAACACTTTACAAACACTGAAACATACATTACCTTGACGGCCAACGGTAAGCTATCCAAATTCCTTTAGAAAAACAGCACAGTAAATCCATTTTCTATGAATGACACTTTCGAGAATACTTTAAGTAAATCATATTCCAATTAGAATCCGACACGTATCGTCACTTTCCTCGTGCTAATGAGCGGACATGGCTAAGTCCCGGGAAGTACTGCAAATAGCAGAATATCCTCGGGACCTTCCATGTAGATCTACCAACTACAATAGTACTTTTACATATGCTGTTCTCTTCCTTTCGAAATTATTAGGTAGAACTGAAAGTCATCAGGTTAAGAAATTAAATGGATCATCCTATTTGTTATAATATAAAAGATGTGCCTGACCTAAATGTTGAATGTGTATGAGGGAAAGTTCTCATGTTTTTGTATATAAATGCAAACTGAGAAAATAAAGAGTATTTGAATTGAATGATCTGTATAACGATTTTATTATACTGCAAAGTTTAATATTTGTAGCAGTTAATTAGCGTTGTTAATGTAGGCGTCGTTTTGCTTCCCCTCAGGCGCCTCGTACTGTAAAGTAAAGGCTTATATCACTCTGCGACCCTAGTTCACCGTGTACTCACCTGCTTATTACATTTGTGGATAGAAAGGGATCTTCAAAGTACATTTCAGCAGATCAAATATTAAGCAGACACTATTTTCACACGTTGATTCAGTGTCTGACCATAAAAGATATTTTTTGAAAATTTCTTTTGTTAATAAAGGTATAGATTTTATCGATATACAATTGATATTTCGCGATAAAAACGTTATTAATACCATCCCAGCCTATTTCAAAAATTTAGAATCTCCAATTATCTGCTATAAGTACAAAATACCTATTAGGAATACTATTTTTAATTATAATAAAATTGTATCGGACCTTAATATTGTAAATAATACTCCTGTTAGTTGAAATTGTAATTTATCTAAGTTCTGTTACGCCGAGGCTGGTCATGTTATTACAGGCAATTTTGACATTATCGAAAACAAACGTCTCCGTATAGTCCGACAGGGAATTCCTGACAGTTACGTCATAATTAGTTTACTTGAATATATGTTATTTCTTAAAAGAAAAGACTGTCACTATTTGATTATGATGATGTGCTTGTGGAGTACGTAGCCGAGTGGATAAAGGCGCTGTCATCCAAATCAATATGTATCTGGTTCGAAACCCACATAAGTCAAATCTTTTTTTCCTCTTTTCTTTTTTGCCTCAGCAACACTTGTCAAAAAACAGAAAGAAGGACCAAACAATAACAGAAAAAAATAAAAAGAGAATAGATCCTATAGAGAAATTGTACTGACAAAAGTATTTAAAACATGAAAACAACAAACAAGTGAAAGTATTAACGCCGGTGAGTTTCGAACTCGGGTAGCGCGCACGCAAAGCCGCATACGTGTCCTTTAGACCACGGAATCGGATATCCACTGATGTAATATTTGTCTTATTTATTAACTATCCCATTCACATCATATATTGAGGAAACCCTGTCTATGTTTAGCTTTGTTATTGTGATGACGTAACTGCCAGACCTAGTTTGTTTATCTATACTTTATTAACTAAGGGACCTAAATACAGGCAACCTTCTTTGATAGATTTCGAAATCTGCCGTAGCAAAATTATAGAATCTTTGTTAGACTTCAGTGTAAAATAGGGTCGCCGAGAACATGCAGACAATAGTGCCCTTACAAAATGGATAAAACAAATTTCAAATATAATGGATACACGTATCGCGTTTTACAAATCTAACATTCACCTTCTTCCGCCTAAACCTAAGACTTCAATTCGCTTCTTAAAAAATAGTATACAAGAATTCCACTCTAAATACGTGTTTGTTCCAGCTGATAAAGCGTCAAACAATGTAATTATCGTTTGACGACATTATTATGTGGATGTTTTAGAACAAGAACTCACTAAGACAAAATCATATATTGTAGTCTCTAAATCTGAAAACGACATAATATCTGAACATGTTAATAAATGTAAACAGTTCAATGCTGATATATTAATCACAAGTCATAAACTTCCGACAATGTACCGGATACCTAAACTCCATAAAACGCCATATAAATCACGCTTCATAGCAAACTCGGTCTCATGCACAACAACCGCACTATCCAAACTAATTACATCGTGTCTAACAGCGGTCAAAGAACATGTCAAGCGTTACTGTGATAAAGCTTATGAGAATTCAGGAAATAACCCTTTTTGGTCTATAAAAAACTCCAATGAGGTTTTAACTAAATTAAAAATCAAGCAACACCAAGCTAAAGATTATTATTATTATTATTATTACTATAAGCACATATGATTTTTCTACACTTTATACCACATTACCACACGATCTAATAAAGATCAAACTTACAAATCTTATAAATAAAACATTTGCTAGAGAAAAAGTATCATTTATTGCCTGTAATTCTAGACATGCGTTCTTTACCAATGACATTACAAATAAATATACCTCGTGGACATGTTTAGATCTTTGTGACGCAATTACGTTTCTGTTAGACAATATATTTGTTCGTTTTGGTAATTCTGTATATCGCCAGGTCATTGGTATTTCCAATGGGAACCAATTGTGCTCCTTTAATTGCAGACTTGTTTTTGTATTGTTATGAACGGGATTTAACCTTAAAATCAATTCACAGGCGGATGTCATCAATGCTTTTAACAATACAGCACGTTATTTAGACGACATATTTAATATTGATAACCCATACTTTGATTTTATGATAACCTCAATTTACCCTAGAGAGCTCAAGCTTAATAAAGCAAATAGTTCTGACATATCTGCAGCCTTTTTAGATTTAAATTTATCTATAAACAATGGAACAATTTCTTCTGGAACTTATGACAAAAGGGATGACTTTAATTTTAAAATAGTTAACTATCCTCATTTGGATGGGGATGTTCCCCGTGCTACATATACATTTCTCAGCTTATTCGTTTTGCTAGAGCTTGTTCTTCTGTTGATGATTTTAACAATCGTAACCTTATTATCACTGAAAAACTACTAACACAGGGCTACAGATATGACAAACTTCGTAAAACATTTTCAAAATTTTACCACCGTAATGTTCCACTCATCAGCAAATATAATTGTAATTTACGTACTTTTCTAAAGTTAGGTATTTCACATCCGGAGTTATACGGTGATGTCATTTACAAACAAAAACTTATTGGACACACATATTTTGATACTTTGTCAAACGTATAAAACAATTCATTAAAAAGGGATATGACCCCTCTATATTGCAGCACACTACAGGCTTGGTGGTCGACCCCTTTACAGTTGGTCATTATGCTTTCCTCTTCGCTTGTGCGACGACGGAAAAGACAATACTCTATGAAGATTCCCTCTTAAATCCGTTTACGGAGGGAGGAAATTAGATATTTGTATTTTGCCAGTTCTGTCGTACCCCAAATGACTTCTCCACAGCTGATCTGACCTCTGAATAGTCATCGAGTACATATCTACGATGTCAAGTTTATTCTTTTTCAAACAAAACAGTTGTACATACTTAATATCCACTAGTATATGTATCTTCTTGCGAATTATTTTTTATTTAAATGATGACGTCGCTTGTTTACCTCTAGCGTTTATTTTAAAGTCATTTCATTTTGGCAGACATCGTTATTCATGTTGTGAAGTTGTCTGGAGGGGGGATTTTATTTACATTTTGACTTTGGTGGAAGTGGTATAAGGACGAGGTTGGGTACCCGTAAACCAGGTTTAAATCCCCCAGTAGCTTATTTTGGTTACTGACCGTTCCAAGGCGGTACTCCTGCTTTCAGCCTATGGTCAACTTTGTTATTTAATATACTTAATGTTTAATGTTTTTCATCTTGATATGCGTCCTGTTATGTTTTGTCTCGTGGCTATACCGTTTCTTGTTTGATGGTGTTTGGTGCGGTGTCATTTCGTGTGTGACTCTCCCTGTTTGACTATTTTTCCATATTAACTTAATTGAGGGAATGGCGCAATTCCGACGTCATTTATGTGACGTCAAAATGACGGTTTAATAATATTTAAAAAAGGGGCGTTGGAAGGAGTGGCTATAATGCAATTTACAGGTACGTGTACTGTGCGTGTGTATAAAAAAATCTGAATCGAATCGCGCGTCGATTGTTTTTGTAAAAGCTGTGGGGCTTTGGGTCTATTTTTATTTGGGGGGGGGGGCTAATTGGTTCCTGCACAAGCACTTTGACAACATTTGCAGCATCAGAGCAGAATAGGACATTCGCGTATCGGGTTCATTTACATTGTTAGTAGTATAGTTCGGCCTTTTTCACAGAATGCCTGGCGCTACTGGCGCTGTCACGTGACCGATGACGTCACATCGAGGTCATGTCCATCCCGCATTCCTATGACGTCACACTAGAGGTCAAGGCCACCAATCCCACCGGGGGTCATGACCATCCCGCATTCCATGCCCACAGCCCCTGCCACCATCCCGCATTCCTATGACGTAACAATAGGGAGGGTATCCTATGACTGAGCGGGAGCAATGGACATGGCGTCACGCTCATTGACCGTGACTTAACAATAGACTAGAACAATCCATAGATGTCATGCTGACCATCCCACATTCCTAAGACTAGAGCCCTAGAACAATAGGGACGGAATCGTATGACACTGCCCAACAACAACGGACGTCACCCCGACCATCCCACATTCCACCGTTGCTGGGTGTCATCCCGCATTCCACCATTGCCGGGTGCCATTTACTATAAAAACCTTATAGGGCATTCGCAAACAGCGTAGACCCGGCGTTATAATCAGCTTTAGGATCGGTTTCACCTCCATATTCTATATATACCATTATAATAGCGATTTACAATTTCGTGACTCATTTTTATATAAAGAATATTCTTATTCTTCCGGTCAAAGGATTAGAACAATAGGTCGATCGAATTCGTTATAATAGCACTACACCTTTTAGATATAAAATCATATCAATGTCGGAATACCCGAGAGTATATTGACCTTCCACGCTGTCTATGTTCCGATACAATGTCAGTCCTTTCGACTGTTTTGAAAGACCACACTTTTTTACCAGTGGAAGGACAATGTTAAATTTAACAATGGGATCGAGTTAACGTCCCGACTCGTTATATCTTTTCCTTCTAAATGACGTCTATACGGTGGATTTATATCAATCCCATAGCAAACTGTCCATTTATTTCTAACATATTTTGATTAAAATCGAAACAGTTTATAAAATGTTTACCGAATGGCAAGTTTGTCTTTCAATACAATGTCTTACAAGCTTCACCGCCCACCGAAATACAAGACCCGTACGAATTACGCCGTAGGCGTCCAGCGTGAAAATGATAGATTAAATTTCTTCTGTTACCCTTATTCAAGATCCATAGCAATTCTTTTATATTTACTCCCAATCCCTTAATATTAATGAATTAACTCACATTAGGGTGCGCCGAATAAGTCTGAACATGTCCAACGGGTGCGGTTATTCTTTTGTTTTAATATAATAGAACATATTAAAAGTATATACCCAATGACTGGCGCGTCAGATCTAATTATAGATATTGCTGAACTCTGGGTTTACTCTGTTTGCAAAGACGTTGAAATGTGTATATATGGAGTAAATGATGCAGGAAAGGAATGGTGTTTACTGTCAGTTGCAAACAGTGTAGATCCAGATCTCTAGACACCCCCTGATCACGGTCGGCACACTTTGTCATTCAAAATATCCTCACAAATTATACCAATGCATACTGAATGGACCATTTCACTTTGACTATTCAGCACTCAAAGATTTAACCCTTTTCCTGTTCAATATTCATGGTAGAAATGATGACATGAATATTTATTAGCTGAATTTTTATGCTTTTCTTTACACCCTTCTTAGTAGAAAATATTAACTTTGAAAACATGCAGCATACGACATTTTTGCAAACAAATAACTATGGAACAAACGCGATATCCGATTACGATTTAAGCTTTTGCTTTAACCCTCGAATGCTGGACACGTACTCTCCGTCATTTGTAAATGGTATAGAACTAGATGAAAGTGCTTGCGGATCTAGCAGCCTCTGATTCGGGTCTGCATAGTGCATCATTCGAAATCGCCTACTAAGTTTAAGCCTTTGCTACTAAATGTCAATGGACTGCTCTCGAGTTCGTCGTTTAAAGGGTTAATATTTGTAAGATTTTACGTTCTGCAAGTATCGTATTATAACTCGTATTCCGTAAATTATCGTATAATAATAGAGCTGGTTACCCGTATATAAGATATACGTTTACGTTGGACCCAAAACTAATCGATAGAATATATGTATAAAAGTTTAAATACGGAGCACTTGACCGAATTTTCGATTATAGATATTTTCATCTTTTTACTTCGTTGATACAGCTTTGTAAACGGAGTAGACTAAGATCAATCAGTTCCTGTTGGAGCTTAAATATCCAGCCGTCTCATCTTGATCTACTCTATTTGCAGATGCCTGAAAACGCGTTTATATGAGGTAAAGGGATAATGCACATAGAATCTAATTAGACGTGGTTCGGTTACCAACTGTTAATTTTAGCATTTCAAAATATATTGATCCGAGAGTGAATTGAAAATTATAACGAAAATTATAGCGATCGTTAAAGCCATACATATATAAACAGCGCGAACTAATTTGTGGTCAGAATCGCTTATCGAGACTAGAAGCGTTGGCTAACCCTTTCTATATTCTATATAGATGACGTCATCGACTAGTGAGGAATTTTCGGAAGCACCGGGGCCTGACCTCAGTGGAGACCCCAATATCCGTTTCCCGCGGAAAATGAACATTTTATACAGCGGGAGTACCGATTGAAGAGGTGGTTTATATATAAGGTTTATATAGTTTTAAGTATGTTAAGTACAAATCTGGCAAATGATCTGGACCGTAAGCAAACAAGAAGCGTTTTAAGCCAATGCCTTTAGCAGACGACAGAAGGGATCTTCTATAGAGTATATATGTCAGAAAATTCAGTTGGAAGCTAAAGGTTTAAAGCCCGTGTAAATACCTTTGCCAGTGTGTATGAGTATAAAGGTTAGCTCAGGTCAGTTGGTGTTATAAAGTTCCCTTACCAGCGACTCTGCGCCCATTAAATTCTCTTAAACAGTTGGCAAACCAGTCTTGCGGACACTTGCTAATCTGTAACTGACAACTCGGAGAGTTTGCATGTGTGGATAATAAGCTTTATGAGTGGAAGTAAGACGTATGAAAGAGAAAAGTCATGAGAATTCAGACCGTTATCAAAACAATGTAGCGTCTGTTTTGATTAGTCTAATTAAGGGACAATGTTTGTGTGAGAGAGACTGAGAGAGTCAGATGCTAGAAAGACACCAGACAATTAAGATCGTAGTGAAAGTTTGTGAGTGCAAAGGGAAGGAAATAAGGAAGATAGAAATACATGAAAGGACGAGTACGTGTAACAAGTACATGTTACGGACGAATGGGGTATGTTGATAGTATTCATTCATAATTATTGTTTTCAATAATGTATTACATGTATATCTTAATGAAGAAATAATTTACGTTTTATAACTGCTGTTTTAGAAATTAGAGTTAATATGCATTATATAACAAGCAATAACAGGAGATGTAAACTGTGTAGGTATCTCATATAGAGCAATTCATGAATATGTCTGTACTTCAGACAATACTTTATACTATTAACTGAAACTGTTGTCTGTCAACAATTGTGTTGGCTGCTGCAAATATTATGTAAGGTTTAAGGATAAACATTTGGTAAGCGCATTTTACCAATGTTCATTATAGATCCCATTACGGAGGGTTAAGGACATTGCTGAGAACTTAAGAGAGCCATAACGGGTCTACGGTAGAGCAGACGTGCAGAAGGGCTAATTAGGTGACAAGCCTGATCCTCATCGAAGGAAAGACGGCCACGAATTATCATAGATGAATGTTTGGTGACTGGCAGTTGACCAGGAGTTATATAGAGAATGAACAAATAGTGACAGCAAGTGAATTGAGTTTTATGATCCAAGTGCTTTAGGAACAAACTGTCAATTTATTATCTACAGTCAAAGAAACAGAAAGACAGCAGCAGCAGTAAAATACTTCAGATCTGATAGAAACAAAAATTGTTATACCATATTATACTTAGTTGATGTTTTAGTTAGAGTATGTAAAGTAAAAACTTGTAAACTTCACTGCAGTATTCGTGGTTTACATAACTCCCACATTTTTAAGTCTTCTGCTCCGGCAGCATCGTGACAATTTGGTAGTACGGGTGGGGTTATGTTATTCAATACCACAGGTAAATACTGCATTGTAGTAAAACAAAACTAGCTGTAAAACTCTTAAGTGTGTAAGGGTTGTTGAGTGAGACATCTTAAGGGTCATAGTGGGGTGTTACTGTACTGAGGGAGAGTCATTCAGTGTGGATGTGTATAGATAAGGAACACAGAGCTGGCTGGTACAGGTAAATCTATAAATAGATAGGCTGCAGCGAGTGTAAACCTGCATAGCTATTAGGTACCTTTGAGGGGTCAAGAGAGATAACTCTTGCGAGAAAAATCTATGGTCACTGCAGAGTTAGACTGCATGTTTAACCCTTTGGGTCTATAGCGTTTTCACTGTGTATTAAATTTGCTAGAAGTTAGACAGTTTTAATTATTCATATACTGCTTTAGTTTTGGTAATTTTTTGAAATCAGGTCTGTGTTGTTTTTTTAAAGCAATATGTCAGATTTAGATAGACTTCTGGAGAGCGGGAGTAAGCTTGGTATGTCAGGCTCAGAACTTTTGGAATTTGTTAAAGCTGAGAGAAAAAGGACAGAAAAAGAAAATAGAGAGAGAGATGAACGATCGCATGTAAGAGAAATGCGAAAGCTCGAAATAGAGAGAGAAATAGAGATTGAAAGGGCACGAGCAGGTCCAGAAAGAAGAGCAATGGGTCCTGAAAGCAAGGCTAAATTGCCAAAATTACCTAATTTCAATGAAAAACAAGACAATATTGACGCATATTTACGGCGTTTTGAAAGGTTTGCAGAGAGCTCAAAATGGGAGAAGAGAGATTGGGCCACAAATATCAGTGCTCTGTTGACAGGCACCGCACTTGATGTGTATTCCAGGATGCCTGTAGCGGATGCCCTGGATTATGAAAAGCTCAAGGCAAATTTATTGAATAGATTCAATTTGACTGAAGAAGGGTTCAGAGAAAGATTTCGTAAAAGCTCATTCGAAAATGGAGAAACTGCTCTGCAATTTATTGTAAGACTTGGAGACTATCTTGACAACTGGCTTACACAGGCTCAGGTTGGCAAAAATAATGAGGGCCTTAGAGATTTGGTTTTGAGAGAGCAATTTTTGCAGTCGTCAGACAAGGGCTTGTATCTTTTCTTGAAGGAAAGAAAGTATAATTCAGTGCAGGAAATGGCTGCAGGTGCCGATCGGTATATTGAGGCACATAGTCTTGACCAGGGTCCAAGCACTAGGATAAGTGTAAAGGTAAGTAAGGGTTCAGATCAAGGTAGACGAGTATCTGATAGTTTGCGAGGTAAGTCATGCTACGTGTGTTCAGGGCCTCATTTAATGAATGAGTGTCCAAAGAGGAAGGACAGAGTAGCAGTGTTATTTCAACCCACAGGTAAGATATTTGATAGAAGAATACTTTTCGGACAGGATCATACCAATCTCCCGGTATGAACAGCCATCAGCGATTCGATGATCAAGCCAGAGGTAAGTTCCATTCTCAAGAGAAAAGCCAACAGCAAAGGGACAGAACATCGGACAGAGTTAGACACAACCTGTCAGCTTGTTGTCTATCTGATGACAAGGTTGTTCTGAATTGTGGACATGAGTTACCAGTCATGTCAGCTGCATGCAAGGAACGTCTTCCAAACAACATGCCAGATTGCATGGGAATGGTAGGAAGAAAACGGGCAACTGTGTTAAGGGACACAGGTTGTTCAACAGTGGTGGTAAAAGGAGTCTTGTTGAAGAGAAAGAGTTGACCGGGGAGACCAAGATGTGCGTATTGGTAGATGGCACGGTTAGGCGGTTCCCTACTGCTGTAATACAGGTAAGTAGCCCATTCTTTACAGGTGAAGAAAAAGCCATGTGTATGGAAGCACCTGTGTATGATCTGATTATTGGGAATATAGAAGGAGTCAAAACTCCAGCCATGCAGATCCTTAATGAGTTAACTACACAAGACCAAGCGACAGAAGAATGTAGGCAATTGAATCCAGAGCCTTATGATGAGGCAGCTGTTGTAAAGACGAGGGCTAAAGCCAAGAGAGAAGCAAGCGTAAATCCAAAACCAATGAAAGTTCCTGAGAAGGTTGACATTGGCGAGGTGGGCCCAACACTCTTGATAAAGGCACAGAATGAAGACAGTACCCTGAAGGAAGCTAGAGACCTCGCGAGCACAGGGGAAATCAGGACCAGTGGAAAGCAAAATAGTTATCGATACTTCCGGAAAAATGGCATCATCTTCAGAGAATTCTCATCACCTCATCACATGAATGGACAAGGCATCAGACAACTGGTTGTTCCAAGACAGTATAGGGCTGCAATAATGAAAATTGCACATGAAAGTCTGCTGGGTGGACACCTTGGAATGCAGAAAACAGTTGACAAGATATTGGCACAGTTCCACTGGACTGGCATTATAGCTGATGTAAAGCGCCATTGTGTTTCTTGTGACATATGCCAGAGGACAATCTCAAAAGGGAAGGTGAAGAAAGTACCGCTTGGACAGATGCCTCTGATTGAAGTTCCATTTCAGAGGGTGGCTGTCGACTTAGTTGGACCTATTGCACCATCAAGTGAAAGAGGGTATCGGTACATCTTAACGATTGTTGATTACGCAACCCAGAAGCAGTGCCTCTAAAAAGCATAGAAACAGAAACAGTGGCAGAAGCATTGATGGAGGTCTTCATAGTTGGGCATCCGAGGTGTAAAAAGTCGCTTATTTTTCGAGGTCCATGGCATTTTTTAGTAGAAATGTTTGAATACCATAATTGTGTTGCCAGATACTAATCATTTGTGTTTCTGGTCCATGCCACTGCCAAAACCCTCTTTGAAGGTCAGAAACTAGGTCAAAGGTCAAATGAGTGCAAAAAGGTAATAAAATCTCTATATAGTATAAAATAACCGTAATTTTGACAATTTCGACACTTTTTGCATTTAATGTCTTAGCAATGTCTCCACAGTAAGTACATATATATTTATGGCACATTTAAGGAAGGTTTTAGTGACCTGTGATGATTACAAGTTCGGAAAACATCGTTTTAAATACGTTTACAGTACATTATCATACGGTATAATTATAACTTTGATACAAATCTGTGCAAATTATAGTACCCCTTCACGCAGATGTATTATTAAGAGATAATAATAAAAACGCCAGAAGATTAGTCTCTTATTTCCATAGTCTCAGTGTAATATTGGTCTGTTTGATTGTACACAACTTATACGTTTATTTACACTGTTTGTCTTTTAGGATGGGGATGGAATAAGGGTGAGGTTGGGCGCCCATAAACCGGTTTAAACCCCCGGTGACTTTTGTCACTGACCGTTCCAAGGCGGTACTTCCATCTTCCTCCTATTGAATGTTTGTTTTGTCTTTGTGCGTCTCTTGTTGTTTTTTCTACCCATGTATATTTGCTGTTTCCTTGTGTTGCTGTTCGGGCGAGTGTTTGTTCTGTATGTGGTATTTCCTGCATGACTCATTTTTGTACTTTTATATTAGCTGTCTGTATCATTAGTGACTGGAACGCCATAGCTTCTGGTGAGTATGGCAATGGTTTTATATATAATGAATTGATATATTTTACTTACACCAGCAGTACCTATGACAAAACCCTTTCTACATTTGCAGGAAAATGAATCACTCGGATATTGATTGGCCATTTTAACAGTTACTGGCCATAGGTACCCACTCTCACTCAACAATGAACTCATAGACATAGTCAGTGTCACTGGATATCAGTAACATTTCCCCTCCGTGATGACAACACTCTATATGTTATTGCCACAAACGATCACTTGTTAAACAGATATACCTCAAGATATATCCCAGAATAAGTGAGCATGTCATAGTACTGACTAAAATATCTTTCACGAAGGAAGCCTACCCTACATCTAGTCCACCTGTGAAATGAGGCTAACACATTCTCTATGCAGTTTGCAGCACACTTGGCAAATCAGTCCCTTTACCAATCTGTACTCTATTGGATATATTCAGAAAAGTGTGCACAGCCGCCCTCAAATTAGTGGTCCCTTTTAAGTTAACATCCACCAGCTTCAGCCAGCCATAGTGCAACTCCATCACCCGCCATTTCTCACGAAAAAAGAAATGTGCATACAAAAAAGTGCTGAGGACCAATGTACAGAAGAACTGGGCATGTACAAGGAGCTACAGAAAACTTTCAAAGAAATAGTGCAAGGAAGCTCATGATGTGATTGACCTAGTGACAGATACAAGCTGTAAGAAGCTCTATGCTTTTGCTAGGAGCAAGAAATGTGACAGCTCGAGAGTAACCCCACTGACGAATGATGACATTAACCATGTTGATACACAAAGCAATATTGAAATACTGAACCACTAGATCTCTGTCTTTACACATGAGGACCTATCTCTCCTGTGTGCCATTTGAGAGTATCATTATTCGGACGCCCTTCTTTTTCATGTCACGATAAATAGTGTCTGCAAGGTTCTTAAGGGCCTTCATCTCCATAAAGCTACTTGTCTAGACATCATTTTATCAAGGTTCCTGAAAGAAGTGGCACATTCCCTGGCTCCTGTTCTTGCTCTGATCTTCCAGGCCTCTTGACCAGGATAAAGTCCCCAGTGATGGGAGGACTGTCACGTTAATCCTATTTACAAAAACATGGTCCAGAATAACCCCTTCAAACTATTGGCCTGTATCCCTAACGTCTGTTACATGTAAGATCATGGAAAACATCATACACAGTAACTTGTTTTTTCTTAGTACCTGACATCCTCAGCCAATGCCAGCATGGTCTCAGGAAGCAGCGCTTCTGTGAGACAAAGTGATCAATATGGTCAATGACCTTGTGTCAGGTCTGGGCCAGTGCCATTAGATTGACGCAATCTTGCTGGACTTTTCCAAAACATTTGACAAAGTGTCTTACAGACCCATGCTTCTTAAGCTCCAACACTATGATGTGTATTGCAAAATGCTTGATTATATCCAACTAATCACGCTGGAAGGTGTTTCATCCGAGTCAGTACCGACAACATCCGATGTTCATCAATGTGTCAGTCCTTTCCTTTCCCTCACAGGCAATGATGACCAAACGGAATTCTTATGGTCTCCCTGTCGACTCTTCGCTGACGACTCGCTTTCGTGCCGAGTCGTCAATAGCAGATGCAGACGTCTTCCAGAATGACATCGACAGTCTGTAGGAAAGGGGAGAGACTGGATTCAATGCAGAGAAATGCTAGATCCTGTTTATTATCAACAAGCGGACACACATAGAGACCAATTATACTGTTCATAGCAAGAGACGGAAGACAACAAAGAATGCAAAATACCTTGGGACGCTACCGTTTTCTCAATTGTCTTAGAAAGCCCACGTCGATATGGTTATAAAGAAGAAAAACTGATCCACATCGTTTCTAAGCAGGAACCTTGGATCCTGCCAAAAGTCAACCAAGGAGGCATGTTACAAACCCCTGATCAGTCTGCAGGTTGAGTACACATCCTGCGGTTTGGACCCATATACCAACGCCATGACAAATCGTGAGGAGATGGTCCAACATAGAGCTACCAGATTTGTTATTTGAATTATTGTAGAAGAAGCAGCATTGGTGCCATGCTCAACATGATTTGCTCAGACAGAGGCAGAAAAAAAAGTAAAGGCCGCAATGTTCTATAGGTCTGTGAATGATTTTGTTGCAGCTGACACCCCACCTTCTGACGCCCTCACGGTACACCTACAATAGGACACTCCTTAAGATTCGTTCCATGGTTTTGCAGGACCAAGTTCCTGAGGGAATATTGCTTTCACTCTGTAGTCAATATCATATGGAACACGCTACCATAACATCAGGTGATAGCTCCCAACTTTCCAGGCTGGGATCTCAGCTGTCATGTAATATTCTTCTGTTTGCAATGTTTTAACTTGCTTTTATAATTTGAACGTTGGACCCTCCCTCACCTATGTGTATATCACAACGGTGTGAGTAGCCTGCTTTAAAGCGACCAAGCGCAACAAAATAAGAAGCAGAAGAAGAACCACAAACACAGAGTTGGTGTAGTATACTAGTACTGCAGTATTCAACAGATGCATTTTAATATCGTCATTCAAGGCAAATGCAGACATTAAGTGTCCCAAATCATGACGAGGTGGATACATGGATTGTCTTGCATGCTTTCAAGGCTTGGATGCTGCTAGAAAGGGTCAAGGCTGGATAGTTGTCAAATGCCAATATTTTGATGTACTAGTAGTACTGATATACCATCTTGGACCTTTATAAGGCATTGGAGTCTGGATGAGGGCTGGGAACTCCAAGAAAACAAAATTGTATTTTCCGCAAGTTATCTCAAGATGTCTGCTGGAACATTTTTGGGTTTCATGCATTAGCTGGATGTGACGTGACCCTTGCTTTCACTGGAATAGGAAACAAGACCTGTTGAAAGAAATATTTTACATGCCCGATCTGCTTTCAGATATTTGAAGAGGTGTACGAGCATACAAGGCACAGACGTTTGATGTTTGATGCCAATGGAGAATCCATTGATGATGCAAGAATTACACAATATGGTTAAGGTTAAGAAAACACTTGAACTGCTTCCACAAACAAAGGATGCAGCAGAACTAGATCAAACTATCAAGCTGGTATATGGATCTGAGCTCATTGATACAGAAATTAATGCTATTGATACTAACGCATAGCAAGATGGTGCCGAACCCTTATAAGTGGTTTGGAAATGTACCAACTGTACCTGATGCATGCATTAAAAAAGTTATGGGTGCAAAATCAAGTGCAAATCTATTCGGTGTTAATTGTACCAATCCAGCAAATATCCATACAAATAAAGTGAATTAATTAGTTACTTTAAACAGAATTAAAAGTTTTGTTTAGATGTTCATTTACCCCACCCACTTTACTTTAAAAAGTACTTGTTCATAATACATGTATATAGCTGGTATGACTGCATACATTTATTTGTTCCACTAGCATTCTGTCTAACCTTTATTTTGATGTAATTTATGCTTGTTAAATAGCAACAATGGCGAAAAAATGACAACATGTATCATCGTTATATGTTGATTTTAACGATTTTTTACTGATTTTTGATGTTCTCATTAATATTCATGAATATTTTTATAATATTTTACACAAAATAAGTGCAAATTAAAGGCCAATGTTTAACCTTCATTTTGGTACATTTTTTATTATTTTACACCTAAAATTGATAAAGATATAATGATTTCCCAAATAACGTATATAAAATATGCACTTAGTTGACCTTTGACCTAATTAAGAGAAACAGGGGCAAAATTTCATATGGCATGGGGCAGTTTCTGAATACTAAGACATCAAATATTACATATCCAGTGCATGCCAAATTCTACTATTTCATGCCATGGCTCGACTCATTTTCCTCAGTTGGATGCCCAACTACAATCGAAATGAACGCGGATTGTCGTGAAACGGTCTAGCGAAACAGCCTAGTTTGCTAAAATTGAACTCTTCTCATGCCGAGTGACTCTTGACTGGCTATTGCAAACAACTTGGATTCAGATGAGACGCCGGGTAACTCGGTGTCTCACCAGCATCCTAGTTGTTTGACACACGGTCCATATTTCCTCAAAATTGTGATCGACTCAGAAATTAACGAGAAGTTTATCAACTCTGAGATTCAACAAACATTGCTTTTCAGGGTTGAATTAAGTAAGACTGGTATAGCTTGAACAGGCGCGCTCATTTTATCAATACCAGACCATGCCTGGTACAGTAAAGAATAAGGGTGGTACAGTAAGACCTCTCTATAACGGCCACTAAATTACATCAAGTATTTTGTGTTAAAGGCAGGCGGCTGCTTAAAGCAATGTGAAAGTAAAACAGAACGCTCCTATACGAGCGTTCTGTTTTACTTTTACCTTGTTTTAAGCAGTCACCTGCCCTAAATACCAACTAATTAACACAATTTAGTGGCCGTTATAGAGAGCTTTTACTGTAGTTTAATGCAGGGCGAGGTTTTGCGGAAAAACTCCTAAAGGAACGTTCTACGTAACTTTCACTGTGCATTAAGCAAATATCACTGTGTTATAACTTAATACAGTAAAACCCCGAACTCTCGAACCCCGGAAAACTCGTTCACTACCCTTAATTCGAACTAATTCTGCGGTCCCAACTCCTTCCTTCTTAAATTCTATATGTTCGACCTCGGATAATTAGACCATGCGAAACTCGAACTCTCGAACTAATCTCCCGGTCCGCTGATTAATAAAACAGTGCAAAGTACCTTTGATAAGTCGAACCATTGTCTTACCTGTATGGCTGCGCGTCGAACCGAAGATTCACACCTTTCAGGTGACTATCTCAGCTCGCCGATAATTACGTGATTGGTAGACAATGGGTGAATGTGCGATGTTTTATCAAGGTGTTAAAATTTAAATGTGTGTGTCTGTGAAGGTTGTTTTGAGCTAACATTGACTGTCATATCGTAGGGCTATAACACGATCGAAATGTTCAAACTTCATCGTTCACAATGGCAGAAATAACAGTTGAACGAATATATTTGTTCTCCTCTGTTTTTATCCGTGAATGTTAATTGAGTTAATTTATGGCCCTATATGCGAATCCACTTACGAAAACACAAGGCCTGTTCTGTTTTTCCCCAATACTGATCTGTTGCAACCATCTAAATAACGGAACTTTACCAAATTTGTGTGTTCTCGTAGATATTTAAATGGGTTGTAGACCGTTGTACATAAACCGAGACGATGATGACAGGTCGTTCAGTCCCGGTTTTTAACCAGACCAAAATGGCGAGATATATACGAGGGGATATCAAAAAGTTTTGAGCCTCACATAGAAAGAGATGGATTTTTGGAAGTTTACTGGTTTATTTTTCGACATAGTCCCGTTCCAACTCCATGCACTTGTTCAACCTAGTTTTCCGATCAATGATACCTGAACGGTAGAAGTCATTTTATTGGCCCCCTATTCACCCTCTCCACAACAGTCATCAGCTCATCGTCATCATCAAATCTCCGGCCCGAAGTGATTTCTTTCAGCCTAGGAAAGAGGGGGAAGTCGCTGGGGCTAGGTCTGGTGAGTAGGGTGGGTGAGGAAGAAGTACATAGTCACACTCGTGCACGGCTTCCATCGCAACTCGGCTACTGTGAACTAGGGTCCTGTCCTGATGGAGCAGGATCCCGCGATGGATTTCCCTAGGCGTTTTTCCGTGATGGATTGGCGCACCTGCTTCGGTAAGTCGGCATAATAATCCCCATTCGGCTAGGTCCGATGAATAGCTCGGTGTTTTCAGGGCGGGTATTGGTGGTCGGCAATCCTGACCGGAGGTCATCGTCTAAACCCGCTCTCTGTCACGTTAGAATTCCTTCATCCAGGGTTTGATAATTGCAGCAGAAGGGGAAGACTCTCCATAAACAGCCATCAATCGCTCTTCAATCTGTTTTGCTGACTGACCTTACAGGACCAAAAACTTGATCACCGCTCTGTACTACGTTTTGTCCATTTTTGACCAACTCACTTGGGGTATGCCTCTTTACCGAAGTGCTGTCACTAAATGATTACAATAATCAAGATAATCCATTATGTACTCAATAGTTAACACATTGATGGACATCAGGCGTGAAAGCACTAATAAATCTGAATGAAAAAAATGCCCGAGGCTCAAAACTTTTTGATATCCCCTCGTACATAGCATAGCATAGATACGTTCATGGCAGAAACACGAAATTTGGAATAATGGGACGATGTTTTTATAGAATTATGGGTTGCATTAGTATTTTCATTGTATTGCAAAGCAGCAAAAACAGTGAGTTTTGTTATAGAAGTTTGTTTATTCATTTTCGACATGAAAATATTCTCAAACTCACGTTCGAACAATTTCTGTACCATTTGCTACCAAACGAATATGAGACTCGGATCTTTCGAACCACCCTTAATTCTAACTAAAATTTATGGTCCCCAAGGTGTTCGAGAGATCGGGGTTTTACTGTATACTTATTCATAAAGTAGTTGTTATAGCAGGGTTCCTTGAAATGTACTACATGTGTCTAAGCTCTCTGAACACCAACGTAACCAATACACACATGCATACACGTACGTACGCACATACCACACCACATCACAACATGGGATTTGGCGGAGGAATAAAATAATTGTTTAATTTAATCTTCTCACCTTCTACATGTATAGGGAAAACATTAAGCTTTCCCATTTTAACTAACTCAATGCGCAAACGAAACTTTAAACACTATATTTACATTCCAATATATTACATTAGCTTTAAGGGTTTACGTCATAGGCTATATTTAGATACAACCTCTTTGAATTAAGCTACCGAAAAGGAACATTAATTAGAGAATTAGGAGCAAATGCTCTATTTATCACAAAGGTTTCACAAAGTGACTTTTACAGAGTCGACAAAAGTCGTCACTATGAGGGAATGGGTTAAAGGGTTTACAAACGCAGATTCGGAGGTCGTTACAAAAATACGAAACTAGGATAAAAAAAAAACTAGCGAGTATGAAAGATGACCAAAGTAAAAGTTCAACTGTGAGTGTGTAAAAACAAGAAGACAAGAATAAAAAATATATGGGTGTGTAGTACTGGGTGTGCGGAAAAAATGCCACTTGAAAAAATGCCACCGGGAAAAATGCCACTGGAAAAAAAAATGCCACTGGAAAAAATGCCCCACTGATTTGGAAAAAATGCCACTGGAAAATATGCCACTGGAAAAAATGCCACCCTTTTTTTAAATTATTTTTTATCCTTTTTTCTAAAAATAATCTTGAATTTATTATACAGACAGTCAACTTGTGTTAGGCAGCTACTTGTCCATTAGCATTTTTTTGCCTTCTTAACGGTTTTTGCTAATAATATAAATCATTATCTGTATATCAAACTTTTAATGTAAATCATTTCAAGCACACATAGTACAACCACACTAAGTAACAGCAATAAAAATATGTCGTCTATTTGCATTGCACACAGTGTAGATCCAGACCATGAGTTTCAAAAAGAAGCTTTATGCTTTTGATCTACACTGTTTGTCTATTTGATGAACATATCCTAAATATAGTACAAACACACTATTAAAGCACTAAAATTATGTCGTCTACATTACACATATCCTAAATAATGTACAAACCCAAATAAATCCAGACCATGACATTAAAAATGGAGCCATAATGGTTTGGATCTACACTGTTTGTCTTTGATGAACATATCCTTAATATACTACAAAAACACTATTAAAGCAATAAATTTATGTCTTCTGTTTACATTGCACACAGTGTAGATCCAGATCATGAGGTTCGCAATGGACCCTAATGGTTTTGATCTACACTGTTTGTCTATTTGATGAACATATCCTAAATAATGCACCCATAAAAAATTATGTTGTTTATTTATATTGCACGCAGTGTAGATCCAGACCATGAGATTCAAAATGTAGCCTTATGGTTTGGATCTACAATGTTTGTCTATTTGATGAACATGTCATAAATATAGTACAAATAGTACATTACCTTCTTTAACCCTTTGCCTGCTAGCAATGAAATTTGAAGACCGCTGATGACCCTTGCAAACAGTTTGAATCCAGATGAGGCCCAATAAAAGTGAGACCTCATCTAGGACTCACTCGACTAGGCCTGAACTGGGTCTTCACTAAATAAAACTATAAAATAACCCCGAAAAAAAGTTTTAAAAAAGGTGGCAGACAGTCAAGGAGGCTAAAAATGCTAATGACAAGTAGCTGCCTAACACAGGTTGACTGTCTGTATAATAAATTCGTGAATTTTTTTTTATAATTTTTTAAAAAAAGAGGGCATTTTTTCCAGTGGCATATTTTCCAGTGGCATTTTTTCCAAATCAGGGTGGCATGTTTTCCAGTGGCATTTTTCCAGTGGCATTTTTTCCGGTGGCATTTTTTTCCAGTGGCATTTTTTCCTACATTCGTAGTACTGTATTGTACCGGCTGACCAATCCATCTGTTACCGGAACACCCTGCGGGGATCCTAATAGGTCATGTTTGAATATCGATGGGAAGTATAGTAAAACCACGGTCTAGTACCGAAGTCCCGATGTCTCATGTTTTTGTTAGTATTTATAACTTATTTCTTAATACTTTTCTTCGTTATGTTCGTTATTAATTTCATCAGATTTGGAAACGTAACGGACTAGAAAGGATGGCGGTCTAGACACTGTGGCATTTCTAACAATTGGAGAGGGACACAATTTTAAATAGATGGTAAAGTAAGGCGATCAGTAAGGAAATAATATACCAATGTCATACTGGTCCTGGTTTGGATTACTTGATGCACAACTTCTCATTAAAAATTATTTGCATGAAGATTGATGAATTTAAGTCTATATGTCAGACGTTTTATGTGTACTGTAAATTAAAACTCCTTTGCTTTCTCCACCAAATACCGTGTTGTGACTACTCTAAGATGCGTAAATTAAAACAGTTTCAAGAATAGCTCCTTTATATATCTCCATCAAATACTATTATAAATCTAATCAATTTTTAATATGAAGGTCAAATCGAAAGGAAGTAATCAAGCGGCCATTGCTGAAAATACCTTAACCCTTTTCTCCATAAATATGCCTCTCTACGTCTCTGTAAAAGTCACTTTATGAAACTCTTGTGATAAACAGAGCATTTGCTCCTATAGGAGCAAATACTCTATTTATCACAATGGTTTCAAACTACAAAATTCTAAGATGTCCCTTTTCTCTAGTTAATGCTCCTTTTCGGTAGATTTATTCAAAGTGTTTGGATCTTAAAATAGCCTATGAGGAAAGGGTTAACCCTTTCCCCGTTTCATATTCATGTAAGAAATAATGGCAACTGAGTATCTATTAACTGAATTTTTAAAATGGAATTTATTTCGA
Source organism: Azorinus chamasolen (assembly GCA_963576725.1). Taxonomy (NCBI): domain Eukaryota; kingdom Metazoa; phylum Mollusca; class Bivalvia; order Cardiida; family Solecurtidae; genus Azorinus; species Azorinus chamasolen. The sequence continues at coordinate 51,208,462 of OY755238.1, read as the reverse complement.
GGCTCCAATTAAACTCGTTTCACGAAATATAATATTGTACACATCAATAAAAGCAACATGTATATACGAGGGTCAGCAGACATAAGTGTATCAAGTGGGATAAAGGGTGAATTGGATTCAACAGTAATAAGCAAATTGCGTTCGCTTTTGTATCACTATTGTGTCGTTTTTCAGTTCAGTAAACAGTTGCATACAGTCTGTGAATCCTTTGAAGTAGTTCACTTGACCAAACAAATTTGATAAAAGGTCTTTGTTGTAGCTTGCATTAGTCTTTAAATGAGATTCAAATTGATCCCCAGTTTGGCTGAGATGAACTGCCAGTAGAGTTTGTGTAGTATCAATGGTAGTATATAAGTGATTCCTCGCATCAGCTATTAGCCAGTTGTCATAAGCAATGACACCTATGACGACTTCCGGTATATCAATCCACGGGTACTGCTTATCTGCGATGAAATAGTCCGCCGAGGAAGTAATGAACAACGAGCCTTTTTCTTTAGCTGATGTATAGATATTACTCCTCCAACGGATATCTTCGGGTGAAAAACCACCCAGGTTTGTACGAACTCCGGAGATAAGCATATGCTTTGTAGTCCGGATTACATCCGAATACTGTAATGACGTCAGAGTCTTGACTAAATTTCCGGTGAATAAAATATCTGCATTTGCGTATCCGTAAAACTCCGAATCGAAATTCTTAATTGCATCCATAAACATGTATTTCAAAACAGGCATTCCGTTTGATGCTACTTTTGTCATACGAAGTCCTTCCCATCCAAACTTCTTTGCTTGGTTTAGGATTCTTGGATTGTCTGTAAACACTACAGGGTTGACCACAGGCTTAAACGTCGCCCAGTTCATTAGTGTTGCATTGTGAATAATGTATTTACCGGGAATGTCAGGCCAAGTCGTGAAGAGTGTCAATAAAGATTTAGGTCTGATCTTTTCAATAGTTCTATCAGATGTACTCGGGTATGTTCTTGATTCTCGCAAGAGTCTTTCTAACACGTCACTGAAAACTGGAAAATGTGTTAGGGATACATTGATGTTTAAATGAAAATCTCTTAGCTGTTGTAACTGATAAGCTATGTCCGTTTTCATTTTTTCATATTCCTGAGACATTTTATAAACAACTTGAGACACGTTTTGAAACGCGTTCAACAATTTGCTATCCTCTTTCATAATGCTACTTGAATTGTTTAAACTTTGATTGAGGTTGTTTGACTGCACTGGTGTTGTTCTGACCACCATGCCTCTAGTCAGATCCAGTTGCCGTTTAACCGCTGTTAGTTGTGTCGACTGTTGAAAGATGCAAAAATAGATTACCACTGCCAACATGATGAAGGAAACAAAGAAAGGCAGTTTATGCATCGCCTTGGTGGACAGCATCCTTCCTGCAACAAATAAAACAAATGCAGAAATTATAGGTTTAAAAACCAGGACAGAATAGCAAATTAGGAAGTGATCACACATATACACTCGACCTTCACAAAACTGTTCGCCTGTTCCATACTGACAGCATATAAAGAGCGCCGTAAAAGCCAAAACGTAACGAATCTCGTCGAAAATAAAAGTCATTTTCGTCATTTCAGATTCAATCCCTGACTTGACTCGCATGTGCAAACAGTTTGGATCCAGATGAGAGGCCGAATAACTAGGCATCTCATGAGGATCCAAACTGTTTGACACTAACCAATAGTGTCTCTTATTCATCTCTAGCTCTGATTAACCATTTTCTTCATATAAAATTTGCAAACAGAAGACACAGATCAGACGGCTCCTATAGGAGTACAAATAAGAGTCGATAAATGTTATGTGAAGTATAAAGCCCTATAATGTAGTTAACTAATGCAGTGGTCAGCGATAGAAAGAGGGAGACAGAGTAGCACATTTAATAGACAAAAGATGTTGGAAGACAGTGTGCACGGCTATTGGAAATAGTGTAAGATACGTGAAGGAATCTATAAGTGGTAAAGACCATCCAACGATGATTGTCACTTATAAAGAACACTTTTGGTCCGGTATTTTCAAACTTTTGAGCCTTTGGCTCAAATCTGACCAATCAACAGATTGAGAACCAACTCAGACTCAACTAAAAAGCTTTATAAGCATTGGCCCAGGCCATATTTGCTCTTTTGCTAGTTTCAAATTAATACTTCCTAAAATACTTCAAACTCTTGGTCGAAAAGGTTGACTAACACTTTCAATGGAACTTGCCATACATGGTAACCTGTGTTAAATCCGTACAAAATGAGGGTTTTTTTTACATTTTATGAGAAAAGGGTCTCCCGACGCACAAATGAGCAGAATGAAATCACATTTGAAAGCATTAAACCTTGTTTCCATGTTGCGCATTACACTACGAAAATAACAAGAGTAAATACATCACACGACTGGTGCTGCCGTGTAGTAACAAACATGACACGCGGTTGTGATAATTAGTGAAGTATTACAGTAATCGGATTGACAAAAAATGAGTAGACTGACAGACGGACGGACACACTGATTCCAGTATACCCACCAACTCTAGGGGTAAAACATGAAATAGTTTTACACTTTAGATTAGTCTGGATGGACCAGGACAATGCTGTGTAGGAGCACATTTGTCTCGGCGTTCATTTGTCTTACGTAAGACCGATGCGGTCGCATTTGTCTCAAATGAGACAAATTGGACCTCAAATGTCTAACAAAAAACACATTTGTGTGACAAGTGTGCTCCGATCAAGTTTTTTAAGGGACAAAAAACACATTTGTCTCACGTTATTTTTATGAAATACAAGCACATTTGTCACATATTTTTCCACGGCAGAAAAAATCTTAGAATCCAGGTTCGCCGTTTTACCTTATGTCAAGTGTAATCATCAATATTTTTGCTAATGCTTTATATATATAAAGTCTTAAAAGTACAAAAATGAGTCATGCAGGAAACACCACATACAGAACAAACAGCCGCCCGAACAGCAACACAAGGAAACAGCAAATATACACAACTATAAAAACATCAAGAGACGCACAAAAACAAAACAAACATACAATAGGGGGGAGATGGAAGTACCGCCTTGGAACGGTCAGTGACAAAAGCCACTGGGGGGGGGGTTAAACCGGTTTATGGGGGCCCAACCTCACACTTATTCCATCCCCACCCTCAAAGACAAACAGTGTAAATAAACGTATCCCCTCTCCGACTAATCTTCAACAACCGCGATGGCAAATACAGTGGTAAAATGCATGTATAACGAAAACATTTAAGTGAACAAACTGTATCCACCTACCGCTAGTGTAGCCTACTCAATGATTGAGCTGCAAACAGAGTAACTGTAGAAAATTAATAAAGGTTAAACCCAAAAAATGCAGTCGATCTATTAATTCCAATATCTCTAATTCAAGAAATTTGATTGGCTGAACCTTAAGGTGTACACTGAAACATACGGAATCCCGTTAGTGTCATATGGAAAATCGTGCCTCGCTTCCTTAGGGCAAGACACGAGAATCGGACGAAACCCGATATTCCAACGAGACGCGACGCGAGACATGATATTGTAACGTGAGATCTCGCACTGTCGCAGTGTCCCATACCATGATATTCCATACCATGAGATTTCGACTCTATTCGATTAAGTGATTTATAATACATTTCTAAGTAGGTTTGTTATTGCAGACAATTTTCAGGTGGTAAATGTGGACAGACAGACGGAGAGAGAGACAGACAGGCAGCTAATTTCTGTACCCGCCTTTTCGGACAATTACAATGTACTAAGCAGAAACAGTTTTCCTTTTAAGTAAAATTTTAGTAGGATGTGATAGAATGTTAGACAAATGTGATTCGAGTGTCCTTCCTATTATGTGTCGAACACATCTGTCTCATTTGCAATTTGTTGCAAATGTGAATGTTTACGAGCACATCGGTCACACCTCGTGAGACAAATGTGCTCCGAGACAAATGTATACAATGCTGGCCTGGTTGCAAAGGCATCATCAAGTGACATCCCTACCATGTAAAATGTCCAAAAGAAGTTTGTCCATGTATGCAGGTTTATTGAACAGGTAAGGTGTCTCGCGACGAGATATTTTGTAAATGGACAAAAAATTGCTTGCATAGTAGTCTTTTGAACATTTGCAACTTGAGGACCATCGAAGACAGCAACGAGTGAATACATGGTGCCAGACCAAGACAAATATTTCAGAAGTGTGATCGATATACTGTGCAAAGTCATTGCAAGATGATTAAGTGAATATCCCAGTGTGTGGACGTCTAAAGTGATACTTACCATGACCCAATCCCGAGGTCAGTACCACATTGCGCAGGTCCATAGACTGGAAATTCACCGACATGATCACATAGTAACTGTTTATCATATGGCAACGTCTACCCCTATCCAGCTATTTTGTATTGCAGTCTAATTAATCCATTTATTCCCATATTATTTCTGGAAACCCGTCCAGATCTTACCTTGGGACCCATCCGTGTTTCATATAGAAGGGGCACAGCAAATATAATATGTGCTGGAATAAGCAATTGACATTGATGGGGTTCACCAAATGGTGCAGACCCAGATCATAGTGTTCCTTCAGGAGTCATCTAATCTGGGTATACACTGTTTGCCTGTCTTTTTAAAGGACACTGAACCCTTGTGGATTAATCGTGATGTTTCTCGTTAATTCTTAACGAGCCGTTTATAACAGAACAGAATAGTATATTTTTTAGGTAAACTGAAAAGTTTCTAGCCATATTAATATACATAATTTAAACAAGTATCACGCGACTACATATTTCTATTCAAGATGCACATCTGAAATAAATAATTGAATATGAATATTATTTACTAGGTGTCGGACAAGTATATTACACATCAGTATACATTATACCAGATGGCATTGTAAAGGGATTTAGTTGCAAAAAAAGCAAACCATGACATATGTGTCATTTGCTACGAATTAACACGCGATTAGAATTAAACCAATCGTACCACAATGCTATGTCTGTATTTCATTAAAAAGAAAAGATAATTGTAAACAATTTCTGTTATTTGGATCCCCACTTATGTACTGAGGACATAATACGGTGTGTTCTGAAAATGTTCCCAAACTACGACCGAACACAATTTTGAATGCTGTCATTTGTGATTTAACCTGGTTGCACTATTTTAAACCCATGAGAAGTATTGACACATGAACATGGTTAACACCAAACATAAGAACGAATTTATAATTATAAAACCTACTTTAAATGCAACGGTTTTGTATTCCATATAATGAATACTGATCTGGGTCTACACTGTTTGCAAATTACTTATATACTCGGTTTGCACACGTTAAAGATTAAGATTAATGCTATTGTATGTTAGGCTAGGTCTAATAATTTTATAAATGACTATATGAATAAAATCATAGTTAGTCATAGTTAAATCCAAATATGAAATGTCTATCTGTGAAAGCTCAAAGGGTTAAGGTTTCGGACAGACAAACGGACAGGGAGAGAGACAACACATATACACGAAAAAACAACAATTTGCCCTAAGATCAAGACCAGATTTCTTGTCTGGTTGAAGGTATCAGTCAGCAACGCTTTCAGGAAATAGATCAAATGACTAAATGTGAGCATTTCTAGCCACAGAGAGTACCTCGAGGACGTCAACTGGGCCCATGCATAGTCCAGACAGTTTTAAGGTTACAAAGCTTATCCCATTTTCTCCCACGATCCCATATATGGGATGTAGGCCAACAGTGTAGACTCTGCGGCGTCTGATCAGAGTCTACACTGTTTGCTGATAGGTTTTATATACGTGTTTTTAGGTACAACAGTAGTTCACATTTATGTAAAATAACAGCTTAAATGCTTTGGTAGAGTTTGAGATATTTCGTAAATACTGAAGACACCCTGTTTTCAATATCCCCGGAAATAGGAGTATGGATGTAATAAGTACATTTGAAAATAGCTTGGCATTTTATCTCATTTATTCATCGCAAAATGTATCACCAGCGTTTATTAAAACAAATTAACTTGTAACAAATGTAAAGTTCTGTAATAAACTTGTAAAATATTACATTTAAAAGAAAATACATCAGCTTTATAAGTCTATCAAATAAGATCTCATTTAATTAACTAAAGTCCAAATAAATTTGTATCACAGAAATTCTTTAAAAGGAGCCTCCTTTTTAGCAACGGGGATTTTGTACGGAAATCAGCGGACATCTTCGGCCAAGTTCTGAATGACTCGGATTCTATTTCGGAACAACGCTTTGAATATAAATTAGGTTGTTACCACATGTACAATGGCTGACACTAGTTGTTGGCCTACATAATAGCATAAGGCCATATGCCCATCTTACCACATTTAATTTATATGCAAATAAGCTAAATATACCGTTCAATGGTGTCAATCAAATATAACGGTCAAAGGGAGCTAACTCATACAGGTACATCGAATGATTATTTCCGGTATGTAACAAGAGTGCCAAAATGTCACAAAATACGCCCGTCAAATGTCTTTAGTTGAAAGGCCATTACTCCGGAAAATCATACATGTAATTTGTTTTTATCTTTAATCTATATCAGTCCCTAAACGAAAACAAAGTTACAGAAAAACGATATATTTTTAGGAAAAGTGACCTTGACATTGGTCGGGCAAAGCCCATATTCAATAGGGCTCTGTTGCACCGTATATGTCACGGATCGAATATGTAACACGAGTGAAATATTCGACCGAATATGTCGCAGGTGTGATATATTCAGTTGAAAATGACACGCGCATCAAACGAATATGGTACATAAAATGTGATATATTCGTGTGGCTTAACATTTTATATGCACATCAAAACGAATATGTTACACCCACAAAATAGACAGAAGAAACAAAAATGGCAACGAATATATCACATTTGTTAATCGTTATGTTATAAAAAAAACACGTATTTGTTTTAAACAACCACATCATATTGAAATCCTATTTATGCCACAAAGTCATCATCATCATCATCATCATCTTGAAAACTTGCATTAATTCAATTGAAATAACATCTATACCTATGTCGTTTAATTCTTTGAAATCACTGTTGAGAGTTATATCAGTTTCCTGTTTATTTGCATATGAGTGGCATTACCTGATAATTATGTTATCGACATTACATAATTATTTGCGGCAGTGATATTAACATGTCAAATAAATGTAGGCACCCGAAACTGCAAGTATGCTTAAAATAAGTACATGTATGACATCGTTATTATATAGAAATTACATGTAAGACAATGCTGTTTAATTCGTTGAAATCACTGTTCAGAGCTGTATCAGTTTCTTGTTTGTTACAGTTATGAAACTTTCGTTTGTTCTCTGAATTAGATATCCCTTTCCACATGATCTGAAAGTCACTTTCAGTTTTGCAGAAACAACAAGAACGCTAAATAAAATGGTGATGAGTTGAATGTGACGATGATGTTGTTGTTGATATTGATGGTCGTAATGAGGATATTTTTGATGATGATGGTGGTGGTGACGGTAATGATGATGGTGAATGGTGTTGCTGATGATAAATGATGATAATGATGATGACAAAGATTATGTGAAATGCCATGAAGATCGAACTTACAGAACTAAAGTTATCGTCCGGAAACGGGAAAATTCTACAGAAAAAAAATATATTTTCAGTATTACCTTGACCTTGGTCGGGAAAAGCCCAAATTCAATAGGTTTCCTGCACTCATTGATGTCAATGCACATGCGAAGTTTCATGAAGGTCGGACATGCAGAACTAAAGTTATCCGGACACGAATCGAGACGCCCGCCCGCCACAATATATTTTCAGAAAGAAACTAGAGGTTTTTGTCAAAAAAACGGATGTCTCCCCTCTAATTAAAACATTATGTAAAGGGAAATCACTAAAAATGTTATGGTCTTGATGAATGATACTTCCCCTCATTATGCGTTTTCCACACTACATTTTTCAAGAAAAAAATAATAACAGCTAATAACTCCAAAAATACTGATACCAGATTTATGGCCCTTGTGCATGACACTTACTTTCATCATGCTCTTTCCAAAAATAAAATGTCATTCCAATAGCATCAGTCGAACAGGAGTTATTGATCGGCCAAAAAATGTAACAAAGGGCAATAACTCCAAAAGTATCGAAGCCAGAATTATGGCCCTTGTTCATGACACTTTCTCTCATTATGCTCTTTCCATGTTTGAAGTTTCAATACGATGGCAAGAGGCATGTAGGAGTTATCGTCCGGACAAGAAAGAATTAAACAAATGTACAAGGGGCAATAACTCTAAATTTATTGAAGCTGGAGTTAAGGATCTTATGCACGACACTTTCTCTTATCATGATCGTTCCATGTATGAAGTTTCACTCCAATGGTATGTGTCACATAGGAGTAATCATCCGGAAAAAAAATTGTGTTTTTTTTTTACAAAGGGCAATAACTCCAATATTAGTGAATCCAGAGTTATGAACCTTGTGCATGACACTTCCTCTCGTTATGATCTTTCCATATATGAAGTTTCAATCCAATGGCATGAGCCATACAGGAGTTATCGTCCGAACAAAAAAATGTGATTTTTTTTACAAAGGGCAATAACTCCTATATTAGTGAAGCTAGAGTTATGTACCTTCGGCATGACACTTCCTCTCATTATGCTCTTTCCATATATGAAGTTTCAATCAACTGGCATCAGGCATATTGAAGTTATTGTCCGGACAAAAAATTATGATATTTTTTACAAAGGGCAATAACTCCAATATTAGTGAAGCCAGAGTTATGGACCTTGTGCATGACACTTCCTCTCGTCATGATCTTTCCATATATGAAGTTTCAATCCAATGGCATGAGCCATATAGGAGTTATCGTCCGGACAAAAAAGTGTGATTCTTTTTTACAAAGGGCAATAACTCAAATATTAGTGAAGCAAGAGTTATGGACCTTGTGCATGACACTTCCTCTCATTATGCTCTTTCCATATATGAAGTTTCAATCAACTGGCATCAGGCATATTGAAGTTATCGTCCGGACAAAAAGTGTGACGGACAGACGGACAGACGGACAGACGGACAGACGGACGGACGGACAGGCAGACAGACGGACAGACAGACAGACAGACAACTCTCACGAAAACAATATGTCTCCCCCATATAAATATGGGGGAGACATAATGACCTTGACCTTGGTCGGGCAAAGCCCATAATTGATAGGGTTCCTGCCCTCATTGATATCAATGCACATGTGAAGTTTCATGAAGATCGGACATACAGAACTAAAGTTATCGTCCAGACGAATCGAGACGCCAGCCCGCCCGCCCGCCGAAGGGTTTCATATAATACGTCCCGTCTGAAGACGGCCGTATAAAAATTTGAATCTTACGACAGATTCAGGCCAATGGCGAAGGCTATTCCGTTCGTTTCCGTAGCAATCCATTTTTCTAAAAACAAAATTCGACACAAGCAACCAATTACTGACCGTGCTGTTTAGCGTTAAATAAGTGTTAAGGTACATAGATTCCAATTTTGAAGTCAGTTCGAAACGCAAAATTTGCGGAAATTTGCGGAAATTTGCGCAGCATACATCTTTAAAGTATTACATGTAACACGTTATACCAGTAATGCAAATTTTAAAGCACTTGTTGTAAAATACATTTGCATAACGTTCAGTTTACACCAGCACTACCCTCTACCAAATGCCATTAACACACATGTAAGTATTATTCTGGGTACAAAACGAGTTATATTGGTTATCCGCTAAACAATATATTATCAACAGGGTATGTGATGAAAATCCAAAGCATTTGAGCTGTAATTTTACACAAATGTGGACAACTGCTGTACCTAAACACTGGTATATGAAACTGTTCTGTCTGTTGAATAGATTTAGAGTAATAACGAATTAAAATGGGGTTGCATTTTTTCTTGGACACCCTGTACATACCATGAAAGACTTTATAATTAGATCTACAAATATATCTACATACACATGTATCAATTTTTGACAAAGAATATAGTTTTTCTCGATCATAAATTCAAGCGCTGGAAAACCCGCAGCTGAATGTAAAGGAAATGAGCCAGTTTCGCGTCAGATTCTCTCGCCTTTAAATTTTTACCGAGGCAACATTATAGTGTCAATATTGATACAAGTGTATGTAGATAATTGTAAAGTCTTCTTTTCATAATCAGTTTTAAACCTATAATATTATGTTTTAGCATGCTTATGTATATCGTGAATGTTTTAGCATGCTGCTTATGCGTATCGTGAATGTTTCAGCGTGCTTATGCATATCGTGAATGTTTTTGCATGCTTATGTGTATTGTGAATGTTTTAGCATGCTGCTTATGCGTATCGTGAATGTTTTAGCATGCTTATGTATATCGTGAATGTTTTAGCATGCTGCTTATGCGTATCGTGAATGTTTTAGCAAGCTTATGTATATCGTGAATGTTTTTGCATGCTTATGTATATCGTGAATGATTTTGCATGCTTATGTATATTTTGAATGTTTTAATATGTTTATGTGTATCATCAATGTTTAAGCATACTGCTTATGTATATCGTGAATGTATAAGCATGCTTATGTGTATCGTGAATGTTTTAGCATGCTTATGTATATCGTGAATGTTTATGCATGCTTATGTGTATCGTGAATGTTTTAGCATGCTTATGTATATCGTGAATGTTTATGCATGCTTATGTGTATCGTGAATGTATAAGCATGCTTATGTATATCGTGAATGTTTTGCATGCTTATGTGTATCGTGAATGTTTTAGCATGCTTATATGTATCGTGAATGTATAAGCATGATTATGTGTATCGTGAATGTTTTGCATGCTTATGTATATCGTGAATGTATAAGCATGATTATGTATATCGTGAATGTTTTGCATGCTTATGTGTATCGTGAATGTTTTAGCATGCTTATGTGTATCGTGATGTTTTAGCATGCTTATGTGCATCTTGAATACAATGCAATGAGTGCATCATCCAACTCCGATGTATACCTTTAAAACACTGATTATTTCGTTCGTTCAGTAATAAACCTAACAGCTTGAAACTATTGATTATGTTTGCATATGTTCTGTGATACTTCATATCATTTTCATTGGAATGGACCTGTATGTAAATAGACCACCATTTCGTACATCAATCTCGCAAAATCCATGTACATGTTTTCCATTCTCAGTACTTCTTTGGAACAGGTGTAGCCATGACCTAAGGCATTTAGATACCTTCAGTTCTTTCAAAATTGCTTTACGTAGAGAGTCTCAGTATCAGATTATTCCTTCTTAGTTCTATTCTGGAAATATGTTATTATCAGTTATACATGCTCGAACCAGAAATAATTGCATTAATTTTAACAATGATACATTTAATAATCATATCGGTCAGACCCTCATTTTTGAATGTGCTCATTACTTTTTCCATTGGAGATTTTTCCAGATTAAGAAAATAGCATTATCTTTATAATACACGTAATTACCATCTACTAAATACAGGCATGCTTGTACTTTGAAAAGGCGAATTTTCTAATAACCATGTTTGCTGCTGTTCATTGCTTTATAAAACAAACACAAAGATTTACTTGTTATACTGAGGTTATTTATAAAACAAATACAAAGATTTACTTGTTATACTGTCTGAGGTTGTTAATATTTGATACGTACCCCCGTCTTACATTTAAAAAGAGTTTACATATTAACATATGCTTACTTCTAACTTTACATTCACCGTCCTTGATCACAAATATTGATCTATATCCCTCCCTCTCTTCTGTCTCTTTCTGTATGTCTGTCTGTCTGTCTCTCTCTCTCTTTCTCTCTCCCCCCTCTCTCTATCTCGTTGTTGTAAATATATACTACCGCCATGTAAGGCTGTGTAGGAGGGGATGAGTTTCTAATGTTGTAAGAACTTGTGACCCGATCCCGTCTTAAGCAATTAGAGTGGTAGTTTCGAGGAGTGTATATACTTTAATAGATAGTAGAGTATTTCTCTGTATTAACCGTAACCATAACCCTGCTGTGAAAAAACACGAGTGAAAAGTTGGGTCTGTTCAATTTGACTACTCCGATTCGATCAAGTTTTAGAAAAAACTATCGGCCAATAGTAAAACAGTTGGGTCCAGGTGAGAGACACTGAGTGTCCCAGCGTCCCATCCAAGCTGTTTACAAATGTCAGACAGGTCGCGGGGTAGTTATTTAGAATACAAATCACTGACAGCTACATCAGTTATTTTGTGTTAAAGGCAGGCGGCTGCTTAAAGCAAGGTGAAAGTAAAACAGAACGCTCCTATACGAGCGTTCTGTTTTACTTTCACCTTGTTTTAAGCAGTCACCTGCCCTAAATACCAACTAATTAACACCATTTAGTGGCCGTTATAGAGAGCTTTTACTGTAGTTTAATGCAGGGCGAGGTTTTGCGGAAAACTCCTAAAGGGACGTTCTACATAACTTTCACTGTGCATTAAGCAAACACCACTGTGTTATAATTTAATATACTTATTCATAAAGTAGTTGTTATAGCAGGGTTCCTTGAAATGTACTACATGTGTCTAAACTCTCTGAACACCAACGTAACCAATACACACATGCATACACGTACGAACGCACATACCACACCACATCACAACATGGGATTTGGCGAAGGAATAAAATAATTGTTTAATTTAATCTTCTTACCTTCTACATGTATAGGGAAAACGTTAAGCTTTCCCATTTAAACTAACCCAATGCGCAAACGAAACTTTAAACACTATATTTACATTCCAATATATTACATTAGCTTTAAGGGTTTACGGCATAGGCTATATTTAGATACAACCTCTTTGAATTAAGCTACCGAAAAGGAACATTAATTAGAGAATTAGGAGCAAATGCTCTATTTATCACAAAGGTTTCACAAAGTGACTTTTACAGAGTCGTCAAAAGTCATCAATATGAGGGAATGGGTTAAAGGGTTCGGAGGTCGGTACAAAAATACGAAACTAGGATAAAAAAAAAATAACTAGCGAATATGAAAAATTACCAAAGTAAAAGTTCAAATGTGTGTGTGTAAAAACAAGAAGACAAGAATAAAAATATATGGGTGTGTAGTACTGTATTGTACCGGCTGACCAATCCATCTGTTACCGGAACACCCTGCGGGGATCCTAATAGGTCATGTTTGAATATCGATGGGAAGTATAGTAAAACCACGGTCTAGTACCGAAGTCCCGATGTCTCATGTTTTTGTTAGTATTTATAACTTATTTCTTAATACTTTTCTTCGTTATGTTCGTTATTAATTTCATCAGATTTGGAAACGTAACGGACTAGAAAGGATGGCGGTCTAGACACTGTGGCATTTCTAACAATTGGAGAGGGACACAATTTTAAATAGATGGTAAAGTAAGGCGATCAGTAAGGAAATAATATACCAATGTCATACTGGTCCTGGTTTGGATTACTTGATGCACAACTTCTCATTAAAAAATTATTTGCGTGAAGATTGATAATTTTAAGTCTATATGTCAGACGTTTTATGTGTACTGTAAATTAAATCTCCTTTTATTTCTCCACCAAATACCGTGTTGTGACTATTCTAAGATGCGTAAATCAAAACAGTTTCAAGAATAGCTCCTTTATATATCTCCATCAAATACTATTATAAATCTAATCAATTTTTAATATGAAGGCCAAGTCGAAAGGAAGTAATCAAGCGGCCATTGCTGAAAATACCTTAACCCTTTTCTCCATAAATATGCCTCTCTACGTCTCTGTAAAAGTCACTTTATGAAACTCTTGTGATAAACAGAGCATTTGCTCCTATAGGAGCAAATACTCTATTTATCACAATGGTTTCAAACTACAAAATTCTAAGATGTCCCTTTTCTCTAGTTAATGCTCCTTTTCGGTAGATTTATTCAAAGTGTTTGGATCTTAAAATAGCCTATGAGGAAAGGGTTAACCCTTTCCCCGTTTCATATTCATGTAAGAAATAATGGCAACTGAGTATCTATTAACTGAATTTTTAAAATGGAATTTATTTCGAGGCTCCAATTAAACTCGTTTCACGAAATATAATATTGTACACATCAATAAAAGCAACATGTATATACGAGTATGTGCGGAATTTATATATCAAAGACATTTTCCATGTGTGTAATTGAATAGGCCCTTAAATCCATGATTGTGAGAAAATCAATTCAACATACCAATCTAAATAAATTCTTCCGATGGACATGTGACGCTTGACCATGACCTATACCGATTACAGCGGTATTAACAAACAAGGTAGACCCTGGTCAGTCAAACAGTTTGATGCGTTGTTTTAAAATGACGCTGTTTGGAAATACCAGTAATGCATTGTTTAGAAATAACATTAATGCGTTAGTTGTTTAGAAATAACGTTGATTAGTTGTTTAGAAATAACATTGTTACGTTAGTTTTTTTTAGAAATAACGCTGTTGCGTTGTTTAGAAATAACCTTTGTGCGTTGTTTAGAAATAACTTTTATGCGTTGTTAAGAAATAACTTTGATGCGTTTCTTAGAAATAACGTTGATGAGTTGTTTAGAAATATCGTTGATGAGTTGTTTAGAAATAACCTTTATGCGTTGTTTAGAAATAACTTTGATGCATTTTTTAGAAATAACTTTGAAGCGTTGTATAAAGATAACCTTCATGCGTTGTTGTACTTACTTTTTTTTTCAAAAGGTAACAATTTTAAAGGGAATTGTTGGCTTATACAAACACTGCAGGATGCGATCTATATAATTCCATAAGAAAACAGCAGATCCTGATCAGAGCGCTCCTACTGGAGCCGTCTGATTTAGGTCTACTCTGTTTGAAACTGTGTGTAAATGCGTGTATATGAAGGAAAGGGTCAACCCGTTGCTTAGAAACAACCCTGGCCAATGAACAATGCAGTTGGTAGAACAATAGTTGTATGAAATATATACATTTGTAATACATTAGTAACCCTTTACTACATAAATACACATGGAAACAGAGTAGACCCAGATCAGACGGCTCTTATAGGAGCCGTTTGATCAGGGTCTGCTTTGTTTGCTTATCATATAATATTAATGATTCTACAGTTTCTGCCTAAGCCAAAACATCCGGTGTACATATGCTATCATACAAAAGTCAGCTAATAAATATTCATGTTGTCATTATTCCTGACATGAATATTAAACAGGTTTAGGGTTAACCTTCCTCATGGTAAGCGCGGCCTTATACACATTTGCATATACAGTAAAAACTCGATACTACGGACACTCAAATACAGTAAAAACTCGATATTACGAACACTCAAATACGTACCGTTGTTGCCCTTTAACACTGGTGACAGCTTATTGCAGGGTAAAAGTCATGCAGAAAGCTCTACTAGGAACTTTCTGCACGACTTTCACCCTGTATTAAGCAGCCACCTGCCTACAAAGACATAAAATCTTCATTACTAAAATTAGTAGTATCGAGTATTTACTATATAATTTTAGATGCAGACGAGACAACATATATATCGGCGTCTCATCAGTGTCCAAACTGTTTGAGTGTCAACAGTTTCTAAAACTAAATGAGCGAACCAGACGTAAGTTTAAATTGTACCAGGTAATGGCTTTAGTAGCTGTTATTTGACTTATTAAGATGAGAAAGGCTAAAGATAATGAAACAAAAATTTACCTTCTTTGTGTATCAACCCCAACTCCAATGATGGTCTTAAGTCACACGTTTCCTGAGGCCTTATGTTATTACAATCTCCATGAAGTGTGTCGAATCATTGTGTACACATGCCTTCCCAAGTTCCCCCGTGTCTGTTTGAATAATCTGTTAAAATCAATGCAAACAGTTCTGATCCAGATTAGACGCCGGGTAACTCGGCATCTCATCAGAATCGAAGTACGCTTAATCCATCACAACTATTTTAAAAAATAAAATGAAAAAATAAGCAGACAACTTTTGCAAACGAATGTTATTATGTAATAGTTGGATTGGTATTGACAATAATCCTGTTTATCAAGTCGATGTGTTCATGATTAGTTCTTGAGTGACTGTTATATTGTCGTCTGCTTCAAACCTGAACAAAACATACATTTGCCAATGATTATGATAACGATTATACGAGTGTCAATCAGGCAGTATAGATCCTGGTGAGATACTGACACACTCTGGGCCTTATATGTGTCTAGAGTGTCGGTATCAAACGTTCATCTGCAGCATGTTAAGGATAACCCATTCGACTGATATGCGCCACCCGACCGGCATGTGTAAACAGTGTGCTTCCAGATTCAACACCGAATGACTCGGTGTGTCACTAGGATACAAGCTGTTTGACACTCGACTTATAGTCTCGCATTTTTTAACGAATTGAAGTAAGCAACAATTGTATAAGATCTGCCTTTTGGCAGATATCTCTTTCGTCGGCAGACTAAGGGTTGAACATGTAGCGGGCGTGTCATTTGCAGTTGTATATCACACAACACCATACTCTGTAATAATACCGACACTAAATCGGCGTAATCTTTTCCAGTACAGTAAAACCTCTCTAAACCGGACGTTAAATTTAGCATAAATATCGGTCTTGGAGACAGGTGGCAGCTTAATGCAGGGTGAAAGACTTGCAGAAAGCTCCTCTAGGAGCTTTCTGCATGACTTTCACCCTGCATTAAGCAGTCACCTGCCTAAAGAATCTAAATTCTTCTCTACTAGAATTCCGGTTTACAGATGTTTTACTGTATATACAGTGGTAACTCTCTATAGTAACCACTCAAACGAAGTGTATTATCCTTATTTTAAGACAAATGATAGCTTAATGCATGGACGAAAGCAGAAAGCTCCTGTATGAGCTTTCTGCATTACTTTCATCATGTATTAAGCAGCCAGCTAGTTTTAAAGAAAACCATGGCTATCATTAAGTGGTTGGTTTAGCGAGGTCTACTGTACTATTTCAATGTTATACTTACAAAACTATGTGTATACATGTATAATAATTCACTATTCATGTATTCGGATATGTGTGAAGTTTTCAGTCTCCCATTGTTATTTTCCCGTTGCCTGTTTTAGACTAGTGGGTTCGCGTTACTCGTTGACAGTTACATACTTGGCTGTTTTAGACTAGTGGGTTCGCGTTACTCGTTGACAGTTACATACTTGCCTGTTTTAGACTAGTGGGTTCGCGTTACTCGTTGACAGTTACATACTTGGCTGTTTTAGACTAGTGGGTTCGCGTTACTCGTTGACAGTTACATACTTGCCTGTTTTAGACTAGTGGGTTCGCGTTACTCGTTGACAGTTACATGCTTGCCTGTTTTAGACTAGTGGGTTCGCGTTACCCGTTGACAGTTACATACTTGCCTGTTTTAGACTAGTGGGTTCGCGTTACTCGTTGACAGTTACATACTTTGCCTGTTTTAGACTAGTGGGTTCGCGTTACTCGTTGACAGTTACATACTTGCCTGTTTTAGACTAGTGGGTTCGCGTTACTCGTTGACAGTTACATACTTGCCTGTTTTAGACTAGTGGGTTCGCGTTACTCGTTGACAGTTACATACTTGCCTGTTACTCTGTTGCCAATTGTTCCTTGCCAGTTGTTGACAGCTATATATCCAGTTGCCAGCTGATTGCTGACAGTTGCATGTTGACAGTTACTTACATGCCTGTTATTCTGTTACCGGTTGCTTGTTGTCAGTTGCTTGTTGCCAGTTGTTAGTTGACACCTACTTACTTGCATGTTATCCTGTTGTCAGTTGCTTGTTGACAGCTATTTAACTACCTGTTATCCTGTTGTCAGTTGCTTGTTGACAGCTATTTAACTACCTGTTATCCAGTTGCCAGCTGCATGTTGACGGTTCCTTGCTGACAGTTACATACTTGCCTGCTATCCAGTTGTCAGTTGCTTGTTGACAGCTATTTAACTACCTGTTATCCAGTTACCAGCTGCATGTTGACGGATCCTTGCTGACAGTTATATACTTGCCTGCTATCCAATTGTCAGTTGCTTGTTGACAGCTATTTAACTACCTGTTATCCTGTTGTCAGTTGCGTGTTGACAGCTATTTAACTACCTGTTATCCAGTTGCCAGCTGCATGTTGACAGCTATTTAACTACCTGTTCTCCAGTTGCCAGCTGCATGTTGACGGTTCCTTGCTGACAGTTACATACTTGCCTGCTATCCAGTTGTCAATTGCTTGTTGATAATTAATTGTACATTGCCCGTTACCTATTGCCAATTGCTTGTTGTCACTTGATATAAACAAGAGGCAACTATACGTAGTTTACGTAAATAGATGTTGGAGACAAAACATAGTTGACTTATTTGGTATTATACTTAACCCTTTCCCTAATATAAACTTGTTTTCACGCATCTGCAAACAGGGAAGACTCATATCGGACGGCTCCTATAAAAGCCGTCTGATCAGGGTCTGCTCTGTTAGCGTATGAAATTATAAAAGGCATGTCTCTACATTTTTACCAAGACCCAAACAATGCCATAATAAATATTCAGCTAATAAATATTTATGATGTAATTAATTCTTACATGGATATTGAATATGCAAAGGGTTAATTGTTCAATCTTGTCGTACTTATATTCACAGATATTTCGATCGTGTTTCATCACATTACGAGATTTGCTGTTACACGTTTAGCAAAACCACTATATAATAACCATTATCTGAAGTCTTATTTCTTGGGTTTTAAAGCTGATAGTATCTTGATGCAGGTCGACAATATGCACAACTTTCAAATTGCATTTGCCTACCACTTGCTTTTAACCCTTTCCCTGTTCTATGTTTATTACAAATTTCAACACCTCTTGAATGTTCATGGACAAAATAGTTAAAATGAAATATGGAAGGTGGAACGTTGTAGCCATTTTAGAAACGCAAAAAAAATGATCTATCAAATTTCATTAGCAAACAGAACAGACCCTGATGAGGCGGTTTCTCTAGGAACCGTCTGATCTGGTTCTTCTCTGTTTGCAAATGCGTGAAAATGCGTTTATATAAAAGAAAAGGTTAAAATCCAGCTTTATATCATTGTTTGGTGGTAGAAACGTCCTATAGGAGCGTTATGCATTACTATCATTTAGCATTAAGACGCCATATCTAAAGCCATCCATTCTGATCATGTACATGTATGTATTGATGTTCACTACAGGTCTATCTGTCCAAACCATCGATATTCATATCGACATTTGTCACGTGATATTAATCAACATCCAGCTGTGACATGTATGCAAATGAGCATGCTACACACCAGACACCAGAGACGAAATGTTCTATTACCCATGTCAACAGTTCAGATCCAGATGAGACGACACGGAACTCGGTGTATCTCCAGGTTACAAATTGTTTGAACACTGACTGCACTTTTGAAAAGAAACAAAGATACTAACCTTTTCAGAATTGACACAGACGAGATAAAAAGTGCAACGAGTTAAACAATGTAAATTGCAGCTGTCACTGGCAGTTGATTTTACATGTACGGTAAAACCTCTCTACAATAATCAATTAAAAGAAGTCTATTTCTGGGATTTTAATCAAGGTGGTAGGCTTATGCAGGGCGATAAATAAAGCCAAAACGTGATGACATTCTGGCTTCAATCTCAAGCTTGATAATCAAGAGTTCTCAAACATGTACACCAGCACTTCCTTATTGCCTTTGCTTCATATTTACGCACTATTAAACACTTTCAAATAGAGCAGTTTATACACGTACAGGTAAACCACGCTATATTGAGACTTGTTGTTATTTTGATGTTTACATAACAGAATTCAGATATAGGTCCAGACAACATAATGTAGTAAGTTGCCACCAATAATGTACTGGGCTTTGGTCTAATGGATATGTATCTGGTCTTGCAAACAGGATGTCGTGGGTTCGAATCCCAGGCTATGCAGTTTTCTTTTTTTTCAATAAAAATGAGTTGCTATTTGTAATCATCATTTTAATTTTAAGTCGTTTTAAATTATATGTTAATACTTTGTTATTAATTATTATATGTTATATGTATTGTTGTTTTGTGTAGACAATTAATTAATAAAAAAAATATTGGCAACTGGTCAGAATCGAACTCGAGACCCGCCGCATGCAAGTCCAGATACATATCCATTGCACCACGACAATTATATTGAAGGGTTGTGGCTTGCGAAGTCTTTTAATAATTAGGAAGCGCCATAGTCGCTTCATTTTGTTTACATTAGAGTAGGTCATGTTTTGTTCCAAAATAAGTTGGTCTATCTGTATATACAGGTAAAATTAGATCTTATGGCACACCAACATAACCTACTTAAAAAATAAACAAAACATACCTGTAACGGAGGTCTCGAGAAAAATAAAAATGAAAAATAATAAAAAAAAAATGTATACGCCCATCAAAACATAAAAAACAAAACTACCCATTCAAAATATAAAACAATAAAAACAAAACAGATTTGAACCAAACTATTATAGCGGCCACCTGGGCATTATACAGTGTATTTACCTATAGTGTTTGTAAACATTGAGAACAAAAGGTGTGCCATAAGATCTAATTTTACCTGTACTTTGCTACATATATATGCACTTGTACGCTTTTCCAAACAGAGCAGACTCATATCAGACTGTTTCCGTAGGAGCATTCTACTGAAGGTCTACTGTGTTTACATATTAAAGTTTTTAGATTTGATTTTATAGTTTCTTCTGTGCCGTTATAAAAAATAGTTAATTAATATTCATAATGTTATTATTGCTTGCATACCTAATATGGAGTAAAGGGTTGAAATTGATGATGACCCGACATTTTGACCACTAATCTACTTTAAACACTCTGTAATCCCATTTACTTCATGGATAGATATGTTCACCCCTGTTATTCCCTTTACTCCAGGATAGATATGTTCACCTCTGTAATCCCATTTACTTCATGGATAGATATGTTCACCTCTGTTATTCCCTTTATTCCATGGATAGATATGTTAACCCCTGTTATCTCCTTTACTCCATGGATAGATATGTTCACCTCTATTATCCCCTTTACTCCATGGATAGATATGTTAACCCTTGCTATTCCCTTTACTCCATGGATAGATATGTTAACCCTTGCTATTCCCTTTACTCCATGGATAGATATGTTCACCTCTGTTATTCCCTTTACTCCATGGATAGATATGTTCACCTCTGTTATTCCCTTTACTCCATGGATAGATATGATAACCTCTGTTATTCTCTTTACTTCATGGATAGATATGTTCACCCCTGTTATTCCCTTTACTCCATGGATAGATATGTTCACCTCTGTAATCCCATTTACTTCATGGATAGATATGTTCACCTCTGTTATCCCCTTTACTCCATGGATAGATATGTTCACCTCTGTAATCCCATTTACTTCATGGATAGATATGTTCACCTCTGTTATCCCCTTTATTCCATGGATAGATATGTTAACCCCTGTTATCCCATTTACTCCATGGATAGATATGTTCACCTCTGTTATTCTCTTTACTTCATGGATAGATATGTTCACCCCTGTTATTCCCTTTACTCCATGGATAGATATGTTCACCTCTGTAATCCCATTTACTTCATGGATAGATATGTTCACCTCTGTTATCCCCTTTATTCCATGGATAGATATGTTAACCGCTGTTATCCCATTTACTCCATGGATAGATATGTTCACCTCTGGTATTCTCTTTACTTCATGGATAGATATGATAACCTCTGTTATTCCCTTTATTCCATGGATAGATATGTTAACCCCTGTTATCTCCTTTACTCCATGGATAGATATGTTAACCCTTGTTATTCCCTTTACTCCATGGATAGATATGTTCACCTCTGTTATTCCCTTTACTCCATGGATAGATATGTTAACCTCTGTTATTCCCTTTACTTCATGGATAGATATGTTCACCTCTGTTATTCCCTTTACTCCATGGATAGATATGTTCACCTCTGTTATTCTCTTTACTCCATGGATAGATATGTTCACCTCTGTTATCCCCTTTACTCCATGGATAGATATGTTCACCTCTGTAACTCCTTTACTCCATGGATAGATATGTTCACCTCTGTTATTCCCTTTACTCCATGGATAGATATGTTCACCCCAGTTATTCCCTTTACTCCATGGATAGATATGTTCACCTCTGTTATTCCCTTTACTCCATGGATAGATATGTTCACCTCTGTTATTCTCTTTACTTCATGGATAGATATGTTCACCTCTGTTATTCTCTTTACTCCATGGATAGATATGTTCACCTCTGTTATTCTCTTTACTTCATGGATAGATATGTTCACCTCTGTTATTCCCTTTACTCCATGGATAGATATGTTAACCCTTGCTATTCCCTTTACTCCATGGATAGATATGTTCACCTCTGTTATTCCCTTTACTCCATGGATAGATATGTTCACCTCTGTTATTCTCTTTACTTCATGGATAGATATGTTCACCCCTGTTATTCCCTTTACTCCATGGATAGATATGTTCACCTCTGTAATCCCATTTACTTCATGGATAGATATGTTCACCTCTGTTATCCCCTTTACTCCATGGATAGATATGTTCACCTCTGTAATCCCATTTACTTCATGGATAAATATGTTCACCCCTGTTATCCCCTTTATTCCATGGATAGATATGTTAACCCCTGTTATCCCATTTACTCCATGGATAGATATGTTCACCTCTGTTATTCTCTTTACTTCATGGATAGATATGTTCACCCCTGTTATTCCCTTTACTCCATGGATAGATATGTTCACCTCTGTAATCCCATTTACTTCATGGATAGATATGTTCACCTCTGTTATCCCCTTTATTCCATGGATAGATATGTTAACCCCTGTTATCCCATTTACTCCATGGATAGATATGTTCACCTCTGTTATTCTCGTTACTTCATGGATAGATATGATAACCTCTGTTATTCCCTTTATTCCATGGATAGATATGTTAACCCCTGTTATCTCCTTTACTCCATGGATAGATATGTTAACCCATGTTATTCCCTTTACTCCATGGATAGATATGTTCACCTCTGTTATTCCCTTTACTTCATGGATAGATATGTTAACCCTTGTTATTCCCTTTACTCCATGGATAGATATGTTCACCCCTGTTATCCCCTTTACTCCATGGATAGATATGTTAACCCCTGCTATCCCCTTTACTCCATGGATATATGTTAACCCCTGTTATTCCCTTTACTCCATGGATAGATATGTTCACCTCTGTAATCCTTTTACTCCATGGATAGATATGTTCACCTCTGTTATTCCCTTTACTCCATGGATAGATATGTTCACCTCTGTAACCCTTTTACTCCATGGATAGATATGTTCACCTCTGTTATTCCCTTTACTCCATGGATAGATATGTTAACCCCTGTTATTCCCTTTACTTCATGGATAGATATGTTCACCTCTGTTATTCCCTTTACTCCATGGATAGATATGTTCACCTCTGTTATTCTCTTTACTCCATGGATAGATATGTTCACCTCTGTTATTCCCTTTACTCCATGGATAGATATGTTCACCTCTGTAACTCCTTTACTCCATGGATAGATATGTTCACCTCTGTTATTCCCTTTACTCCATGAATAGATATGTTCACCTCTGTAACTCCTTTACTCCATGGATAGATATGATAACCTCTGTTATTCCCTTTATTCCATGTATAGATATGTTAACCCCTGTTATCCCCTTTACTCCATGGATAGATATGTTAACCCCTGTTATTCCTTTAACTCCATGGATAGATATGTTCACCTCTGTTATTCTCTTTACTTCATGGATAGATATGTTCACCCCTGTTATTCCCTTTACTCCATGGATAGATATGTTCACCTCTGTTATTCCCTTTACTTCATGGATAGATATGTTAACCCCTGCTATCTCCTTTACTCCATGGATATATATATTAACGGCTTTGCAAACAACATAGACTAGAGCAGACAGCCCTATTTATGCCAAGGTCAAACATTGCCTTATTCACAATGCCGTCAATGAATGAACTCCATTCAATGAAGTTCAACATTGATAAAAGCTGTTGACAGGTCAATGCATTTACTAAGCTACTACTTGTCTGAATCCTTTCCCTGTCCTATGTTTATCCCAAAATTCAATTCCTACTGAATATTCATGGACAAAATATAACGAAATATGCAGAGTGGAAAATTTTAGCCATATTAGAAATTAAAGAAACAGATCTTTCAAATTCGATTAGCAAACAGAGCAGGCCCTGATCAGAGACTCCTATAGGAGCGGTCTGATCTTTGTCTAATCTGTTTGCAAATGCGTGAAAACACGTTTATCTGAAGGACAGGATTAAGTATTAAAATGTGTGGCCGCGGTATTCTCAAAATTCAAACTTGAGAATTGTATTCTGTATTAACACAGTAAAACCTTCTTAAGCAACATCTAAAATAGGTCTTACTGGTGGTAGACTGGTGGTAGCTTAATGCAAGTCAAGAATAAAACTATTGCATTAAGCAAAAACATCTCACATTTGTTTTAAAAGCACTATCAGAGTGTCAAACTGTTTGAATCCTGATGAGACGCCGGGTGACTCGACGTCTCAGCTGGGATGCAGACGCTCACGGCAGACTAAATAAAAGTTTCAACATAATGTAGGCCTACATATATTAAGCGCCCCATCATGGGTAGCTGAACACGTAAAAGTGCACCAGACGCTTGAGTATAAATAGTATACAAACATAATAGCACATACACGAGTAACCTTCAGGATATACAACTCAAGTAATGACATCATGGATATTTATCAGCTGAATTTTTAATTAATATTTTTTACCTGAGATCCTCGTCTATGTTTCGCTTGTTTCGCTAGACAGGATAACGAGAGATATACATGCAGTGATCTTTTTATTCTCTACGTTATTTACGGTTTTGCATGCATTCACCTTACTCCTCTTCTAGGTTTCGTTTCGCTAGAGAGGACAGCGGGTGATACAAATGTATGCATGTGCTGGGAATAATTGGGAAATTGTATTTCTATACAATTTCTATATTTATCTGTGTTTGACGTTATGTATATGATAATTTATTTTGAGTTCATTGTATGTGTAATGTTTCACATTGTATTTTTGTGCTCTCCATGAGTGGAGGATAATAAATAAATAAATAAAAACACCATGGATATTTTTCAGCTGAATTTTTAATGAGTTCCCTTTTTTGGCATTGGTAGAAAATGTAAATTCAAATCTATATAATTTCATAAGCAAACAGAGGAGACCCAGATCAGACGGCTCCTACAGGATCCGTCTGATCTGGGTCTGTTCTGTTTGCAAATGTGTGAAAATGTGTTTATTTAACATGAACCATGTTTACTCTTTACTTTATGAAGACTCGTATTTACGCATTTCCAGGATCTGAATCAAGATAGAATAATACTGATCTGATTTAACAGATCCGTCCATGTCCAAACGCTTCTCTTCCTGATTTGATATTATACTAATCAATATCCTTACAGCAATTATCTCTTGTATTAAATGGTCATAAAAAGACGTTAAAACAATCTGATGGGTGTTGAACTGCGCGAAACCTGTAGAATCAGGTATATATCATTCCATCAGCAAACAGAGTAGCCCTTGATCAGACAGCGCCTACAGGAGTCGTCTGATATGTATATACTCTTTGTGAAAAGGTGTAAAAAGCGTTTCCATCAGGTTAAGGGTTAACAAGAGCTGTCACAGGACAGCACGCTCGACTATTCTCAGTATTGTTAGTGCAAAAATACTTTACAGTGGACTAAAACGGTGTCCACTGATACTGAAAACGCGTATTCAAAGTCTCAGTAGAATATCTTTAATAGTATTCAAGATGTTTGATCTCTTTGAAATCTTGATATGAATGAAAAGAAAAATCAGACAAATGTATGTACTGTTGCATACAGATGAAGATGGTAATGTTAAGCATGTTACCAAGACTTTATTCAAAAGGATTAGATATATAATTGGACCTTAACAAAAACCTTAACCAACTATTTTAAGTTAAAAAGGACCATAAAACCTTAACCAAAATTTAAGGTCTATAATTCTGTAAAATGCTTGAAAGAGTTATGTACTCTTGCCTACAGATGAAGCTTGTGATGGTAAACAAGTGTTACAAGTTTCAAAGCTTTATCTCAAAGGGTTTTGTAAATAAGTGGAATTTAACAAAAAACTTTAACCAAAAATTCTAAGTTAAAAAGGGCCACAGTTCTGTCAAAATGGATGAAAGAGTTATTTACACTTGCCTACAGATGAAGCTCTTGTGATGGTTAATAAGTGTTCCAAGTTTCAAAGTTTTATCTCAAAGGGTTATGTAAATAAGTGGACTTTAACAAACCCCTTAACCAAAACGTTCTAAATATCTAAGTTAAAAGGGGCCATAATTATGTATAAGAATGCTTGAAAGACTTACGTACTCTTGCGAATAGATGAAGCTTGTGATGATGAACAAGTGTTCCAAGTTTCAAATCTTTATCTCAAAGGATTATGTAAATAAGTGGACTTTAACTTAAAAATTCTAAAGCAAGGGGAATAACTCTTACGGAAAGTATGATGTCAACACGTACAGGTTATCTACCTGCCTTAACAAGCTATGGGCGAATATGTAAACCGACTTGAACAATAATTATTTGACATTCTATTTAAGTATTTTAACTCTGTCCGCAATAATCCCACCCTTTTACGCCTTAGCAAACAGAATAGATACCGATCTGACAGCTGTTTAACCCATTCCCTCCTAGTGACGCATTTCTATGCCATGTAAAAGTCACATTTAGAAACCATTGTGATAAATAGAGCATTTGCTCCATAGGAGCAAATGCTCTATTTATCAAAATGGTTTCAAAACTATATAATTCTAACTTTTTCTTTTTCTCTAGTTAATGCTCCTTTTCGGTAGATTAATTCAAAGAGGTTGGGTCTAAATATAGTCTAGGGGTGGGGGTGGGGGTGAGTTGAGGAACTCTTGCTAGTGCTGTGTGATCGGGGTCAGTCATATATATTTTATAAATCTGATTCTCTTTTGTTTTTCATTACATTAAAGTGCTTTATTGGTGTTTCAATACCGGGAAGTAATTACATTTTATCGATATCTTGTATTGCATGAATATTCACCAACTGAATAAGAGGATCGAAGAAATTTTGACTAGCTTGCAAAAAGTAACAAAATGTCATATTACATGCAGCAACTACTTAACATTTTCCTACAGTATAAACGCCTGTTCACGCATTTGCAAACAGAATAGAACCAGGTCATACGACCCATGTAGGAGCCGTCTGATTAGGATCTGCTCTATTTGCTTATGTAATTAAATGTATATAGATATATGTCTATAACTTCTGCAATCCCCAACAAGATACAAGATGCAAGAATCTTTATTTTCAGTCGGGTTTACTACAAATAACATTAGCTATATCAGAAGCTATTTGCCGACAGTTTGCCGAACAATTCTCTTGTTCACGTGTCATTATAAACATTAAGTTAATTCATATTTAATCGATACATATTATTCATACGTACATTATTTCTTACATGAATATTCATGGAGTAAATGGGTAAGGGCAATGGAGAATATGCAAACATGCCCAGAAGAGATAAGTTACTATATATAATATTGTTTTCTGATCAGGATCTAGTGTTTGCTACTCGTCAGAAAAACAACAACTACACCATTGTCATGATCATCAACAACAACAACAAATCACGGTATTCCATCCATAACCATTGCAAATGGTGTGCAACTTTTCGTCAGGGGCTTGCCTTAAGGGGGTGTCACACTAGAGCGTATGGCATGAACGTATGCGAAAAACTATATGAGAAAAAATGCTCACACGCTCGCAAACGCAGATACACGCTATATGCGGGTAGGTTAGGCATACGTCGTATAGGTTTTAAGTACGCTACCATACGTCAGTGTACGTTCTCATACACAGAGGCCAAAAATAATTTTTGGATATGCTAAAAAATATTCAGCGTAAACGAGCGTATGAATTATACGTTACGCAAACGCTCATCATACTCTAGGCACACGTTGAATACGCTAGAGCGTCGGTAAGGTACGTTACTTATAGGTCAAATACCCATCATACGGTGGCGTGAATGCGGCCAGTAAATCTGTTATATGCATACCGTATCAGTAACGTGATTGTAATGTTTGTCTGACGAATGACTAAAGCATATATTTTTCAACGAACCCCTGGCTATTCATACGCTACTCATGCGCTCACATGCGATAAGCATATGTTACTCATATGCTCGCATACGCTACTTATACGCTGATATACGCTACTTTTATGGTGACATGGGTTGACACACGCTCGCATTTGTTTCTTATGCGATGCCTATACGTCAGATATACGTTAAACATACGCTATTCACGCGCTGCTAA
Source organism: Azorinus chamasolen (assembly GCA_963576725.1). Lineage (NCBI taxonomy): Eukaryota > Metazoa > Mollusca > Bivalvia > Cardiida > Solecurtidae > Azorinus > Azorinus chamasolen. The sequence continues at coordinate 51,180,116 of OY755238.1, read as the reverse complement.
TACGTTCATCGACGGTAGTGGTGGAAAATTCGGGTTCATACGCTCAAAAGTTGTGCGTATGACCAGTTTTTCGAAAATGTTTATACGCAATCCATACGTTCCTCTCTTACGCTACAGTGTGACAGGGCAATAACTAGTGATTGCATGACTGATAATAGCATAAGTGCTAATACAGGACGGTCGCAAATTCCAGTTGTGACCGTAGTATGTTTAACCAATTCCCTGTTTCATATATATTCAAAATTTCTTCACCTCATGAATATTCATCAACAGAATCAATAAAATTGATCATAGAAAGGGTTGTTCTACGGTTGTGGAAACTGCATAATGACATCTATAAATTTCCTCAAGCAAAAATAGCAGACCATGATCACATTGCTCATATAGGAGCCGTCTGGTCTGGGTCTACTCTGTTTGCAAAATGCGTGAAAAGGCGTTTGTAGGTATGAAGGAAAGGGTTAAAATTCGATAAACTCTGTAGTATAAATGTATCCTTAATTGCTTTAAACTAGAATGTGCGATACTCTCGCTTATTCGAACACGTGTACAGATGTAATACTTTTGGTGATGCGATGATCCCTGTCTGTGTCTACAATGTGTCTAGTTCTATTTTCTAAGATCACTTGTCCATGCATATTATGTAACGGATCAATTCGTTCACCAGTGTAATCTTCGGGCAATACTATGTCAAACTGAATAGGCCAAATTGGCACCATCTTTTACTCCATGAAATTTCACGTAAGAAATGATGACATCATACATATTGATTAGATTTTTTACAATAATTAACACATAAACACGTGAAACATTGGCCATAACAGAAACTAAAGAATCATATTATATGATACCATAAGCAAGCAGAGACTTTAATCAGAGAGCTCCTACAGAAGCCGTTTGATCTGGATCTACTCTGTTTGCAAAGGCATGGATCGTTAGTCGTGTGTATGGAGAAGAGAGTCAAATAAGACTAGAAAGGAACACTCTGATCCGGATCTGCGCTGTGTGCATTCCCACTGGTTCAACCATTTCCTTCATAAATACGCGTTTCCGCGCATTAGCAAACAGAGTAGACCCAGATCAGTTGGTTTCTATAAGAGCCGCTTGACTAGGGTCTGCTCTATTTGCTTATGACACTATTATAGATCTGACTACAGTTACTACCAGTACACAAAATCATGTCATTATATGATCAGGGAAAGGAATAAACGGATTTTTCCATGGTCATATAGGTCTACATCACCGTATGGAGTAAGCTAGAACAGACCAATGGTTGGAACAGACGAGAAAATCGTTAACCGAGAAACCTTCGGAAATCTACGGTGGTCGGCCTCGGAAACACGTGTGGTATCTGGCTCACGCATATTATCGATCAGTACTGCATCATTGTATCGTTCACAGTAAGGTAGAGGTTATCTTCGCCTGCTTCCATCGCTCGATATTCTTTGCACGAGGTAAATGTAAACAAATCAAAATGTGACGGTATTATGGATTCAAAATCAAATATCGGTTAATGCACTTTTTACATAGGTTGGAATACTTGTGGTATTTCAGATATTATTTCTTTGAGTTAATTATAGCCTAAAGTGACTTTGAAATGTTTAGCAGACGACAGTGTGGAAGCAGACGAACACTTTCGGTAGACAAGAGTCAGCCGGAAAGGTCAAATGAATGACGAATGCACTGATTCTTTGGTGGAATTCACTGGCTCGTTGTGATTTCTGGGTTAATATGGAAATAAGACTTTACTGGCACCTGTGAGTTTCAGTGATCGATGGATTAAACTACAGCTGGGGTTTATGTTTTGTGGTAAGACATTTAGCTGTTTACATAGAATTATATTTAGCCCTGAATGGCATGTACATGTATATTTTCAAAAATCTTTGTAAACCTTACCAGTCATGCCTAATCCTTCTTGATTAGCACTGAAATGTGTCGGTTTAAATATATAAACCATCCTGTTGCTATCCACAAAAAAAATGACAAAAAAATCTTGACTAGCATTGATTCAGATAAGACGTTTAGTAAACTAAGCGATTCTAAAAAATCTTTAAGAGCACAGCACAAGATGCTTTGGACAGAAGACAATTTTAATAAAGAAGGTTTATCCCTTTACCTCATGAATATTCATGTAAGAAAAAATGGCATCATGAATAGTAATTAGAATTTTTATATTGGTTTCAATCACAGGAGTTGTTTTTTCCATGACAGAAACTGCAGAGTCAGATCTAAACTATTCTTTAACCCATTCCCTCATATTGATGACTTTTGACGACTCTGTAAAAACCACTTTGTGAAACCATTGTGATAAATAGAGCATTTTCTACAATTTTCCTTTTCTCTATAGTTAATGCTCCTTTTCGGTAGATTTATTCAAAGAGGATGGATCTAAAAATAGCCTATGAGGTAATGGGTTAAGGCAAATATAACAGACCCTGACCAGGCGGCTTCTGCATGGTCGTCTGATCTGAGTCTACTCTGTTTGCAACATTTTAGGCGTGAAAAGGCGTATCTATGAGGGAAAGGAGGGACCCATTTATACCTAGTGCACATAAAAGGGACATAAGCAAACAACATATACCCAGGCCTGGGAACTACTGGAGTGATCTGATCATTGACTGATTGGTTTATATTTACATGTACGCATGATTCTTATACAATGAAATCACATAATTTATTAACACACATGCCTGTTACAACAGGTGGGGGCTTAATACAGGACAATAAAATGCAGAAAGCCCCCACGTGAGCTTTCTGCATAATGTTTGTCCTGCATCAAGATATCACCCTTTTTAAAATTCAGAACTATACACGCACGATTCTTATAGAAACCAACCAGCTAATACAATAACATATTCCCTCAAACTACTCATCTGGTCAAGTGTTACTGAGTGTGTGTATTGGTAGAGATATTACTTCATGCTTGCTGCTATTTTGAAGTACAAAACATATCACGAAAGCGACTAATTCAAAGAATTCTGACTAACCATTTAACTTCTATAGCTTATAAGGTCCAATCTGTATTTTGGAATCCCTCCATGTTCAGGTAAGGTGTCCCTGTTGATACAGACCTTCGATATTCATTCGTGAAGCTGTGTAGACCGTGATTTGAATCTACACGGTGTGCATGTGTCGTATTTATTAAATCGCATGAGTTTCTGGGTTCATTAACCCTCTCAATGCTGAGTAGTCCATCACAAGAAGGGGTTCATTCAGTACGAAATGGTATTATTTGAGAAAGGATTTTGAATGACAAATAGTGCAGATCCTGATCTGGGTCCCTGATCTGGGTCAACACTATTTTTAAATAACAGCCAACTCGTTTTCCACACTCAAAGAGTTAAAACAGGACAGATGTAATATCGGTACAAGGAAACCGTCTGTAGTCCTTTCTGTTTGCTTTAAGCATCCATATACAGTAAAACCTCTCTATAACGGCCACTCAATTAAATCAAGTATTTTATGTCAAAGGCAGGTTGCTGTTTAAAGCAAGGTGAAAGTAAAACAGAACGCTCTTACAGGAGCGTTCTGTTTTACTTTCACCTTGCTTTCGGCAACCACCTGTCCTAAATACCAACTAATTTACATAATTTAGTGGCCGTTATAGAGAGGTTTGACTGTAATACAGACAAAGGTTGCCCTCGTGAAAGACAATTTAATTTAAATATCTCCCTCATGAATATCTTCACAAGAATTTGTGACTCAATGAATATTCGTGATCTGAATTCATTTATTGGTTAATGGTGGACTGTTTTAACATTCCACAAACTGTAGAATCACATCTTTAATATTCAATAAGCTAACGGAGTAGACCCAAGTCAGACGGTTCCTACAGGAACCAACTCATCTGCTATTCTGTTTGCTTAGGCGAGAAAAGGCGTTAGTATCAGATAAATTTTAATTATTTTTCCTCGTATAGGTTGGTCAGTTGTTTTGCCGTAGGAAATTTTGTTTCAATGACTACATGTATACACAATTAGATACGGTATAGGTGCACATATACGTGGACTTAAAACCCCGGTGTTATAATAAAAATGCTTATACGTTCTCTCTCTCTCTCTCTCTCTCTCTCTCTCTCTTTCTCTCTCTCTCTTCTCTCTCTCTCTCTCTCTCTCTCTCTTTCTCTCTCTCTCTCTCTCTCTCTCTCTCTCTCTCTCTCTCTCTCCTCTCCCATCGCTGGCGTCTGTTCAAGCACTTTTGCATTGCTTGCATTGATGGGTAAAACCGTGTTTTCATCGGTCTTATGAATGAAATTAAGTTATCAACTCCCAAATCTTAACCCTGACTCGCATTTACAAACAGCTTAGTATCCAGTATTAGAATTCGTTAGAATATTCCATTATAATATTCCATTAGAATCCAATCTCTCTGACAAAAGTTTCTCAAGTGGTAACTTATCAGATGTTCAGGGGGCGTATTTGGGACATCTAGAGTGACATGTTCAACCCTTCTCTTGCTGAATTTTAAAATACATTTCTCCTTCTTTACCCACGCCCTGTTGTATAATTACATATTATATCTTCACTGTGTACAAGTATTTCGCTGTGCAATACATTGTAACTGCTGTGGAGTGACTGGTTGCACAATCAATTTGTAAATAGTGCATACCCTGATGAGACGGCTCCTGCAGGAGCTGTCTCATCTGGGTCTTCACTATTTACAGGTAGGTATATTGACGTGAATAGCAAGCGAAGGGTTAATATTTCCTCGTCAAACCTTACACTGGTGCTACTCATCAGTATCGTCTCAGAGATCAATTCTAATGAGTAGCATCAAAATAGGGATTGGTTGATACATAAAACAGTTTAATCAACCTTATGCATCTAATCTATAGTTTTGATTTTTCAATCATTTCCTTCATGTAAACCTGTTTTCACGCATTTGCAAATAGAGTAGAACCAGATCAGATGACTCCTTTAGGAGCCATCTGATCAGGATTTGTTCTGTTTGCTAGTGTAATTTGAAAGACATGCTTCTTTAGTATCTAAAATGGCTGCAATATTTTTACTTACCATATTTCATTATAACTATTGTGTCCATGAATATTCATTGGGTATTAAATTTTGAAATAAGTATAAAACAGGCAATGGGTTGACCCCTTCCCTCATACCCAACCGATTTGAATAAATCTATCGAAAAGGAGAATTTACAACAGAAAAGGAAATTTCAGAATTGTGTAGTTCTGGAACCATTGTGACAGATAGAGCATTTGCTCCTATGGAACTCCTATGGAGCAGATGCCGTATCACAATGGTTTCAAAACTTGACGTTTACAGTGGCGTCAAAAGTTGTCAGTAGGAGGGAATAGGTTAGTTGTCTTTCTGCATTACTTTTGACCTGCACTAAGCTACCACCTGCCTTACAGACCCATAATTATACAACTTTTTGATGACCGCTTTATTAAGACAGGTTTTCCTGCATAATTCTTTAATTCGAAAAAATACATCTGGGTGGCGTCATAGCAAACATAATTAAACAGATAACTCGTACAGTCTTGTACTGCCACTATGAAAAGTATACAATTATCTCCCTTTACCAAATCGAGCATAAGGACAAATCTCGAGAGATACCATAAAACACTTTCCGATTCTGAGTCTGAGCTCATTCTCAAATTGCTGAATGGTCAGATTTTAACCTCGGGCCAGGTATAGAGCTACATGTACATTGATATTGCCGGTGATAAAATGCATGCTGTAGGTTTGCAAGCAGTGTAGACATAGACGAACCGTTTTGTTGAAAACATTGTCCGATCAGGAGCTTTACTGGTAGATCAGTACACACCGGAAACTGGGGTAGTTTATTACTGATTATCTGTAATCAACAACTTCAGTTTTATGTATGTTATCTCTGTAAACAGTACAGATCCTGGTCGTATCCAGCACTCCACGCTTCCTAAATGTACATACAGTAAAACCTCTCTTAACCGGAATTCTAGTAGAGAAGAATTTAGATATTTTAGGCAGGTGAGCTTTCTCATGAGGAGCTTTCTGCATGACTTCCACCCTGCATTAAGCTGTCACCTGTCCCCAAGACCGATATTCATATTAAATTTCATGTCCGGTTAAGAGAGGTTTTACTGTACATGTATAGGAAATGATTGTTACTCATCGTCGCTTCTGGATACACGCTGTTTTTAAATGTGACCATGTCGCGTCAACAAAGGTTGATTGACCACTTAGTGACATAGTATACATACAGTAAAAACTCGATACTACGAACACTCAAATACGTACCATTATTGATCTTTAAAACAGGTGGCAGCTTAATGCAGGATGAACGTCATGCACTAATCTCCTCTATAGAAATCCCTCTAGGAGCTTTCTGTATGAAACAGCCACCAGCCTACAAAGACGTGCATTCTTCATTACTCAATTTTCATACTATCGTTACATAATGAAGGGTATAAGAAACACAGAAACCTTTTGGGAAAGATTTCTGCATTAGTATTCACCTGTATTAAGCTACCATTTAGCATCAAGTACTTAGAATTCGACATCATTTTGATGGTAGATTTACCATTTAACTGATATAACCCCCTTTTGATGCCTTTGCAAACAGAGTACATCCAGCTTTAGACGGCTTCTATTGGAGCCGCCAGATCAGGGTCTGTGTTGTTCACTTGTGGAATTATATAAACCTGATTCTACAGAATATGTCATGACCAAACTGTCTTGTGTTCATGTGCCATTATAAACATGCATTTTTTTCATATTCACGATATCCCTATGTATTACATGAATATTGATGAGGTACATAGTCAACACTAAGCAAACAATCTGAATCCAGATGAGACCCCGAGTAACCAGTGAATCATTAGGATCAACACTGACTATTACCGTGACAGTTTTTAGAAAGAAGATGGAAGAAAAGTCAAATTGTTGGGTTTTTAGCATCTTATTGAACTTTTTTTCTATTCTCGTAGTATGTAGAGATATTTTACATGTATGCCGAATAGAGTACAGCTACGAGTCTGCCCATTCGCCGAGTAACTCGGCATCTGATTAGCACACAGAAGATACATTGTACAGACTGGCATTAAATGCCAGACAAACCATAAGTAAGAGATATACAAAACATAATTAAAACTTCCTCCTTCCTTTCCGAATACTGATAAATAAAGATTAGTATCAAAGTTTATTAAAGGTGAAAATTGTTTTTATAACAAAATGTGTTGACCCTAATCACAGAGTTTCCTCGTGATACCTTTCATCTGGATCTACCCTGTTTGTATAGTTTTAGTGAATGAACAATAGAGTCTCTATAATGCACGCATGTTTTCAATAACATCATAAAACTTGTTATTTCTTATGTTCAGTCAGTATTATGAAGATTGTCCTTTTTTACGCATATCTAAAAATGCCCCTGTGATACAAAATGAACCGTTACTTACATAAGAAATAGAACCGGTCTGTGTCGAACAGTTACGAACGAATAAATACTTAGTAATACATTGGCGGATGACATCGCGTGTTCGATATCAGAAACATGTAGGAAGATTTTGTCTTCGCGATTGGATTTCTTGCGATGTACTTCTTCTCAGCATATAATTAAATGTTTTATGTAATAATTAGCCTTTTCCAAACGCTTCGCAAGTAGAGACTCTCACTCTAAGGGCCGGTGGTTGCTTAATGCAGGACGAAAGTAATTACAAACCCCTCCTATATCACCTTTTATATTACTTTCTCATATCATTTAGGCTATCAGTCTCTTAAAGTTTTTCTTCATATAAATGCTTTGCAAACAGAGTAGACCCAAACCAGACGGCTCCCACAGAAGCTGTCTGACCAGGGTCTACTCTGTTTGCTTATGAAATTAAGTAGTTTATTTGAATTTATACTTTACCATTACAAACCATTCTTGCGTACATATGTCATTATAAAAAACGGCTAATTAATGTCCATGATTTCATTATCAACAGGGAAAAGGTTAAAAGACAGACAAGTAGATTTTCTTTGAAGAAGGGTTGCGGAGATGTTACTTTTATAACAAGCCAAAATGCATTCACCGTTAATAAATGTTGAACTGTATCCAGCTGGTAGGTGTAACTGACTTCATTTTAGTGTCTTAACCCATTCCCTCATATTGACGACTTTTAACGACTCTGTAAAAGTCACTTTGTGAAACCATTGTGATAAATAGAGCATTTGCTCCTATAGGGACAAATGCTCTATTTATCACAATGGTTTCAAACTACAAAATTCTAAAAAAAATCCTTTTTCTCTAGTTAATGCTCCTTTTTGGTAGATTTGTTCAAAGAGGTTGTATCTAAAATATAGCCTATGAGGTAATGGTTTAACATGTTACCTTATGAATATTCATGTAAGAATTGAATGACTTTATGAATATCAATAAAATACATATTATCAATGGACTCTCAACAGAAATCTTCGACCAAGGCAGAAATTGCAGAATCAAATCAAACCGAGAATTTTCAGAGACGCTTTTCCGTGTCTCCCACCCGCATCTCCTCTCCACCCATGGGTTAAAATGGGTACCTGTGAGGGTCAGTATAGCCGGTACTGCGGCTGCATGATTGCGCCATATGTTAGCAGTGCTCAATATTGTAGGCCAATGACTCAATGACCAGGGCAGTAAATGTACAGTCGGCTGAGCGGTCATTCGGACTGAAAGTAGACTATAACAAGAAATATCTTTTAAAAAGATATTCAGCGGCATTCAAATATTGACATAATGTACAAAACAATAATGATATTAAATCTCTGCCAACTTAATTTCAATGTTTCGAGATTCTGTTAGTACAGGGAACTAGATCTATGAAGGGTTGCTTGTAATTACACTAGCAGAGAAGCATGCAATGGAAATGACTTTGAGTAGAATAAGCAATTATGGAAAAAATCAAGTTACTTTTATAGGAAATCACTATTAAAATGTACAATGTCAAAGTATTTTTTTAAAACTATCTGAAGTTAGTTCTTCATTTTAACTATTATAAAAATTTACTTGAAAGCATGTATATTTATTTTGATATGAAGATAACTAATTGAATACACTTTAAATAAAGCATACAGAATAGTTTTTGTTTGTGCAGAGGCTGTAATTACTTAAAGAAAGGTATTTATCTATAGCCTGGATCAACGCATTAATTGACGTGTGTGCATCATCATTAGTGACATCATTAACTGAATATACATGTATTTTTACAACAATATAAAGTTAGCTATCTCAACCTACTACTCGATCCAAAGCGCAAGGTGATAGAGCCGTAACAATAGCCTTCAGTAAGTAGCTTTATATCACAGAGAGCGAATAACCAGAGCCTTAATTGGTGCTGTGGTCGGGGATAGTAATTAATACTATTAATGCCACTACTCTAATATACTAAACAACATTTCTTCTTTATTTCCTATAGCATTGCCTCGGCATTACCTGTTCGTCAAAGTGGATGTGATCAAATCTGGTATTAAATTGATAGCAAAATGATAATAAATGTTTAAAAGTTTAATAGTGGTTTTGGCAAACTGGCAATAATGCTCAGCAATCATTACCATGAGGTGATAAGTACGATAATGGATTAGGAACTGATATAAAGTATGACACACCAAAAATTGAATAGTCAAAATTGATCCACACCTTTTGAGGATAATAGATCTATATATTTTTATTCAGTAATATTGTTTACGTATTATATACTCTAGTTTTGATAATGACCAAAGTAATAAATAATTCATATTGTTTTACCGGTCATGGTAATAAACAACTATGTGACTACAGTATTGTACATGTATTTGAATCCACCAAAAGTTGAACTAAACAACATTTTGACTGAAAACGAAAAGCATAAAGTGAGTGGCAAACAGTTTGGACCAAGACTAAAATCATAACTGAATGGGATAGTAAATCATTAGTAATGTGTTATGTGGTCTGGGGCTGTTTTAATGACTAAACAATGTGACTATAGTATTTGAAAGCACCTCTATATCACTCATTGTACCCAAGGTTGAATAAGTGTGAATATGTCACCTGCTTAGCTAATATCCTGATCTGTATAAACCAAAAAAAAATGGACCACATATCAATATTTAACATATAGATAGTTATTTAATGATTTTGATTATTCAGTTTTTGCTTTTTAATACAAATTTTCAATTTTTACCGAAACGTCCTAGGCCGAATACATAGATGGCCAAAACGTCCTGGGTCGAAACATCCGGGGCGAAACTTCCTATGCCGAAACGTCCTACATTCAGTTTGGCCATGTGTAGAGGCATTATAAAAAGGCTGTATGCCAGTCAAGGGATTAACTAATGAAAATACGGTTTACTAGAAAATACTAGTAGGTCATATGCAAATTACAATGTAACATAGTTTCTGATTGGTGGAAAACTAGAACAAAAGTGAAAATAGACAGCTAACCGCTGAACTAGGTACTTTATTTCTTAGAACAGACCCTGGTCAGACTGTCCCTTCAGCAGCAGTTTGATCTGGGTTTGTTCTGTTTACACATGCGCAAACATGCATGTGTATCGGGTGAAGGGTTTAACCTGTGTCACAACAGGGGGGTTCAATATGTAAAGGAATTTCCTCTAATAGGGAAATAAAATATGTTTAAACTAAACTATCTACCTATGCATTTGCAAACAGGACAGGCGATGATCAGACAGCTCCTGTATGAGCTGCATCAACATGGTCTCCTCCGGTTGCTTATGAAATAAATATAGATATGAGTTTACAGTGTGAGCCAATGTCAACTATAACTCTTCGCTCATATGACGTTGTTAAAAAAATCAGCTAATTAGTATATATATGTATGGGTCATTATTTCTGAGATAAAAAATAATAGAATCAAAGATTAAATACGGCACATACAGTAGAACCTGTCATAAGCGGTCATTCATTTATTGAATATAGAATTCTTGAAAAGCAGGTGGTTGCTTAATGCAGGTCAAAAGTAATACAGAAAGCTCTTATAGGAGCTTTTTTGCATTACTTTAGACCTGAATTAAGCTACCACCTGCCTGACAGACCAATAATTATACCTCCCTTTGATGGCCGCTTAAGACTGTTCTACTGTATACTGTTCGTTATTCTTTACTACATGGAACTTAACCATTACCTGATACAGAAGAAGCCTTTCCAAACAGTTTCAAACTACGTAGACCCAGATCACACGACTCCTGCAGGGGCCATATGAATAAGGTCTGCTCTGTTTGTTTCAGGGATAATATGGAACTGATTTGATTCTACAGTTTCTGTGCTCATTTGCCATTATGAAAATTCTGCTTATAAATATTCATGATGTCATTATATTCAATAGGTAAATGGTTAATAATGTATATGTTATACCCCTGTAAAAAGCGCATTGATCTTGGTCAGCTACCACCTTCCAAATTAATCCATTACCTGTCCAATACTCATATAAGAAATGATGGTATCATGGATATTTATTAGCCGATGTCTTTTATGATGTATAATTTTCAAGGGCATGTTTTGCTTTAACAATTAAATGTAGATTAATAATAATGATAATAATAATAATAGATTTATATAAATCGCACATTGATCAGATGGCCAATACCGTCTGATCTGGGCCGACTCTGTTTCCAAAGGCGCAAAAAGCATTTATATGAGAGAAATTGTAAGCGGTTAATGTGGATATGCACCTTCTACAAATGCAGCACATTATATCCTCTTTGAAGCGATTGTATACTTTATTAACAAAATAATATTTTAAGCCAGGTGGTTGGTAAATATGGGAATCTTCTGTAGAAGCTTTCTGCATAACCTTTGTCCTGCATTAAGCTAAAACGATTCCCAATTCAGAACGATGTAAATGCTGAAAGCTAACTTGGGAGCTCTCTGAATCACGTTCGTCCTGCATTAAGCTCAACATCTGCCTCATCGTTAAATTTATCTGTGTGATCGTTTCAATGTGATTTTATTGGTTGTCGTGACTCATGTTTAATTTGAGCTAAATGATTCCATCTCATACAGTCTGTCAAGATCATGATAGAATACTCAAATTTAAAAGAATAAATCTAATTCAGACATTTAACTGGTCTTCAGAAAAAACATCATCAAGTGAAACTGAGTGTCTGACAAGCACGATTTAACACTCTGTCTGTTAAGCTTTGCCAGCATGACATTGCAAACATCTTAGACCCAGATGAGACGTCGAGATATTTGGTAAAAATTTGCTAAATACTGCAGAAAACTGTTAACTGAACGAAAGACTGATTGCTGCCGTTGCCTTTGGGGAGAAAAAGAGAAACAGATGAAATGATGCAATTTTAACGATGTAGCCAAAATGACGCACCGTACCTATAGGACATTGTATGCTTTGTGACATCACCAAATATAGCCAAGCGGAGAATGAGAGACATTTACTCGTTGAAATTTGACAATCACAAAAAATTTAGATTACCATATCGCGACAAATCTTTTATTTGAAGAACTCTGTTGGCGATACCCATTGGAAATAATTTGGATCCGAACGATTTGTTACACTTAACCCTTCGCTTGCTATTCACGTCAATATACCTAGCTGTAAATAGTGAAGACCCAGATGAGACAGCTCCTGCAGGAGCTGTCTCATCTGGGTCTGCACTATTTACAAGTTGATTGTGCAACCAGTGCACTCCACAGCAGTGATTGCACAGCGAAATACTTGTACACAGTGAAGATATATGTAATTGTACAACAGGGCATGGGTAAAGAAGGAGAAATGTATTTTAAAATTCAGCAAGAGAAGGGTTAATCGACATCTCATTTGGAAACCAAAAAGCAAGTGGTTGTCTAATGCAGGACGAAAGTAATGCAGACAGCTTCTACCTGTATTTATGACCGAGCCTTTATCCTCGTTTTTGGTGGTCACATTTGAGGGATTTGCTGTAATTGCAATTACTGCGCAAATCGTTACGTTTAGTTCAAACATTTGTCATAACACCAATATTATGACAATATATATTATATATGATTATGTCCATTGCAGGGTCCTGGAATAATCTGCTCTGTGTGTACATATGCCATATACGTACATATGCCATATACGTACATGTGTCATATAATATGTCATATACGTACATTATGTCATATACGTACATATGTCATTATAAAACTTCAGATAACACTTATTCATTACATGAATGTTTAATAGGGAAAGGGTTAGTCCTTAACCTGCTAACACTCAACATTGCATGACTCATCACTGTGTAACCGTTTCAGCGCTGAATGTTCAAAGTGGAATAGTCCATCAGTGTTTATTGGTAGAGGCGATACAGTGTGGAAGGGTAAACTTTGTTAGAGGATTTTGAATGACATACAGTCCTGACACTGGGTCTACAATGTTTGCAAATGAACATTTTGCAGTTGTGTCCTGCTTTCAAAGGGTTAATTCAGTATGAAAGGGAATACAGTAATACCCCTCTAAACCGGAATTCTAGTTGAAAAGAATTTAGATACTTTTAGGCAGGTGGCTGCTTCATGCAGGGTGAATGTCATGCAGAAAGCTCATAGAGGAGCTTTCTGCATGACGTTCACCCTGCATGAAGCTGCCACCTGTCTCCAAGACCAATATTTATACCAAATTTAAAGTCCGGTTTAGAGGGGGTTCCACTGTACAGTAATACCCCGCTAATGTGACCACCTAAAAGAGGTATAATTCTGGGTGATAGATGCATGTGGTAGCTTAATGCAGGACTGTATTACTTTTGTCCTGCATTAAGCAACCGCTTGCTTATAAAGACAGCCATGTTTATTCATTAAATGGTCGCATTAGAGGGGTTCTACTGCAATTTGAGCGACATACAGTGCAGACATTGAGTAATGGACTCCTCAAGGTGCAATCTGATCTGGGTATACACTGTTACCAAATACTAGTACATGCGTTTCCCGTATTGAGCAGATTTCTCGCATTGTCAGAGCAGATTAAAATTCGTGACAAGCTATACAAACAGCTTGGAACCAACTGAGGGGCCGTGTAACACTGCAGCTCACCAAGATCCAAACAGTTTGACATTCTGTTGTATTTTCTAGGGGGAAATAGGAGAAAGGTAAACTGTGATAATCTTAGCTGACAACATTTTTGCAGACGGAATATACCGAGTATACAAATGATTAACCTCCATACCGCTTATCAATACTTGACTGACATTTGAAAACAGTTTGGATCCAGATGAGACGCCGAGTAACTCATCGTCTCATCAGGATCCAAGCTGTTTGACACCCGATCAACAGTTTCTCAAGATATTGAACGTAACGGATGTAAATCAAACTAGCAAGAGCCCATGGTTTATCAGACATTATCATTATGCATATGAGAAAACTTAATTAGCGTTACAAACCAATGCAATATCACGCGCAAGTATCATGTGACAGTTGTTGAATATTGTTCGTTTCAACATATCACTCGTTAGTATCACGTTTCCTAGTTCTATTTCTGTACACTGATCGATATCAAATGTTGCAGAGCTGTAAACCACGTCTACATTGACCATGCAAAATCAGGCATCGAGCTTATAATAAAACGTTTTGCTTGAGTCTGAGATAATTCTCAAGCATCTGACCAATCAGATACTGGAGAATGATCTCAGACTCAGACTCGGAAGCTTTATAACCTCGGACCCAGTCTATGTCAGATTTTAAGACGTGTTGCTTAACCCAACACCTGGTAGGATATTTTTACTTTGAATAAATCTTCCGAAAATGAGCATTTATTAGAAAAATGGAGCAATCCAGAATTGTGTAGTTCTGAAACCATTGTCATAAATAGAACATTTGCTCCATATGAGGTAGCTTAATGCAGGTTAAAAAAATACAAAAAGCTCCTATATCAGCTTTCTGCATTACCTTTTTACTTCATTAAGCACCCACTTGCTTTTTAACCCTTTACTCTATAGATACGCATTTAAACGTATTTGCCTACAAGGGAGACACAGATCAGGCGGTTGCTGTAGGACTCCTGTCATGATCTGTTCTGTTTATATTCTAAATTCTTGTGGCAGTAGTATTGTTAAAGCATGCTTAGATTTTTCGTGAATGTAATTTATTAAGTAATTTTGCAAATGAATCTCCGATGCCTCGCTTTAATAGTGACGACCCAGACCAGCGGCTGCATCTCTTACACGGTGTCAGGCCAGCGGCTGCATCTCTTACACGGTGTCTGGTCTGGGTGGTCACAGTGTGTCACTCATCAGTCTATTGTAAGTTGTTCTCCATCTTTCCCTTCGACCCAATCCCTCATATTGACGCCTATTGACGCCTCTGTAAAAAATACGTTTTGATAAATAGAGCGTTTGGTCAACAGGAGCAACTGCTCTATTTATCACAAAACCACATAATTCTAAAACTGTTCATTTTCGCTAGTAGATGCTCATTTTCAGTAACTTTAATCAAAAAAGTTAGGTCTAAAAATAGCCTATAGGGGAATGGGTTAATGTTATACTTAATCAGATACTAAGTCATTACTCATGGATATGCTATCTGATCTGAATCTACACTGTTTACAATGCAGTAAGACTCATTTTGAATGAGCATTTCAATTCTTTTCCGAGCATACAGGTACATGGTTGTTTATGATTTGAGTACAGATGATTTTATCCGAAGACCTAGTAAAACGTATTCAGCCTGGAGCAAAAAGTGTGACAGTCATCAAATGAATATCAGTTAATATAACTTACATGTAGTTATAAGTACACACAGACTGGTTCCAGATGAGGTGTTAAATAACTTGACATCTCACATGGATCCACTCTACTCCACTCTGATCATGAACCTTATAATTTTAAATTTGATATGGAATGCATTTCAGCCGATGAATATTTGCTGTGCATGTTACATGTTAATTGGAATATTGTTTTCCTTGCTCACGCCACCATCATCTTTATCATCACACACAACTGGTCTAGTAAACAATTATCATTCTCGCTGGTCAGTTGTCATGTCATCCGATGCTAGAGAATGAAGTTTTATCGATGAAACGATTACAATTATTGCGTTACATATGAAATGATATTTATGACACCACCGAAAGAAAATTGCCAGACGGAGTAGAAACTATGACATATTCGTTTCAAAATTAATTACAGTATGTAAGTCGGACTTTATCGGCCAAACGTCGATCATTTCCGAGGCTTTTACGGAAATACACGAATCACTGTCTCCTCCAATGAAATTATATTTAACAAACTTGTCACATCAGCAACAATTTAACCCTTATCATGTGTTTATGCGACCGACTGACATTTGCAAACAGCTTTGATCCAGATGAGACACTGAGTAACTCGGCGTTTCATCAAGATCCACATTATGTGATACTTGGTAATCAGTTTCTCGAAAATAGATCCAGATCCAACCCCGAGTCCACATTATTCATTGACCCGTAAATTTGGACACCGGGTATATGACATAAGCAAACAGTGTAGACCCAGATCAAAGGGCTCCTAGGGGAGAGTTAGGGTTAGCTCCTAAGGGAGCCCTTTGATCAGGGTCTTCACTGTTTGTCATACAAATCATTTTCTTTTGATACTTTTTTGTTTAATTAATATTCAGAAAAGGAGGAGGAGCCAGTTGTATTTATTCAGCGGGTTGAGGGTTAACAGCAGGGTAAGGGACAAACCATTGACACCCGTCTACCATCTTATGTCATTGGAACTATTTCGAGCATGAGGGTTTTATAAAAGTGAAGCAATCCTGTTAACATGCTTTAGTATCCTCACATGATACCCTGGTCGAGGTTATCAGTTATTTATTGTATCTGTTCGCATACTTTGCGTGCCCCTATCAACTCTAGTAACAGCTAGTACTCACTGATAGTGACTGATTGTGAATGAACTGAGACTTAAGGATAATGACATAGAAAATATACAGAAAAATCAAACGAAAAAACGTGTCCATCACTTTCAGGTAAGTTATGTTTGTTTTTTTTCATATTTAGTTAGTTTTTTTTATTTGTTTGTTTTTTATTTATTTTTTTTGTTCTCGAATACTTTCCTTATTCCTTTTACGGGCGAACTCCTATCGCCGCCTTCTTGCATATGTTAGAACAAGTGTATGACTATGTTATATGAGACTGTCTCTCTGAGAAAAAGAGTCCTAAATATATATCACTGCATACAGTGCAGATCACGACACGTCGTGGCGTCTCCGACTACTGTCCTCCATTAAGATTCCTCATGCATTTAACCAATTCCCTCATAGGCTATTTTTAGATCCAACCTCTTTGAATAAATCTACCGAAAAGGAGCATTATCTAGAAAAAAGGAAACTTTTAGGATTTTGCAGTTTGAAACAATTGTGATAAATAGATATTTATCACAATGGTTTCAAGAGGTGTCTATTACATAGGCGTAGAAAGGCGTATTTATGGAGAAAATGGTTAAGATCGAGACTCATATCTTCTTTCTGTTTAGGGCTGTGATATAATTATATAGATTAACCCAATTGAATTGATTGAATTGATGGTCTCTTTAGTTGGGTTTTACTGTAGTTACGATAGTATTGTGAGAAGTCCTTGGTCTACTGTTGAACCGTTAACTGTCCGCTGGAGAGTCTGTAATTACATTTGCAGACAGTTTGTATTCATATGAGCCACCGAGTAAACTGACCTCTCAGTAGGATACAATTTTGTTTGATATTCGGTCAATAGTTCTCAAACGCTTGGTCGAATTGGACGTACTTTACTGTAGAACCTGTCTTAAGCGACCTAATATTAATTGAAAGTACAGTAGAACATGTCTTAAGCGACCTTTCAATTTTGAAAGTACAGTAGAACATGTCTTAAGCGACCTTATATTAATTGAAAGTACAGTAGAACATGTCTTAAGCGACCTTATATTAATTGAAAGTACAGTAGAACATGTCTTAAGCGACCTAATATTAATTGAAAGTACAGTAGAACATGTCTTAAGCGACCTTATATTAATTGAAAGTACAGTAGAACATGTCTTAAGCGACCTAATATTAATTGAAAGTACAGTAGAACATGTCTTAAGCGACCTAATATTAATTGAAAGTACAGTAGAACATGTCTTAAGCGACCTAATATTAATTGAAAGTACAGTAGAACATGTCTTAAGCGACCTTATATTAATTGAAAGTACAGTAGAACATGTATTAAGCGACCTTATATTAATTGAAAGTACAGTAGAACATGTCTTAAGCGACTTTATATTAATTGAAAGTACAGTAGAATCTGTCTTAAGCGACCTTATATTAATTGAAAGTACAGTAGAATCTGTCTTAAGCGACCTTATATTAATTGGACACTTGAATCTTAAAAAGCAGATGGTGGCTTAATACATAACAAAAGTAATAGGAGCATTTGACCTGTATTAAGCTACTATCTGCTTTACAGACCCATGTTTAGATCTCTTTTTGATGGTCGCTTAACCCTTCGCTTGCTGTTCACGTCAATATACCTATCTGTAAATAGTGAAGACCCAGATGAGACAGCTCCTGCAGGAGCTGTCCCATCAGGATCTGCACTATTTACAAATTGCTTGTGCAACCAGTGCACTCCACAGCAGTGATTGCACAGCGAAATGCGTGTACACAATAAAGATATATGTAATTATACAACAGGGCATGGGTAAAGAAGGAGAAATGTTTTTTTAAAATTCAGCAAGCGAAGGGTTAAGACAGATTATACTTTAGTCAGTATTGCACCAAGTCCAAACAGAAGAAGACGTGTACTTTTATAATAAGACAATATATTTCATAATAATTTATGTTCATATACGAAACAGGCCAATGTTTGATCGTGCGAACAATTTATGAGCTCGTTAAAAATTAACCTTTAGCCTGCTGAGCAAAACATTTTAACACAATGTGTTACACACCATATTTTCAAAATTTAAGCTTTACTCAGTTTGTCTACTAAAATGCAACCAATGTACTCGACGTCTCATCCGGATCCAAACTATTTTCAGGGTTCATGTAGTCATTGATCTGCCGACAAATCTTAACGAATGACCGTTTGCTGCTCAATAGTATTAGGCACGAGAATCATGCAGCGGAGGCTGATAGAGATCATGAATCATGAAACCGGAAGCTGGTAGAGTTCATGAATCATGTATTATAAATTGGTTCTTTTTTCAGATCATTTTCTTCATATTCTGCTATTGCAAAATAAAAATTGTTTTTTCGTTGTGATGTTTATTTAATAAAAAAATATACAGTCAAACATTGATAGTTCAAATACAAAACCAAATACCATTATCTGTTTTTAAGACATGTGACAGCTTCATACAGGGTGAAAGTCATGCAGAAAGCTCCTCCGTGCGCTTTCTGCATGACTTTTACCATGCATTAAGCAGTCACATGTCCAAAAATGACATTCATTCTTCATTACCAAGATTTCGAAGTATATGTACATGTATCAAGTTTTACTATAATAACAACATAACCGAAACGATCATTGGCTATGAGATATATTGTTTATGCAAACGGTAAATCCTCTCCAAACCGCATATTCAAAAGACGATGAAACAGGTGATAGTTTTGTGCATGAAGAAAGTAATTACAAAAAGCACGAGGATGGGCTTTCTTCACTTGAATATTGAATACTGCTTAAGCCAGTGCTATTGAAGGGGGGGGGGGGGGCTGAGTAGTGTTGCACTTTTGATGCAATTTACTCTTTTCTTTCGCCGTTTGCTTTAGAAGTACATCCTACTTTCAAAATGTATGTACTTCAAAACTTCTCCTGTGGCGGCCGTTACAAATCGCCCCGTACCTCATTCTCGGTGTTGTTATATTTTCTGGTCCTTCGGGATCATCAAATTTGAAAAATGAACACCGATTAAGTCAGTGATAAGGTGTGAGTAGTGTTGCACTTTTAATAGCTGCTCATAAATAGACGTATAGAGAATATTTGGTTCCTAGCTTCGAATGAGAAATGTCATCTGGCTCGGCTTCTGAATATATCAGGTTCGCCTTCGGCTCACCTGATATATTCATCCGCCTTGCCAGATAACATTTCTCATTCAAAGCTATGAACCAAATATTCTATTTATCCTTGTCACGACAGCAAAATATAATTATTATTATTTTGTACCGAATGTACCACAAAATGCACCGCAACGTATACCCGACTCTACTGGCTCTAGACTGTTGATGCCGTCACTATAAAGGCGTTATTACGTACGTCACTGGAATTCCAAAAAGTCACATTGCTTTAAAAATGCTCAAAACAAAACCGTTGCCCCGGTTGGTTATGTGAGAAAAAGAACCTGTCACTTGACGATATCTAGACGATGTGTGATTCTTGATGTGGATTTATCTAAACACGGTAATTTCGCGACAAACAACTAGATCTAGTATAGATCTAGATCTATTAGATCTAGTCTAGGCATAAGAATATAAGTTTGGGAGACTGAAGTGAAAGAATTACTATCTAGATCTATTTAGTTTAATGGGTATCGATTGAAATCAACAAATTCGCTTTGTTAAACTTTTTTATTCAGTACTCGGTAGACGTAAATTTGTGTATTCACGAAATAAGCGTCTCGGTAAAAAAGTAGTTTCGGCTACAGGTCATGTGACCAACTGAGACATAATAACAAAAAGTTTATCAGGCACCTTGTTATCCGTCAGGAAAATAGGCACGTGACAGGATAAAATACAATCTGCATTTTTCTCTTTTCGACTGATTTTAAGTTTCTAAGCGTGCTTTCCTTCAAGTTTATTTTCAAACATGACAGAAATGTTAAACATTTTGGGTCCTGTTAAGACTCCCTATTGGCCGTTGTCTCATTTGGATCCAAAATGATTCGCTCATGGGAGTCGTTTTACTGCAGCCGTGACGTTGAAGGGGTTAACCCCTCATCTCCCCCTCTCTCCGCTACTTGACCCGCATTTGGAAACAACTCTGATCCTCTTGAGGGCCACATGGAAGTTTGTTTTTACCAAATGCGTTCCCTCTTTAAATAAAATCTTTGTTATTATTATTATATGACTCAGCCCCCAGTCAGGATCCAAACGATAATATTGTTTGATACCCGGCCAATAGTTTTGCAAATGTTTAATTGAACCTGATGTAGTCCAAATTGTACTAGACCCAAGTTTTAAACAGACATGAACTTTTCACAGAGGTGCAAGAGTAACAAATTTGATATACAGTGTAACCCCTCTAATGCGACCACCAAAAAGAGATATAATTCTGGGTATCAGATCAGGTGGTAGCTTAATGAAGGACAAAAGTAATGCAGAAAGCTCCTAGAAGAGCTTTGTGCATTACTTTTGTTCTGCACTAAGCATCCACCTGCTTATAAAGACATTCATGTTTATTCATGAAGTGGTCGCATTAGAGGGGTTCTACTGTATATCTTCACTGAATGCTCGGTTTAACCCTTAATATCATGGTTATTCATGTAAGAAATAATGACATAATCAATTAGATGATTTTTATAATGTGAACAGGGGAAAGTATGGTAATAATAATAATAATAATAAAGACTTTATTTAACGAGAGAATGGCAGAAACAGTAAAATCATATCTATATCATTTAATAAACAAACAGAACAGTTCAAGATCAGAAAGCTTCTACAAGAGCCGTCTGAGCTGTGTCTACTCTGTTTGCAAAATCGCTCATATGAAGTACTAGGTTAAACGTAAGGCGATGTACATGTATCCTTTCTATAATACTCATAGCCATGTGTTAGGTTACAAGCACTCATACGACTGCAGCGGTGTCTGTAATCTCGTCTGCTGATAAAGTAGACGTTTCTGCTTTTAACTGTTTTGCTGCCAAGTGTTGTCGTCTGCAGAAGTCGTCTGCTTCAATTTTCACTTTTGAATTGTGTCTGTTTGGTATCACAGATATAATCACATCATCTAACTGTTTGGGTTCTGATAAGACGCCGGTGTTCCCCGGTGTCTCATTTGGATCCAAACTGTTTATGAAGGCAACTACAGAACTGCTCTTGGTAGTGAACAAGTTGATGTTTTATTATGTTTAGTGTTCTTGAATACAGACACATCAATAACAGAGCCAGCACTCGCCAAGTCTCCCATCTACAGAGGCATTTTTCTAAAACAAACACTTGTCAGATTTCCCGTCTACAGAGGGACCTTTCTAAAGTCACCACTGAATGAATTTACGGTGATGTTCTTATCGCAGAACGCCATAAATGCTCATATTTAGTGAGAACTAATGAATGTATAAATATTAATTAGCTGATTTTTTTTATAATTATGGTTTTTATCAATGATAGGCTGTATAGAATCAGACCTATATCTGTCCGTAAGCAAACAGAATAGAGCTTGATCAGACGACTCCTACAGCAGACGTTTGATCTGCTGTTGTCCTTGCTTGCAAAAGCACGAAAGTGCGTTTATGTATGAGTTAATGAAGAAAGAGAGTAATGCAGCAATGGTGTTGTGTGTGTAACTTTCGTCCTGCGTTAACCCATTTCCTCATATTGACGACTTTTGATGACTCCGTAAAAGTCACTTTGTGAAACCATTGTGATAAATAGAGCATTTGCTCCTATAGGAGCTAATGCTCTATTTATTACAATGGTTTCAAACTACAAAATTCTAAAATGTTCCTTTTCTCTAGTTAATGCCCCTTTTCGGTACATTTATTCAAAGATATTGTATCTAAAAATAGCCTATGAGGTCATGGGTTAAGCTACCGCTTGGTTTAAACTTCTCGTGGGTGGTGCTTATATAAGATTGGTTTTCTGTATACAGTATTCACCTTTTACTTCATGAATACTCACGTAAGAAATAATGACAGCATGAATATTAACCCTTTTACCGCCGAAGTCGCAAAAATGCACCACGACAAATAGTGCAGTCCCAGATAAGGCGGCGTCTGCACAGGGACTTCACTTTTTGTCTCAGTCTCTATTTTCATATTTGTGCTTTATTCCTTTGAAATTTTCATTTATGTATCTCAATTCTTTATTTTACCTTATGATTTCCACAAAATTCGATTGCAGACGACAATTAGAAATTTGGCGCCGAAATGGTTTATTAGGTTACATTTTATAATGGCGCTATTAATTATATTACATTTTAGAATGGCA
This sequence comes from Azorinus chamasolen, assembly GCA_963576725.1. Taxonomy (NCBI): domain Eukaryota; kingdom Metazoa; phylum Mollusca; class Bivalvia; order Cardiida; family Solecurtidae; genus Azorinus; species Azorinus chamasolen. The sequence continues at coordinate 51,157,133 of OY755238.1, read as the reverse complement.
CTTGAACATATGGAATTTTGCCCATGGCAGTAACTGAAGAATCAGATATATTTTTTCATAAGCAAACAGAAGAGACATTGGCCTACAGTGGATGTCTGATCTTGGTCTACTCTGTTTGCCAACGCGTTTAACTCCGTATCTATGAAGTAATGTGTTTCATTAAAATTCTAAAGTTTCTTTCATAGCAAAAGGTTAATGTGTTTATATAACATGATTATACAAACCATGAATATTCACGTTTCTTACATGAATTTCCATGAGGTAAATGGTGTTTAAACAGTACTACATGTATACATATCAGGCATTGTCGATTTATTTAAGTTTTGTTGTGTGATATCTGAATAATGAACCTAAAACTGGAATAATTAGAATAACCACAGTATTTGGTTACAGAATGGCCTTGAATACAGAAGTAATCGATATTTTCTCCAACCATTAGGCCTGATTGCAATAATATCCATACTTAACGCTCAATTCTTGATTTACGATTGGTAAAATCTGAAATATTTTATAGCGTTGAAAACAGGGCCAGTAAACGTCCTTCGCGTGTCCTCACCAAAGTCATAAGTATTGTTATAAATTTATTTTGCTGTAAAATTTGCTTTGTCGTAAAAGTTGCTAAATACGGAAACTTAAGATCTACTCGACTGCCCGCAGTTTTCTTGAAATTTACAACTATTTCACTCGTCTGTGGATTTGAATTATTTCGTTGGATGAATGTCTGAACATGCAGGGACGATTTTAACTCTTAAAGACTCCCGCTGTGCACATTAAGCCGTTTTGAAAAGTCTATGTTTTGTTTCGCATTTTTTGCTCACCCTATAACAAATGACATAAAAGTGTTTTATTCTATTGAATACGCATTTTCTTTCTTACTGGATCTTCATTTCAAAACTGTGATTTCAGAGTTAATTTTTGACTGAAACAGAATAGACCCAGATTGTAGACACTGCGTTAGATCACATTATCTTATAATACAACGGGTCGTCGTTGTTTGCTCAAACTGTGGACAAAATACCCTTTTTACCAAAGACAAACAGTCAGCTGGTAAACGGATGAAAGGATTGAGTAATCCCACGGTTTAAGCAGTCATTGCGGTGGATAAATATGAAGAGCCAATAGATAAAGAGTCATATATTTTGGTTGAAACTCTTTCAGATGTTGTCTACACCAAACCCTGTGTTGTGACGATTCTAAAGAATCAGTATCCACGCTGGTCTTTAACCCTTTCTTCCATAGGCTATTTTTAGACACAACCTCTATGAATCAAACTACCGAAAAGGAGCATTTATTTGAGAAAAGGAAAAGTTTAGAATTGTGTAATTTTGAAACCATTGTGATAAATAGGGCATTTGCTCCTATAGGAGCAAATGCCCTATTTATCACAATGGTTTCATAACGTGACTTTTACCGTGGCGTAGAAAGGCGTATTTATGGAGGAAAGGGTTAACTTAATTCAGAGTGGCAGTCATGCAGAAAGCTCCAAGTACACCCTGCATCATGCAGCCGAGTGCCTATAAAGGCAACCCGGTTTGTAGGCGTGGTATTGTACACATTAACTCTTTACTCCATGAGTATTTATGTAAGGAAATAATGATATCATGGATATTTTATTACATTATTATTTTACAGGAATGATTGTACATGACAGACAATGTATTAATAAGACAATATATTATAAGCTAATACATAAGCTAACTGAGCAGACCCTTATCAGACGGCTCCTACAGTAACCGTCTGACTTGGGTCTACTCTGTTTGCAAATGCGTTGAAAGGCGTATTTATGGAGTAAAGGGTTAATGTAAAAAAAGCCATCATTATTAAGTTTGCAGTTACCAGGGGTGATACTGTATACATGTCTCTTATGTGTACTTGTATAGCTGTCTGTTGTTATTCTTCGCCCTCATTGTATTATTTATTCAATTGTATAGTTAAAACAATGTATACAAACTATTCCTTAAATACAATGTAGCAGAGAAACTCTATAGATCGACCTCTTAATGAATAAGCTTGGTGTCGTTAGGTGACGGCTAAATGCAAGATGAAAGTACATGTAGTGCAGCAAGCTCCTACAGGAGTTTTCTGTATAACTTCCGTTCTGCATTAAGCTATAATCGTAAACAAGAATTACAAGTTTTCTGGATGGTCGCTACAGAGAGGTTTTGGTGTGCACCGAGGAAAACATTATCTTCCGTTCAAGTCATGTCGAATATCAAATTTCCGTCTTGTTAACCATGACTGTCCTAACCAATTAAGCAAGTTTGTTATAAATCACGAGTCTCTTGTCAAGCAGTTTGGAGCAAGATACAACACAATATTGACTATCCATTGATCCGTGTCACATTGTTTAAAACGGCTAGTCATGTATTAAACCCTGACCTCTGTAAGCAGTGTCACTCCAGATGAGACGCCTAGTTAATCATTCGCCCGAAACCCTTCACCTATTGAATAGTCATGTACAGAATAATGCCAGGACGAATATTTATTAACACATTTCCTCCTAGTGACGCCTTTTTGGTACCTCTGTTAAAGTAACATTTTGAAACCATTGTGAAAAATAGAGCATTTGCTCCATAGGAGCACATGCTCTATTTATCACAATGGTTTCAAAACTATTAATTCTAAAATTACAATTCTAAAACTACAATTCTAAAATTCTCCTTTTCTATAGTAAATGCTCCTTTTCGGTAGATTTACTCAAATAGATTGAGTCTAAAAATAGTCTAGGAGGGAAATGATTTCATGATGGTTTATATGAACATATAGGATTTTTTACCGTGGCAGAAACTGTGGAACCGGATCTTTATAATGTCATAACATAGCAGACCCTGATTAGATGGCTCATTAAAGAGCCTCTGATCTTGGTTTACTCCGTTTGCAAAGGCATCAAACGTTGTCTTTATCGGGTAAAGCGTTTAAAAGTTCTGACAAGTCGTATTGAAAAGAAAAAAACCCAGTTTTTGTAAATTTAAGCAAACAACACTATGGGCGGATGGCAGTTTCTTAGTTAGCGAATTGTGCACGCTGTATTATTGTTTAGTTCGAATTCTTCAAATGTACAAACATACAGTAGTCTGTTGACCTCTCAAGGTTAGGAAACATGCTTAACCCGTTATCCAATAAATACGCCTTTCTACTCCTTTGCAACCCCCGATCAGACGGCTCCAATGTCTGCTCTGTTTGCTTATGAAATAATACTTATGTGATTCTACAGTTTCTGCCATGGCTAAGCTATTATAAAAAGTAATATTCATGATGTCATTATTTATTGTATGAATATTCATGGAGTGCAGAGAACGCTTACTAATTAAACATAGGAATCTAGACAAACAATTGCTAATAACATGCCTAACAAATGTGATGTAAACGTTCCAGTTGTCCTTAACCCATTTGCCTCCAGTGGATTCTTCCATGCCTATATAATGGATTAGTCCATTTTTTATCCAAGGGATGTCTGGTCTAAATTTTCATTTTGTTTTATAATGAAATTCCTGTCAGCAAACAGTGTAGACTCTGATCAGACGCCGCATGATGCGGCGTCTGATCAGAGTCTACACTGTTTGCCTACATGTACGTCCCATATATGGGATCGTGCATGGGAGCAAATGGATTAATTAAGCTGCCACCTGCCTTAACCCATTCCCCGTGGGCTATTTTAGGCTCATCCTCTAAATAAATAAACCGAAAAGGAGCATTTACTAGAAGAAATGGAAATGTTTAGAATAGTGTAGTTTTTAAACCATTGTGATAAATAGAGTATTTGCTCAATAGGAGCAAATGCTCTATTTATCGCAATGGTACCAAAAGGTGACTTTTACAGAGGCGCCAAAAGGCGGCATTATGAGGGAATGGGTTAACTCTTTCTTCCATAGACACACATTTTAACGCATCTGCAAACAGAGTAAACACAGGTCAGACGGCTCCTGTAGAAATCGTCTGACCAGGGTGTGATGTTTGCTAATGAAATATAAAAAAACAACCGATTCTACACGTTCTGTCGTGGCCAAATTCCCCGTGTTCTCGCGCAATTTTAAAAATACATCTTATTCATATTCATGAGATTAAAAGTCCCAAAGTTCTGTTTATGGTTGCGTGAGGCATGCTTTTATTGTGTTTCAGTATTGTAAAGAAATGAAAACAAGAGTCCTTATGTTTTATAAAACAAATATATTGAATATATTATTTTTTTTGACAATTTTCAGACACATGCTCTATGACAATTCTTCACATATTGAAACTTTAGCCCATTTTTGCCCAGTGTCCCTTAAAAGGGACGTAGGCAAACAGTGTAGACCCAGATCAGAGGGCTCCTTAGTGAATCCTCTGATCAGGGTCTGCACTGTTTGCTGAAGACACCGATGTCAACGGTTTATTTCAACAAACATTTTGTTAGATGTGCCCCCCCCCCCCTTCATCATGAAAAATGTAGCCTTCCACAGTGAAATTTGGACGCGTTTTCTTCAAATAACGTGGGAATAAATGAGTTAAATCTCAAACTCACGCGGATATGAAGTACAAGCTTTACTAATTGTTATATAAACAGCTCAACATGTAATTGCTCGACTAGTACATCCTACTGAAGTGCATTCTACCTCTAGCTGTGCTGGGAAACTGTAGTCTGCTTTAACATGTTCGTCTATTGTAGAATTAGGCTCGATATTTTCTTCCACGCCACTTAACCCTCTCCATCACATTTATAAATGCTCTTTCGTGCATTTGCAAACAGAGTAGATCCATATCAGACAGCTCCTGCTTGATCAGGGTCTGAACTGTTTGCTTTTGAAATTATAATACAGTAAAACCTCTCTATAACGGCCACTAAGTTTCATTAAGTATTTTGTGTTAAAGGGAGGTGGTTGCTTAAAGCAATGTGAAAGTAAAACAGAACGCTCCTATAGGAGCGTTCTGTTTTACTTTCACATTGCTTTAAGCAGCCACCTGCCTTAAATACCAGCTAATTCACACAATTTAGTGGCCGGTATAGAGAGATTTTTCTAATCTGATTCTACTGTTTTCTAACAATATCACACACTCCTGTGTACATTTGATATTATAAAAAATCAGCTGATAAATAGTCATGGTGCCATTATTTCTTACACGAATATAGATCAGGGGAAATATTAAAGTCATCCTAATGTATTTAGTATCGTCCCTAAGTTATTTGCTTCTGTATTTCTATGAGGCTCACACATTTTAACTCTTTCGCTGCAACATATTTGTCGTCTGCAAAATGTGTCGTCTGCTACAAATTTGACAGTTCATTTATCTTCCTTTTTTCTTTCGAAACGCATAATCACAGCATCAAACAGTTTGGACCCTGACGAGACGCATACGTATTCGGCGTCTCATTTGGATCCAAACTGTTTGTTTGGGTGATCAAAGATTAGCCACTGACAGCGCAAGTGTGAAGAGCACTTGAAAATGTGTCCCATATCACTAACTATGTTTAGTATAGTGTTTTGACGAATATTGACAGTGTACACAATTATAATCGGAAATTATTGTTCCGTGCTTTAGTTAATCAATTTGCACACTGAGTTAAGTTCGTCTGCTAAGTTTGTAATTTAGTACAATATTCCTAAAGTGGATTTTCTGCAGTTTTTATTGAAAAGCCCATAATGAAAGTGTCAAACTGGTATATCCTGATAAGGCACGGGGTTACACGGCATCCTATCTGAATTCAAACTATTTACTACTAGTGGGCAGTGAGTTCAACAGTTGAGGTGACGAAGTTCTGACCACTAGTGGGCAGTGAGTTAAACAGTTGAGGTGACGAAGTTCTGACCACTAGTGGGCAGTGAGTTAAACAGTTGAGGTGACGAAGTTCTGACCACTAGTGGGCAGTGAGTTAAACAGTTGAGGTGACGAAGTTCTGACCACTAGTGGGCAGTGAGTTCAACAGTTGAGGTGACGAAGTTCTGACCACTAGTGGGCAGTGAGTTCAACAGTTGAGGTGACGAAGTTCTGACCACTAGTGGGCAGTGAGTTCAACAGTTGATGTGACGAAGTTCTGACCACTAGTGGGCAGTGAGTTAAACAGTTGAGGTGACGAAGTTCTGACCACTAGTGGGCAGTGAGTTCAACAGTTGAGGTGACGAAGTTCTGACCACTAGTGGGCAGTGAGTTAAACAGTTGAGGTGACGAAGTTCTGACTTCGTTTGCAAACAATTTGAAAGCAGACGAGATGCTGGATACTAGCGTCTCATCAGGATCCAAACGCGTACTTTGAGATTAAATGGAATAACTGTGGAGAGAGCTAATGAATGAGAAATGTAGCAGACGACGTATTATAGTCAACGCATACTCGAAAAATATCTTCCTCTAACTTTCTTCAACTCGGATTTCCTTATCTGTTCTTCACAGACAACAGTTTCACACCGATCAGTTCGAGATCTAGATCAAATACTAGTTGACTCCCAAAGATAAACTCTATCACTACCAAAAGTGAATCTATGGTCACATTTACAACAGTTTGGATCCAGATAGACGCAGAGTAACTCGCTTTCTAATCAGCTGTCAGCTGTTTGATTCTGTTATCATAGTTTTGAAACAAAGGAGAAAGAAAAGTAAAACAAAAAAGAAATGTTAGACAGACACTGTCAGACACGCGACAAAGTTTGCATGGCAGCGAAAACGTTAAGTGTTTTGAAAATGTATTGGGTTATTGACAGACAAAACACGTTTGTTGAATGGCTGAAGTTCAATGGCACTCGTTCCTGGTGACCTCATAGTATAAATAGTGGAGAGACAGGACTACAGGAGCTCATTTGTGTTCATAGTGTTGGGAGTGTGTTTGTATAACGTTAAACAAAGGTAAAGTGAGTTTTATATGTATCATTAACCCGCTACCCCATAGACACGTCGTTCCAAGTATTTGCAAACACAGTAGACCCAGACCAGACGGCTACTTTCTGACCAGGGTCTGCTTTTGTTGCTTATACAGATCAAATATAGATCAAATCCTACAGTTTTTGTCTTGATGAAATTGAAAAATATATATTGGTCATGCGGACATTATATACAAATGCACTTAATAAACATGATGTGTTCATTTCTTACATGACTATTCATGGAGGAAGAGATTAACTTAAGGTACAGTAACTATCTAAACAAATTCGTATAACATTTGAAATGAGTTGTTCGCCATTCATTAACATATTTGAAATTGTAATTAAGATCTGATGTTTTGCAAAAAGTTTGGATTCAGACCAAACCTACAGAAATTAAAGTCGGTTCTCAAAATTAGACGTACAGTTAAACCTCTCTTAACCGGACGTTAAATTTAGTATAGATATCGGTCTTGGAAACAGGTGACAGCTTAATGCAGGGTGGAAGTCATACAGAAAGCTCCTGGAGGAGCTTTTTGCATGACTCTCACCCTGCAGTAAGCAGTCACCTGCCTAAAATATCTAACTTCTTCTCTACTAGAATTCCGGTTAAGAGAGGTCTTACTGTATATACTTGTCAAAACTGCGTTTTACAAATTCAACAATACAAGCATGTGTAAAGATATGTTTTCAAAGATTAAAAGGCTTTGAAATAGCATGTAAACAAATGTTTATCTGACGTTCAAATATCATTAGCCTATTGGTTAACTCTTCTGATAATAACTGCGTCTTGACACGCATTTTCAAACAGCTTGGATCCCGACGAGACGCCGAGTGACCCCGCTTCTTATCTGCATCCACGATGCTTGACACACGGCCAATATTTTGTGACAATTTCATCTAACTGGATACTTTTTTAAAGAAAAGATTACAATGAAATTTTTATATCATTTTTTTATAGAATGAGGAGGGTTAAGAAACGATAGAGTAATCACTCGAATGACCTTCAGCCCTTTTAAATAGAGTTACCAATCGAATGACCTGTCTGCAAACAATAATTCATCTGCTTCAATTTCCAATATACAAATGTCTTCTGTTTCTTTTTAATCGATTTATTCTCATTATTTAACCGTATACTCTATGAATATCTATGAAGGAAATAATGGCATCATGAATATTTATTAGATTACTTGTAATAATACCACGTGGACTCATGCATATCTGACCATGGCAGGAAATCTATAATCATATCTATATTATATCATAAGCAACCAGAGCAGACCCCGATCAGTCGGCCCCTACATGTACTTTACAGACGTCTTTATGGAGTAGAGGCCTCGGGGAAAATTCGTCCATATCTTATTTTGTAATCAGTCCATGTCTTGTTTCGTATTGAGGGTACACAGCAAGCAACAATATATGTGCTGGTATAAGTCATTGACGTCGTTTGGCTCAGCAAACAGTGTAGAGCCTGGTCAAAAGCTCCCTTCAGAAGCCCTCTGATATGGGTCTACACTGTTTGCCTTTGTCCCCTTTTTAAGGGACACTGGCACTTTACACACTTGCTGCCATAGGGCATATGCAAACAGTTTGGATCTGGTTGAGGTGCCGAGTGACTCGGCATCTTATCAATGTTTTGATAAGAACTTTTCGAAATCATAAGCAGACGATAATCACAGCATATGAAATATATTTGGCGGCAAAATGTTTAACCCTTTAGAAACAAAGTAGACATAGATCAGACATTTTCTGTAGGAGGTGTCTGATCAGAGTTTGCACTGTTTGCTGATTATAAAAAGTCAATGAATAGCTATGTGATAGAATCTTGCATAATTTAATTAATGAAGTAAAACGCTAACCCGTTAATTGCGGGAAACGAGTGACTATTGTCCCTAGCAAACAGTGTAGACCCAGATGAGAGGTACCTTACAGAAGCCCTCTCACCGGGGTCTGCTCTGTTTGTCGAATTACAGCTTTTTAACCCATTCCCGCATAATCTTTTTTTTAGATCTAACCTCTTTGATTAAATCTACCAAAAATGAGCATTTACTAGAGAAAATGAATTTTTCAGAATTGTGTAGTTTTTAAACCATTGTGATAAATAGAGCATTTGCTCTATTTATCATAATGGTTTCACAAACGGACTTTTGCAGAAGCGTCAAAAGGTGTCAATATGCGGAAATTGGTTAAAGGGCACCCGAATGTTCACGGTAAGCTTGACCTATTTGAATTTTGAAATAGTCCATCTGAAAATTGAGCGTTGAAATTGTTAAACTGATCGAAAAACTAAATACTCAGCGTGTCATCTGAAATCAACTGTTTGCTACAGTTAAACTGATTTTACCTGCGGTATGGGTAGAGTAAATATGATTAACCCTTTCACCGCCCAATCTTCAAATAGACTATTCCAAAAAGCATAATACAGGTCAAGTTTACCGTGAACATTCAGGTGTTTTTAAAAGAAAAGTGTAACATGACGGACAATGCAGATTACAGACCCGGATGAAAGGGCTCCTCCAGAAACCCTTCATCTAGTTCTACACTGTTATCAAATTGTTTCCCCCACTGAAAGGGTTTAACCGGTCTTATGTTGATATTTGGAAAAAGGAATGTCTGCTAAAACTCGAATTTGTTACATTTTCTGCTTACATCCGATTCTTCCGAGCTTTAATGAAACTATTCTCCGAGTGCCATACGACTTGGATCCTAGTGAGACGCCGAGTTACTCGACATCCCATCTGGGTCAAAAGCTATTTGAAAATGCGAGTCAAGTCTCGCTTAACATGAAAAGAGTTCAGTAACTGCGTGGTGATCGGGAAGAAAGATTTAGATAAACATTTTACTATGCTAAAGTTATGCTTTGTGATTTTAACTGCCTCAAACGTACTTCTCAAAACGGAACTCTTCTTGTTCGATTGACGCATATAACTCAATAATTGTTAAAGCATAGTTTGAAAATAAATACGGTGGATTGGATTTATTGACAAGGATGTGGCCTTAAACGGGTAGGTGGTTAAGTTAGACCTGAGCCTTTATTCTGTATTCCGCTACCAGACTCGGCATTTCACAAGCACCTTGGATCTAGATAAGGCGCAGAGCTACTGTTCGTGTCATCAGGATCCGAGCTGTTTGATACCTGGTCAATAATGTTTGACACCCGGTCAATAGTGTTTGACACTCGGTCAATAATGCTTGACACTCGGTCAAAAGATTGAACGAGTCGGAAGGTGTAAACATGGATCGAGCTTTGAGGAGACTTTATTATTCTTACAGCGAGGTAAGCGCCCAGGTTTCTACAGTAGAGCCTGTCCTAAGCGACCTGTCATGTATTGAACTAATGAGTCTTGCAAAAGCAGGTGGTTACTTAATGCAGGACAAGAGTAACGCAAAGAGCTCCAAAATGAGTTTTCTGTATTACTTTTGACCTACATTTAGCTATCACCTGCCTAACTGACCCACCTGCCTTACAGTCTCATAAGAGTCTAAGCTATTTGGCACTCGATCAATACTATCTCAAAAGCTGGATCGAATCGGAAGTTGCCAAAAGTGCCCAAGATCCAAAATTTGACCATTCATTCCATAAATATTAATGTAAGAAATACTTACAACATGAATATTAATTAGATAGTTTATAATAACAGATGAACGCAGTTATGTTTTAACAAAAACTGTAGAATCAGATCTAAATAATGTCATAAGTAAAAAGAGCAGACCCTTATCAGCGATCAGACGGTTCCCGTAGGAGCCATTTGATCTGGATCAGCTTTGTTTGCAAGTGGGTAGGAATGCGTATTTATTGAATAAAGGGTTAAGGAAATAGTTATTTTTTCACATCAGGGTAAGGGTAACTCTTTAGCACTTTGAAAAATTGTGTCCACGTGTTCAGTTTACAGCGACTATGTTTCCTCATCGGCTTACAACCAACTCGGCAAGAGCATTAACCCTTCGCTTGCTATTCGCGTCAATATACCTATACCTGTAAATAGTGAAGACCCAGATGAGACAGCTCCTGCAGGAGCTGTCTCATCAGGGTCTGCACTATTTACAAATTGATCGTGCAACCAGTGCACTCCAGAGCAGCGATTGCACAGCGAAATGCCTGTACACAGTGAATATATATGTAATTATACAACAGAGCATGGGTAAAGAAGGAGAACTGTATTTTAGAATTCAGCAAGCGAAGGGTTAACATTCAATACGGTACGAACGAATACGTGATCAGTTTTGTAAACAGTTTAGATCCGGATGAGATGTCGAGTGACATCTGTATCCAAACTGTTTGACATGGTCACCTCTGTGACATGACACGAATACGATGCCTGCTGTTAGACCTGCTTATTCAGAGACATTTTCTCAGGATGTTTAGGATTAAAGAGCTAGAACACTGCTGATTTCTAAGAAAATACAGCCAGAGACAGAGCGATAAGATTCGTTAATTAAACCATTAACCTTTAGCCTGCTGAGCAAATTATTTTTACAAAAAAATTCACTTACTACATTTCCAAAATTCAAGCTATAATCATTTTTTCTACCTAAATGCAATCAGGGTGTCAAACAGTTTGGATCCTGATAAGACGCCGAGTTACTCGGCGTCTCATCTGGATCCAAACTGTTTGCATAGGTAGTCACTAATCCGCCCAAAGCAAGCCAAATGTTAAATCAAGAAAGACTCGTGTATATCTCCATCAAATCCTAATTGTACGATGCTAAAGAGAAGTCACGACATTGGTGGAAAAATGACGATTTTATTGCTTTAAATAGACAGATAATATCAATTTAGTAACTGAAATACGCCCCTTGGGGCAGATAATATTAGTTTAGTATTTGAAATAGACCCCATAGGAAATATAACATTAAATTAGTATTTGAAATACATCCCATAGAGCAGATAATATTAAGTCGCTGTATGAAATAGACCACATAGGACAGATAATATTAATTAACCGGGTTTTCCACGGGAAATCCGGTTATTGAAATGGTGATGTACGGCGGGCGGTTGGGCAGACAGACGGTGGGCGGGCGGTCGGCTGCCAATCTTGTTAGCACAACTCCTCTGAAATTGTTCAACAGATTTTCATAAAACCTTGCATATTGTCGCGATTTTTTCCTTGTGCAAATTTTCTCGGAGTTATGCCCATTTGAACTTAGAAATCACTAGTCTTTTGATCCTATCCTTGTAAGCGCAACTCCTCTTAAACCGTTCAACAGAATTTCATAAAACCTTGTATGTAGCATAGACACAATAATTAGATGTGCATATTGTCGGGGATTTTTCCTTCTGCAATTTTTCTCGGAGTTATGTCCCTTTGAACTTAGAAATCACTAGGTCTTTTGACCCTATCTTTGTAAGCGCAACTCCTCTGAAACTGCTCAACAGATTTTCATAAAACATTGCACGTAGCAAGGACACAATATGTAGATATGCATAATGTCGGGGATGTTTCCTTCTGCATTTTTTCTGGTAGTTATGCCCCTTTGAGCTTAGAAATCACTAGTTAATAGTGAAGGAAAACCTGGTTCGATGTCGTGTCGACATTTCTTGCTTAGTATTTGAAATACGCCCCATTTGGCAGATAATATATATTTTAGTATTTGAAATGCTCGCTTTTAGCAGATACTATTATTTTAGTATATAAAATACGCACTAGGACAGGTGATATTATCTTAGTATATGTATTTGAAATACGCACTAGGACAGATGATATTATTTTAGTAATTTTAATAAGCCCCAAAGGACATAATGTAGTTTAGTATTTGAAATACGCACTACGACAGATGCCATTATTTTAATATTTGAAATACGCAGTAGGACAGATGCTATCATTTTAGTATTTGAAATACACCTCATAGCGCAGATAAATGTTTTACTATTTGAAATACGACCCTTTAGCTATAACTGTGTTAATTATTAAACAAGTTGCCACCATTCAAAATATAGAATAATAGCTTTACAGTTAATAACATCACTGCATTGTCTGTTGTTCATTGCAAAAATGTATTGATGGCCTCGTGGAAAATCAGTTACTACCAAATGTCTTCTCTCAATAGTTAAAGTGTTTATTATTATTATAAAGCATGTGGTTTGTTAACGCGGGACAAAAGTATAATGCAGAAAGCTCGTACAATTCTTGAATAGGTACTGGCCATGTCTCGCTCTCCAGTTTAGTTGAGCCTGTTATATGGACTAAGAACAAATGCTCTATTTATCGCAATGTTTCAAAGATGATATTTACAGAGTCGTCAAAAGGCGTCAGTGGAAGAGAATGGGTAAAGTAGCCACCTGTCTAAAAGGTCTCAATTATTATTTGCTTAAACTTCGAATATTCGAGGTATTTACTGAGTTCCATGTTTCATGTTGGTTATTTTGCAGTTGTAGAACTTGCTGTTCTGATGATTCGGTGATAGAATAATGTGTTAGAACAAGCAGGTGATAGTATAATGTGTAAGAACAAGCAGGAAGTCAATGTTTGGTGTAATAAAAACATGTTCGCCTGACCAGAGAGCACTTGTTACGTATGAATTTACATCACGTGTTCTCCCCGCAAACACGAGCACTGACATGTTCAACATAGTACGCCCTGCAGTCAAAAATCACGCTTTTTGTCTGCGTCGCGGGATTTAGTTTTTATGGCTTTCTAAAGGACGCCTGTTTCATCAGTATTACTGTAACTGTTACAATAAAACTGAACCTGCTGAAAAAAATGCGGTCTTCTCTAACTCTGATCTGCAATGTTAAATGTTAAACTTGCTGCAGTTGTTGTAAACGGTTTAAAATCGAAGTATATTGTGTTAGACACGGTCCAAATAGTTTGAAACGTGCATTTATGCACATGTGCACTTGTGAATAAGGAATTCCTTTTCCAAACTATTGTTATTTGATATACATCAGGAAAATTCAAATGCTTATGTTTATTTTCTCTGTACAATAAATCTTCTATACAACGACAACTCAACTTAATCTATTTTTTTTATCATTTTTAAGGTAGGTAGCTTAATGCAGGAATACAGTAAAACCCCTCTAATGCGACCATCTAAAAGAGGTATAATTCTGGGTGCTAGACGCAGGTTTTAGCTTAATGCAGGACAAAAGTAATACAGAAAGCTCCTGGAGGAGCTTTCTGCATTACTTTTGCCCTGCATTAAGCAACCACCTTCTGGTAAAGACATCGATGTTTATTCATGAAGTGGTCGCATTAGAGGGGTTTTACTGTATGTTACATCGATAACTCCATTACATTAACGCTTATTCACGCATTTGCAAACAGAGTACATCCAGATCAGACGATCCCTATAGGAGCCGTCTGATTAGGGTCTGCTCTAATAGATCTGACTCTACAGTGTCTGCCTATGCAAATGGACCCTGTATGCATATGCCACAATAAACATTTAGCTAATAGGTATTCATCATGTCATTATTTCTTACATGAATATTCAATAGATAAAATGTTAAGCAACCACCTGCCTTATACACCTCAATGTTTGCATATAAGTTATCACTATTGGGATGATTCACTGCATGTGTACATGTATATACATTATGTGACATTTTCCATTCGAAGGTTTGGCTACAGTGAGTGAGCAAACCGTGTGTAGCCAACTTACCCGCCACTGACAGGACAAAAAAATGCATGCGTTACATTTCCTTATTGAACCCTTTGCGAACAGTATGGGAGTCCTTTGAACAGGGTCTGCAGTGTTTGTCATAGACATCATTTTTATCAGTGACATAATTTGATACAACGTTTTGCTTAATTAACCAATTCCCTCATATTGACGATTTTTGACGACTCTGTAAAAGTCACGTTGTGAAACCATTGTGATAAATAAAGCATTTGCTCCTATAGGAGCAAATGCTCTATTTATCACAATGGTTTCAAAAGATTTCATGTTTCCCTTTTCCATAACTTAACTTGTTACCCGCATTCAAAAGGGTAATTAGTATGAAAGCATGTGTCTGCTAATAGAGAACAAAAATAATGCATTGACCCCCCCCCCCCCCCACACACACACACACACACACATACACACACTGGATGGGGGTGGGGGCTTTCTTATCACGTTCGTCCTGCATTGAGCTATCATCTGCCTTCACAGGGACTGCTGTAGAGAGGTTTTATTGTATGATCATTATATACATTCCATGTTGTTTTCTTGGAGCAGTGGAGTGTTTATAGCTTGTTACAAATGACTCTGATGTGAACCACACATACAGTAAAAGCTCTCTGAGGCCACCACTTAATGGATAAACAATTGCATCTTTACAATGTAACAGTAAATTGATGCTTAACCCTTCTCTTGCTGAATTTTAAAATACATTTCTCCTTCTTTACCCATGCCCTGTTGTATAATTACATATATCTTCACTGTGTACAAGTATTTCGCCGTACAATCACTGCTGTGGAGTGCACTGGTTGCACAATCAACTTGTAAATAGTGCAGACCCTAATGAGACAGCTCCTGCAGGAGCTGTCTCATCTGGGTCTTCACTATTTACAGGTACGTATATTGACGTGATTAGCAAGCGAAGGGTTAACACAGAGATAAAGTAATGCAGAAAGTGTTGATTCTGCATTAAGCTGTCACTTGCATTAAAGAATCAGACTTAGACATCTCCCAACGCTTTAAAAACAATTACTGTTTGCTAGAAGTTTGATCCAATTAATAAATGTTTGACTGCTACGAAATGATCAACTTTCCTAGAAACTATCAACAGAATATACCCTGATGATATGCCGAGTGAGTTACTCGGCGTCTCGTCTGGGTTCAAGGTGTTTGCCAATGCGAGTTATGTCTCATTTACCGAGAACTTGGTTTACTTGTCGCTGTATAGGAGTTTTACTGTAATTCTGTACCAGTTAACAACTCGAGTGCCAATGGTCGGCTATGACATATATGCTATTACATGGAAGAATGGGTGTAAATAAGAACAGTATTCCTAGATTCTAGACAGTGATTACAGCCGTGTTCTTGTAACGGTATGTCATTTTATCTTCTCTGTATTGTTTTTTCACCCCGTTATCATATCATTGAATATCCTGGTATACGGTAAAATACCGCTAAGATGGACTTTTAATTAAAAAGAACTGATATATTTTAGGCAGGTGGCTGCTCAATGCAGGGTGAACGTCATGTAGAAAGTTCCTTTCAGGAGCTTTCTGTTTGACTTTCATTATATACATTAAGCTGCCACTTGTTTTAATGCCTGGTATTGATACTAATTTGGGCGTCCCATTTAGAATTTCTTTATTGTACCGTTGTTTCTCTGTCACCATTTGTCTTCTTAATTTGTAGACTTCCTCTTCCTCTTCCCTAGTAAAGTAACCTATTCTGTCTCTCTGTTTCCACTTCTGCCTGTATATGTCTTTATACAGTAATACGGTGAAACCCTTCTTAACTGGACGTTAAATTTAGCATGAATATCGATCTTGGAGACAGGTGGCAGCTTAATGCAGTGTGAAAGTCATGCAGAAAGCTCTTCTATGAGCTTTCTGCATTACTTCTACCTTGTACTAAGCAGCCGGCTGCCTAAATGTTTCTAAATCCTTCTTTACTAGAAGTTCGGTTTAACGAGGTTTTACTGTATTAGGAATTTGTTTCACCTCTTCGTGACTTCCCTTTATTATGTCTATATTTTCATCTCTATGTATCTCCGTCCATCACTCCGTACACGAACCCCCGTCTCCTCCTCATCAGTCTCTTTGAATCGTTGTCTTTATCCCTCCTTAAATTTCTCTCTGTGTCTTAAGTATTTATCTCTGTGTTAAATTCCGTTTCTCTGTGTGTCTGTTTGTTTGTCAATTCTCTATTTCTCCATCTCTCCATCTCTCTCTCTCTCTCTCTCTCTCTCTCTCTCTCTCTCTCTCTCTCTCTCTCTCTCTGTTCAACCCTTTTATCTTATTCTATTTTCAAATGGATTATTCCAAAATTCAAACAGGTTAATCTTACTGTGTATATTCGAGGATACTTTTCAAGAAAAGGGAACCATAACTAACAGTGCAGTCCTTGATGAGAGGGCTCTACGAGTCTTCTCATCTGGGTCTACACTCTTTGAAATCAGTGGCATCAGTGACTTGTGCCCCTTACTCAAAGGGTTAAACAGCTAGTATATATGGTAATGTTTGATATACGATATCTGATATAACAATACTGATATCTATCGATCCTCGGGGCGTTTTCGCAGATCCTCCAATTACCTAGTTAGTAAAAGGTATTAACATTTATTTGATAGAGACGCATGCTGCACGCCTTCGATGACAGAGTAGACCGAGATCAGACGGCGCATACAGGAGCTGTTTGCTTATGAAATAATATACAGTGTCTGCTATGATCAAAATATCCTATGTTATTTTATGATTGTAAAAAATCAGCTAGTGTATATAAATTTGTCCGAAATGAAAGTAAGAACTTATCTGTTTTCCACGTTGGGTTAGTGTTGCAAATGCAACCTATAATTGTTGGTGAAGACATTGGCATTGGTAGGTATAGTCTACAGAGCAGACGCAGAGAATTATCCCCTGAGAGTCGTCTTATCTGGGTCTACACTGTTTGCATATGTATCCTGTATGGGATCACTGGACGATACGGGTTAATGCATGTAGATGAATCATATGTGTCACACGCAGGTCCATTATAAGCAGTTGTTGCAAATCGTGATTTCAAGAAACACCTACAAACCATGTCAGAGGGCTCCCGGAAGAGCATTCTGTAAAATGTTTATATTGTAAAACTTCAGCTAATAAATATTCAGGCTGTATCGCTTACATTATTATTGAACATGGAAAGGGTTAAATATTTAGGGACGTCACTTACAAATGAACGTTTGCACGTTCAACTGAGTTAATTATTCCGTCACTACAGGCGACTCCGCACCGACCTCTATGAACAGTTGGAATTCAATTGACACGCCACGTTACCTGACCTCTCACCGGGATACAGATTGGTTTAGGCTCTCATTATATATGTATTTATTGTAAAAGAAATTGGAAAAAACCCTACTTCACTTTGAATCCTGAAGCAGACTATAATCTTAGCAGAAGAGATATGTTTGGCGTACACAGGATTTAATTAGTCAATGATTGCCATAAAGCTTCGTAACAGTTTTACTTCACCCGGTTGTGCAAACAAGACACTTTTGCTTAGCGTGCACATTTTACATGTCAATTTCTCAGCTGCTATTGTAAGCCTAGAAAACTATATTTGTTTTCCAATACATATCAGCTTGCATTGTAAATACAGTTTAAATACGCTGTAACATCGAATTTCGATAAGGACATGCCAACAAAAGAAAACTCCTCGTAACCTTAGTTAAACGCTGAATCTAGCCTCAGTAGGTTAAAAGCCCGAGGACTGATATTTAAACTGGGTCAGATTACCTATCCTTAGGTTATCCTGCCCAGGACAGTACTTAACACAATCCCTCCTACTGACGCAGATTGACATTAAGCCATATTTTCAAAACTATTTTGATAAATTAAGCATTCCTTCCATTGGCACAAACGCTCTATGTACCACATTGGATTAAAAACTATACTGTTCTAAACTTGTTCTTTATTCTAGTAAATACTCATGTTCAATGGATGTGTTAAAGAGATTTTTGTATTAAATTCTAAAATAGGGAAATTTGCTTCCACAACATACAAAAAGGAATCAGACCTGTAACTTAGTATAGCCCTTTCCTCCATAAATACACTTTTCCTACGCCTCTGTAGTAGTCACTTCTTGAAATCATTGTGACAAATAGAGCAGTTGTTCCATAGGAGCAAATGCTCTATTTATCACAATGGTTTCTACTACACAATTATATCATTTTCCTTTTCTCTAGTAAATGCTCCTTTTCTGTAGATTCATTCAAATAGGTTGGGTCTAAAAATAGCCTATGGAGGTGAGGGATAGGACAACTTCTATAGGAGCTTTTTAGATCTTGGTCGACTTGTTTGCAACGGCGTAAAATGTGGAACTACATGTGTCAACAAAAATTATTAACCCCTTCGCACTATACATCTCATCAGGATCCAAACTGCTTTGATGAAAGGATTATGATAATAGAAAATTAACAAATGAACAGCATGGCAGACGACATTATGTGTCAGCGAAAGGGGTAAGCACGTTTAAGCAAACAGAATAGACCCTGACCAGACGAGTTCTGTAGGAATAATCTGATTAGGGTCTACTCTGTTTTCTATGAAATAATATGGATATTGTTCTACAGTTTCTGCTAGGGTCAAAATATGTTGTGATTTTATTGAAAGACTACAAAGACAAACTTAACCAAATTGATCGCGTAGCAAAACCATAGCGATGGGTTGCATGCAAGCTTTCTTTTTACTTATCCTGGTGAAGGCGACATGTCACACCGCTAATGCGACTGCTTAATGGATAAACATCGGTGTCTTTATAAGCAGGTGGTTGCTTAATGCAGGGCAAAAGTAATGCAGAAAGCTCCTCTAAGAGATTTCTGCATTACTTTTGTCATGCATTAAGCTACCACCTGCATATAGCACCCATAATTATATGTCTTTTAGGTGGTTGCATTAGCGGGGTTGCACTGTACTTACTATCAGACTGGATCTAGATGTCAAGGTGTCTCAATAGGTTCCAGTCTATTTTAACTCCGTTTATTACTTATTTTGGAAATATTGCAATCATGAACATTAATCAAAATAATATCAAAGCATACATATCTTCCCAAAGCAAAAACTGTCGAATGAGATTTATAATATTTCATAAGCAAACAGAGCAGACCCAGATCAGACGGCTCCTATAGGAGCCGTCTGATCTGGGTCTGCTCTGTTTGCAAGAGAGTAGAAAGGCGTAATTATGGAGTACGGGGTAAAGAAGCTAAAGTTAATATGATCAATTAAACTTGCGACAGATGAGAATTTGAGTAGACACGAACTTTTTCCAGCAAGAATAGATTTGATTGTTGCAGCGTGCTCTTTATTCTATACCATGTAAACAGTATGCCCGGATATAATAGGTAAACTATTGATTTATAATTAACCATTTACTTGTTCAATATGCACATACGAATGACGTCATAAATATGTATTAACTATTGTTATCATATCTATTATAATATGAATCCATAAGCAAACAGAGAATACTCTAATCAGACGCCTAGAGACGCCGTCTGATCTGGGTCTTCTCCGTTTGTAAAGGTATCTATATCAAAGAAAGGGTTAAACCACGACAGGAGAACATGGTTTTTTGTATTTAGAATATTTGGTAAACATTTTATCACAATGGACAAGCTACCATTTATTTCGTACTCAGTGTTAAACAAATCCGTTAAGAATACCTTTTGAACGCAACATAATGATTTGATCATTCACTTCTATTCCACGTATCACCGTCTTCAAAGTGGAAGTCTGCTTTACGTTCACCGTAAATTTCCCTCACTTTTGTTTTGAACCGTTAAATTGATAAAAACGCATTTACGTATTTGTAAACGGAGCAGACAGAGACCAGACAGGTCTTGTAAGAGCTGTCTGATCAGGATCTGCTCTGTTTGCTTATAAAATTGCATATATTCTGTCACTTTTTTCGGCCTCAGTTATCATCTTTCTTAGATTTCATAATATAGAAATAGATAGAAGTTTGGATCTTGATGAGACCCTGAGTTACTCGGCGTCTCACATGGATCCAAACTTTTTACAGATGGTATAGTAAAACCCCGCTAATGCGACGTACAAGAGGTATAATTCTTGGTGCTAGTTGCAGGTGATAGCTTAATGCAGGACAAAAGTAATACAGAAAGCTCATTCTAGGAGCTTTCTGTATTACCTTTGCCCAGCATTAAGCAACCACCTGCTTAAAAGACACCCATGTTTATTCGTTAAGAGGTCGCATTAGAGGCGTTCTACTGTATAATGAGTCTATATGCAGTTATAAATATTTAACTACAGGATCATGCAGTCAGGAACTGTAATAAACTTTTGAAATTTAATAGTCTCCTCACTTTACATGACCTCATACGGTCAACTTGGTAAATTCGAATGAATATTACATTACTTGTCCATGAATTACAAGCTCATCTGAACCATAAACCAGCTCCAATACACAGGTAGCAGTATCCGTAAAACAGCACCAATACACAGGTAGCAGTGTCCGTAAAACAGTACCAATATACAGGTAGCTGTATTCATAAAACTGCACCAATACACAGGGAGCGGCATCCATAAAAGTGTTCCAATACACAGGGAGTTGTATCCATAAAACTGCACCCAATACACAGGTAGCGGTGTCCGTAAAACTAGTCCAATACACATTATAGCAGATGTACCAAATATGAATTCAAACGAGGTGCTACATGTAAGTAAACCTATGTAGGGCAAGGATTATAATTGCTTCGCGTTCTGTCCTTGGTCAACACTGTCTGCAAATGTTCTTTGTAATGAAACCCTTGATTCTCTACTCCATGAATAGTATTGTAAGAAATAATGACATCATGGATATTAGATTATTTATGATAAGACACGGGTGCGTTACTGTTTGTCAGAAACTGTAGAATCATACCTTTATTATGTCAAATGCAAACAGATCAGACAGTTCCTACCTCAGAAAGGCGCATTTATGGAGTAAGTTGTTAGGACTGATGGTAGCTTAATGCAGGAGCTTTCTGCACCACGTTCGTCCTGCATTCAACAACCGTGTGTTCTTATAGACATATATGTATGTTCATGATATGGTCGCTTACTTGCATGCTTTACTATATTTATAGCTTTAACTCCAATAATTTCTCTCACAATAACGGTAGTAACAATTATTCAAATTGCAATTAATACTATGCAAACGTGCATTTTATCATGTTTTTACAATCACGAACATTGCACTTTCAGTGTAATTACAACAAATCAACTTGTTAACATGACATGCATGTTGTATGTGTGTAATTTATATATCTATCATCACCTGGCGATATTACCTCAGCTAAAGACATGCCCAGCTGTGAAAAAATGAACGTCCCCATACATTTGGAGGTCTGCTTCAATTGTTATTTCTTCCGATTCAATCAAGCTGTTAAGAAAATATTGACCGAATATCAAACAGCTGCTTGAACCATGTTGAAATGCCGAGTAACTCGGCACCTCATCTAGACCACAGTTGTTTGCAATTGCGTATCGAGTCAGAGACAGTGGGAGAAGGGTTATGTGGCAGCAAGGTACAGGTCCATCGTTAATCATAATTTCTTGTCACCGAATTAAGTTATGTATATTAGTACCTCCTTAAAAGTCCATAAATCAATGGACTTACAAAACAAAGCATGGCTACAAAATGGGAGCATAGGGAGATTAAGGAGCTTTTGGAGCTTTCTGCATGAATATATAGTGTAATTCTTTACTTGATAGAGTAGATACGTATTTGTCGTCTTTTCAAACAGTAGACCCAGATCAGATGGCTCCAATATATCTCTCTGTTTGCGTGTGTACTTATATATATATTATACGATTCTACAGTTTCTATGGTAGCCAACAGTTCCATTGTTTATCATGCTATTACAGTATTTGCAAATAGAGTAGACCCATTATATGAGCCGTCTGATCAGGGTCTGCTCTGTTTGCTAATGGTATTTGATAGATTTGTTTCTCTAGTTTCTAAAATGGCTACAATGTTCCACCTTCCAACTATTTTGTTCATGAGTATTTTGTAAATATTGAAATGTCGACTAAACATAGAACAGTGAAAGGTTTAACTGGTTACGTTGTATCATCTACACGATATTCACATCTCGTAAACCGCTTGTTTAAAGAACACATATCTGTATTAGAAGCAGATTCCGGCAAGTTATTGTATAACCTTGTTAAAACAACCCTTTACTTCGTTCATGAATATTCATATGGGAAATAATGACATTATAGATATTGATCAGAGGAATGTTTATAATGTCATGTGGACAGCAGTAATGTCTGACCATGATAGACACAACATAAGTAGTACTATATTATTTCATGAGCAAAAACAACAACGACCAGGCTATAGGAGTCGTCTGATATGGGTCTACTCAGTTTGCAAAGGCATCAAGAGGCATCAATTGATGCGTCAGAAGGTGCCAAAGGCACATCTGTCAAGTACAGATTAAATATATGTAAAGGCAAACAGCTTAATGTTGAATGGTAGTAAATGTTATGCATAGTGCTCCTATGGAAACTTAAGTTTATTCATAGTTGTCACCCTGCATTAAGCTACTTTATGTCATATTGACGACTTTTGACGACTCTGTAAAAGTCACTTTGTGAAACCATTGTGATAAATAGAGCATTTGCTCCTATAGGAGCAAATGCTCTATTTATAACAATGGTTTCAAACTACAAAATTTTAAAATTTCCCTTTTCTCTTGTTAATGCTCCTTTTCGGTAGATTTATTCAAAGAGGTTGGATCTAAAAATAGCCTATGAGGAAAAGGGTTAGGCTACTTTATGTCATAGCCCTTTATTCCATAGGAACACCTTTTGACTTAGACAGAGTAGATTCAGATCTCTTCTGTTTGCTAATGAAATAATATAGATACGGTCATGTTTGTTTTTTGATTGTTTTTTGTTTTGTTTTTTGTTCTTTTCTTTTTTTTGAGGGGGGGGGGGGGGGGGGGCATGGCTAAAACTACCTATGTCCTTATGCTATTAAATACAAATATATTTTTTTTCAATGAATATTCATTATGTCATTTTTTCTTACAGGAATATTCAAGGAACAGATCTTTTTAAATGCCCGGAACTCTTTTGTGGTAGTAGTAGAGAGGGTTGGCTGTATACAGTAGTGGCGTTTTGCAAGTGTGATTCTCTGGTGCATGTTGTATTGGTTGCTCTGATTTCGGACCGTATGACCTAGTGACGTAAGTGACCGATCTGTACCCAATGAACCCACTCTAGTATATGCATTTGCAAACACTAAAAGACCATCCTAAATATAAACGACCTGACCACAATCTCGATGTAGAGTAAAATATAGCTTAGAAGATTATCTGAGAGCTCATAAATTAGTTGAACTTAATAAAGATCTTCTTAACCTGTACACATTGGCTTTAGACAAAGATTTATCCTGTATTCTTTGTAAGAGTGTTCTAACACACAGTATGAGATTTGGGTTTCATTTAATTAACGTGTTTCATCTAAGCTCTGATTATTATATTTTCAAAGAAAATCTTTCAGTTGGACTATCAACTTGAACAAATGAGTTTGAATATCTCAGATTTATCTGCGGAAATACCATTCAATGGCGCCAAAGTTATACGCAACATTCGAAAAAGAAGCAAACAGAAAAAGGGAAGAAAATTGTTAGTGTTCGTGTTTATGACAAACTGCAGACATCTGAGCACATTTTCTATCTGTCCATTTCAAAGATGCATTCACCGTGTTAAACTATTCGGACCCTGTAGAGACGCCGAGTTACTTGGTATGTCATCTGGGTCCATACTGCAAATGTAAGCATGAGTACGCTCGTATCTATTACTATGGTTAACTCGTCTTACATGTACTTAAGATTCGTTCAAGCGTCTTCGAAACTATTGACCGAGTGTCAAACAGCTTGGATCCTGATGAAGCGCCAAATTATTCTGTATCTCATCTGGATCCAGCCTGTAACTGCCTGTCAGATTACACTTAACGTGGTAATAGTTCAATCTAAGACACGGCCTACATCACACCAGAGTCACTTAACGTGGTAATAGTTCAATCTAAGACACGGCCTACATCACACCAGAGTCACTTAACGTGGTAAGAGTTCAATCTAAGACACGGCCTACATCACACCAGAGTCACTTAACGTGGTAATAGTTCAATCTAAGACACGGCCTACATCACACCAGAGTCACTTAACGTGGCAAGAGTTCAATCTAAGACACGGCCTACATCACACCAGAGTCACTTAACGTGGTAATAGTTCAATCTAAGACACGGCCTACATCACACCAGAGTCACTTAACGTGGTAAGAGTTCAATCTAAGACACGGCCTACATCACACCAGAGTCATTTAACGTGGTAATAGTTCAATCTAAGACACGGCCTACACCACACCAGAGTCACTTAACGTGGTAATAGTTCAATGTAAGACACGGCCTACACTACACCAGAGTCACTTAACGTGGTAATAGTTCAATGTAAGACACGGCCTACACTACACCAGAGTCACTTAACGTGGTAATAGTTCAGACACGGCCTACATCACACCAGAGTCCCAGGTCTTTGACAACATTCGTGTAGTTTTGTTTAAGAATTCGAAAGAAAACATAATTCAATCACGTTCTGACAGATGACTGTTACGTAGACTGCACAGAGTTAAGCGCCTTTAATCCTCTTATCACATTATGCCAATGGCGAATACGTGATTACATTCGCACACGTCTGGATGCAGAGGAGACTCCTAACCATCATGTGCCTACATCTCATTGAGAGACAAATTTAATTATCACTTTCGTTTTATCTCGACACACAATCTTAATTAGATACATGTACATTGAAATCTCTCTCAATTCCCATCCAAAGGGATATTAAATCACATTAGCTTTTTATGTAATACTGATCGAATCTTAATGCAACGTAGGTCGAGGTTTAATACAATATACTTCGAAGTTTAATGCAATGTTGGTTGTAGCTCAATTCAGTGTAGATCGAGGATTAATGAATACGAAACTATTGCAGAAAAACAAGGGTTGGTGTGGGCCCTTTCTCTAATGAGCATTTAAGCATGAATTGATCACTTCATGAATATGCATTAACTTAATTTTGTATCGGGTAGAACGTTGGCTAGACAAAACAGTAGGAACAGATCTATATAATTGCATAAGCAAACGAAGCAGATCCTGGTCAGACATCTATTAACCGTCTGCTCTGGTTCTACTCTGATTGCAAACGTGTGAGAAAGCGTTTACATGAAGGGAAGGGTGAGTTTAATTCTGCATAATCAACCAACAGCTTTGCAGCTCTTCGTAGTTACTTACAAATATGTTACTTGAAACTTTTGAATGCAGGTAGCGATTGCACTGGCAAATGTCAAACAGTGTAGACCCAGATCAGATGGAGATCAGAGGGGTCTCAGAGGATTTTGAGAAACTCTTGATCAAGTGTCAAACACCTTTGATCCTGACGAGATACCAATGTGATCTTGATGATTCTGATTTGTTTTAGGAAACAAAACCCACAAAACGGGCCGAGCAGTAATAAACAAATAAATCCATATCACATACAGTTAACCCACTCTAAACCGAAAATTAGATAAAGAACAACTCAGGTCGTTTAGGTAGGTGGGTGCTTAATGCAGGGTAAAAGTAATGCAGAAAGCTCCCAAAGGTGCTTTCTGCGTGACTTTCAACGTGCATTTAGCATGCCCCTGTCTGGCAGCCCGTCGCTTGTACTAATATTTAGCGAGCTTTTACTGTATTATCACCTACAGGTAGACTGGGAATATCAATATAACATTGAACAACAACATCTTACCTACTGCTACTGAATAGTCATGACATGTCATGAAACTTTTGTTTATAAGTGTGTTGCTATGCGGTACTTAATTATAGATTATGTCCGGTTCCTGTAAGAAATAGTGATATCATGTATATTTTTAGCTGGTTTATAATTTTGGTTTTACCTATTCCTCCATAGGCTATTTTTAGACCCAGCCTCTTAGAATGATTCTACCCAAACTCATTTACTAGAGAAAAGTTAAATTTTAGATTTTTGTAGTTTGAAACCATTGTGATAAATAGCGTATTTGCTCCTATAGGAGCAAATGCTCTATTTACATTGTATAACAATGGTTTCAAGAAGTGGTTATTACAGAGGCGCAGAAATGCACATTTATGGAGGAAATGGTTTAAAAAAACAGACACTTTAGAATCAGAACTAAATATTTCCATAAGTAAACAGAGCAGATCCTGATCAGACGTCTCCTCTATGAACTGTCTGACCAGGGTATGCTCTGTTCGCTTATCCCATATTAATGTGTTCATATAGCATTGTAAAACAATCCGATATTTAATATTCATAATTTCATGATTTCTTACATGAATATTTAAGAGGAAAATGGTTAACGGTTTATTATATTGTTTAAAACTTTTTTGTGGCGTCTATTAATATTCAAAACACAATTATGCATTTTTTGAATGCCAAACTCGTCTTAACAAATGCATAATTACCGTGGATTTAAGTACTAACAGATGTTTTATACCAATATCGCTCGAGATTGTTTATTTACGAACTACAGCAACATCCGTTCAAACTGAAGAAACATAATTATGAAACTTATAAAACAGGTGGTTGTTTAATGCATGGCAAAAGTAATGCAGAAAACTCGTCTTGGAGCTCTGTGCATTACTTCTGACCTGCATTCAGTTATCACCTGCTTTCAATACACATACACATGTTTCTGTTTAATGGTCGCTTTAGACGTGTTACGCTGTATATAATACCCACCAATGATACGCATTATAGTAGATATAAGATGGGAAAAACAGGAAAATGCACGTGCATGGATTTGAGCGAAGAACTGATATTTAAGCAATATGTTTGTTTTGATTCACGTTACATGCCGAGATATCGCGCGTTCGTCAGGCTCAGTGCATGTATAAACGTGATGCTGTAGTTTGGCTTTGAAAAGAAAATGTGAAAGGTAATGCACTCTTAAGACTTGGATTAATTTCATGAAAGACAGACCATTATAGTGCAATGATGAAACGCAGTGTTCTTTCATTGTTTTGGATATAAAGCATCTAGAAGGAGGATTAGTTTTGTCTGTGACTGTACTGTGAGTTTTGTTAAGAAGGATTAGTTTTGTCTTTGGATGCATTGTGAGTTTTGTTAAGTTAGACCTTTTAGCGCCTAAACATTGCAAAGAGAGTAGATCAGGTCAGACAAATCCTGTAGGAGACATCTGGTAAAGGTCTGCTCTGTTTGCTCGTGATGCATTATAGGTATGTCTATGCAATGTCTGACATGACACACGTGTTTGTTATAATAGGCCATTAATCTCAGAATTATTCATGGGGTCATTATTTCTTACATGAATATATATGGAGTAAACGGTTGATTCTGATCACTTGACACACACATTACATAATATCTGATGTGATATGATTATGTTACTAAATCATGAAAGGTGTGTTACCTTGGCGGGACAGGTTTAGTACTATAAGTACTAAATAACCTTTTAAATACTGCTTTTTAAAAGTGAAATAATCAATAATTGTTTAACGATAGAGTCTTTTCAGTATGAATGGATATGGTTTATGAAATCAGCTTGAATGTCAAACAGTGCAGATCCTGATCAGAGGGCTTCCCTATGTGCCAGTTGGTCTGGATCTTATCTGTTTGTAAATACATTAACACTCTCATATTCGTTTTCAATGGACTCAGCAATCTGGGAAGCTTCGCGGTTTTTGTGGCATATTGTATATCATACATCTGAGAGATAAACCTTGCGTTGGAACGTAAGAATCCGCACCATTAGGCATGTTTGTGGAGTGTTCTCGCAGCAACATGTATGACGCTTTCAAACACGTGTTTACATGCCATGTTCTTGTTTGTATACAGTAACATCTCTCTAAAGCGACATGAATGATAGCTCTTTAACTCTGTACTGGATGAATAATTATGCAATACTCCGTCCATTTTGAATACTAATTAATTAAAGTTTTGTATCCAAACTATAACAGCCATGTTAATTGAAAGTCGGAGGTTTACAATAGGAGTGATAACACAAACTCTGTAGGACTTTTAAACCAACTGAAGTAAGATAAACATCATAATATTAAACGCATAAAACATGTTAATAAAAAAGTAAAGTTTAAGCAAACCAATATTTTAAGCCTCACTTCTTGCGAAACTTCTTGTCTAAGCAAATAAATAAGTTAAACTGTATGAATAAAGATAGTAAACGAGATAATTGAATATTTTCTTACTCAAAATCAATGCATCGCAATACACGAAGCAGCTCATTACTAGGGACTGTAGGAGCAAGAGTGTACTGAACACTTTCTGTCATGAATATTGATTTAAGAAGTCGCATGACTTTTCGTTGCCTGTTTATTTTTATAACAACTCATATACTTTGACAGAAACTTCAGAATCAGATCTATAGTAGTCCATAAATAAGGAGAGCAGACCCTCATCAGACATATCCTACGTCTGGTCTGGGTTTCCCAGTTTTCAAAGGTGTCCAAAACAGCTATATGAAGGAAAGGGTTAGAGCAAAAAGAAAGTAACCACCTGTCTCCGACCCTCCACACAAACATAAAAACACATGTACGCACACGCGCGCACACACATACACATACACACACAAACAGGAACATACATTGACAGAGACCCGCAAACTTGAGCGCTCATGTACACACGCATCCACACACCAGAGTTGGCAATAGGTGAATGATCGTTGTAGACAGGTGTTGCTGTACATGTATCGTTTTTATCAATATTGGATTTGAGTAATGGGTTCTTTAAGAAGCACGTACAATGTAGCAACTAACCGGACTGCGCATTTTCATTGCTGCATGCATCGTCTGAAGGGCAATCCCTGTAACTCGAATACTCTGCAGAAATGTGTGACTAACCACATACTGTGAAAGTTGCCATTTGATATGCAAAATAATACTTCACAGTGGGATAAAAGGTAACTCCTTTTTTACGCAGACCGTGGCACAGAAATGATTACTTTGGTCTGTTATCGCCAGACGATTGAGAAAAGTTATTGATTTAGTTCCAACTGGCGTTTTCTTGTAACATTTCAGGAGAGATAACCGACGTGATCTGTAACTGACAAAAATGAGCCACGATTGGGGATACAAGATAACAAATGGTGAGTTATATATCTATTCTTCAATCAATTGTAACCTGTATGTCTTAATGAACTCGTCTAATGAAGTGAATATTATTAACCAATCTATTTGTTTTTAATTAGAGGAAGAGTTTCTGAAATAATTATTCTGCTGACGTGACCTTGGACAATAATTAGTGAAGCAAACAGCACAGACCCTGATCAGATGGCCCCTGGTGGAATGTTTACGGGGTCTATATTCTTTGCCCATTCCCCGTTTGACCCCATATATGATGACTATTCAAGTAGGAAATAATGACGTTATAAATATTTATTAGATTATTTTCTATAATGGCATATTAACACATGACATTTTGGCTCAGGCAGAATCTGTAGAATCATATCTATATTACACCATAAGCAAACAGAGTAGACCCTGATCAGACGGCTCCTATAAGAGCCGTCTGACTGAGTCTACTCTGTTTGCAGATGTGTCAAAATGCGCTTACATAAGGGATTTTATGAGTTGATTTAGGGCTATATGTTTGCAAAGGATGGATTTGGTACAATGTATAAAGTGGTTAAACAATCGGACGGATTATACTTCCGTTGTCATGACAGATACTTTCGTTTGCACGTTTACATGATCTATTATCAGTCTTAAGCCACGGAACATACATGCATGGTGATTTAAATCAGGCGGTACATTATATTTTCATGTAAAAATGCAATGTGAATGTCAAATAGCTTTGATCCTAATGCGAATTGTATTTACTGGGTACACTATTTCAATCAACAAAGCAAACATAAGGGGTCTAAGTTTCGCTGCAGAGGACAATGTTTGGCAACGAAAGAGTTTAAACCTCGTTAATCAGCAATTGTAGTAAAGACGAAATGAGGCGTTTATAGGCAAATGGATTTTTTATGCAGGGTGCAAATCATGCAGAAAGCTTCAATAGGAACATTTAACATGAATTTCACCATGAATTAAGCTACCACTTGTCTTGAACACCGACAGTAAAGGGTTAAAGAATTCACGCTGGCAGTGCATGTTGATCTCACCTTGCCGTGTCATTAGACAGATACATGTAAGTACAGGGTCGCTTGTCACGTAAGACAGGGAGTCGCTTAATTCAGACCAAAATTATAAGAAAATACGTTGGGCGGGATGAAACACGGTCGCGTATGAGAGGGAGTCGCTGAAACCAGGGGGTCGCTAAGGCAGTCTCGACTGTATACAATAAACCATCTTTACATCGGTCAGTCAAATTGGTAACAAATACGCTTTACTCATTTTCGATAATTGACCCAATTATGCATTTAAACCACCAACTTTGCTCTTAGTCTGAATATCAACAGTTTGTTATAAATAATGTATCGGTGAAACAGGATAGGTCAAGGCCAAACTATAATCACTAATATATCTACTCATACGTTCTCAACATTGCTTCTTTTTTACGCCTGAGAATGTTTTTTGTTGCAAACAGTGTTGTCAGCTACTACTAGCCGAATTTAAAATTTAAGAAGCATCCTTCGATTGATTATGAGAATAGAGTACCCAAGGGCTGAGTGTATCAAGCCCAAGATCAGCCTATGTTCTATCAGTGTGACAAATAGAGTGTACTGGATTACAGAGACAGTCTACCTGTACACAATGGTCAATCGCCGAATTTAATACATTTCAATGGATTAGTCTTTACTGTTTACTGTTTGAGTCAGATCTATATAATGTCAAAGGTAAACAGAACAGAGCCTGACCAGACGGCTCCTAAAGGAGCTGTCTGGTCTGGGTCTACTCTGTTTGCAAATGCGTGAACATGGTTAACAATACAAATTCCCAATCACTCGGTCAATGGTTAGGGCGTGGTCCAGTCTGTAGTCAGTATGATACTCGGTCAGTGCATGTAGTTAGCACCTGGTCGAGTCTGTAGGCTGTATGATACTCGGTCAGTAATTAGGACCTGGTCCAGTCTGTATGACACTTGGTCAGTAGTTCGGACCTCGTCCAGTCTGTATGACACTTGGTCAGTAGTTCGGACCTCGTCCAGTCTGTAGTCTGTATGACACTCTGTCAGTAGTTAGAACCTGGTCCAGTCTGTATGACACTTGGTCAGTAGTTCGGACCTCGTCCAGTCTGTATGACACTTGGTCAGTAGTTAGAACCTGGTCCAGTCTGTATGACACTCGGTCAGTAGTTAGGACCTGGTCCAGTCTAAATGACACTCGGTCAGTAGTTACATGTAGGACCGTTCCCAGTCTGTATGACACTAGGTCCAGTCTGTAGTCTGTATGCATTCGGTCAGTAGTTAGGACCTGGTTCAGTCTGTATGACACTCGGTCAGTAGTTAGGGCCCGGTCAAGTCTGTATGACAATCAGTCAGTAGTTAGGACCCGGTCCAGTCTGTATGACACTCGGTCAGTAGGTAGGACCTGGTCCAGTCTGTATGACACTCGGTCAGTAGTTAGGACCCGGTCCAGTCTGTACGACACTCGGTCAGTAGGTAGGACCTGGTCCAGTCTGTAAGACACTCGGTCAGTAGTTAGGACCCGGTCCAGTCTGTACGACACTCGGTCAGTAGGTAGGACTCGACTCGGTCCAGTCTGTATGACACTTGGTCAGTAGTTAGGACATGGTCTAGTCTGTATGACACTCGGTCAGTAGTTAGGACCCGGTCCAGTCTGTACGACACTCGGTCAGTAGGTAGGACCTGGTCCAGTCTGTATGACACTCGGTCAGTAGTTAGGACATGGTCCAGTCTGTAGTCTGAATGACACTCGGTCAGTAGTTAGGACTCGGTCCAGTCTGTATGACACTTGGTCAGTAGTTAGGACCTGGTCCAGTCTGTATGACACTCGGTCAGTAGTTAGGACCTGGTCCAGTCTGTATGACACTCGGTCAGTAGTTAGGACATGGTCCAGTCTGTATGACACTCGGTCAGTAGTTAGGACCTGGTCCAGTCTGTAGTCTGTATGACACTCGGTCAGTAGTTAGGACTCGGTTCAGTCTGTATGACACTTGGTCAGTAGTTAGGACCTCGTCCAGTCTGTATGACACTCGGTCAGTAGTTAGGACCTGGTCCAGTCTGTATGACACTCGGTCAGTAGTTAGGACCCGGTCCAGTCTGTACGACATTTGGTCAGAAATTACGACGTAGTCCAGTCTATAGTCTGTATGACCGAGTGTCAGTAGTTAGGGCCTGGTTCAGTCTGTACGACAATCGGTCAGTAGTTAGGACTTGGTCCAGTCTGTAGTCTGTATGACACTCGATCAGTAGTTAGGACCTGGTCCAGTATGTATGGCACTCGGTTAGTAGTTAGGACCTGGTCCAGTCTGTAGTCTGTATGACACTCGGTCAGTAGTTAGGACCTGGTCCAGTCTGTATGGCACTCGGTTAGTAGTTAGGACCTGGTCCAGTCTGTAGTCTGTATGACACTCGGTCAGTAGTTAGGACCTGGTCCAGTCTGTATGGCACTCGGTTAGTAGTTAGGACCTGGTCCAGTCTGTAGTCTGTATGACACTCGGTCAGTAGTTAGGACCTGGTCCAGTCTGTATGGCACTCGGTTAGTAGTTAGGACCTGGTCCAGTCTGTAGTCTGTATGGCACTCGGTCAGTAGTTAGGGCCCTGTCCAGTCTGTAGTCTGTATGACACTCGGTCAGTAGTTAGGGCCGGTCAGTTGTTAGGGCCCGGTCCAGTCTGTATGACACTCGGTCAGTAGTTAGGACCTAGTCCAGTCTGTATGTCAGTAGTCTCTAAAACCTGAACGAATCGGAAGTAAAATAGTGGACGATGAGATCATTATATAAGCAGACATTAATTCACCAACAGGCTAAAGAAAGGTCAAATGTCTTATTGAAGGCCACTGTACAAGATTTGTACAAAACCACTGTAACGTCGTATGTAACCTTCTCTCTGCTGTACAAATGATGTCTGTCCAAACGCTTATCTGTTGCAATGCCAATTCTTACTGGAACCGGCTAGTTTCAAGCTTTTGAGAAACTAGATCTACATGTATTATGCATTGCCGATTGTCGAACAGCTTGTATCCAGATGAGACGCCGAGTTACTCGTTGTATCATCTGGATCCAAGTTGTTTGCAAATGCCAGTCAGTATGTAGATCTAGCATATCGGTTAGCATTTATCAACAATTGCAAAACCTTTTCAAAGCAGTGTTATCTTCCGCTTCTTTTCATACTCACGATCAGTGTGCCGCACAGTTTTGATCCTGGTGTGACGTCACGTGACTTGGGATCCATCTGAATGTAAACTGTTTACAAGTGACGTCACACATTCGCTTATAGTACAGTGTTTAGTTACACGACTGTTTAGCACTCAGTTCGAAATGTAATAGTAATTTACGAAGGTGACTTTGAAAGATCTGTCATTAATAAATGAAATAAATTGACACTATTTACACATGCATTCAAATCCACGCTCTCGCTGACATGTGCTTTCTATACCGCGTGATTAATTTTTAATAAAAGCAGTTTCTGTTGCAGATCTAGGGTTAAATATGTAAGACTCAAATCGTGGGTCGGTCCCAGATCGAGGGCCGATTCGAAAAGCGTGGGCCGATAAAAAATCATGGCATTGAAAAGCGCTTTAGCTCCCACATAGGATTTTAAACCTTCAATCATGCAACTTCTGTTATATAATTCATCTCTTTCCAGAACCAATTGGGGGTTCGGATCTTTTGACATCGGTCGTCTCCGGTTCTGAACTAGATCTACTTTCACTCCGACGTCTACGTCATTTATGCACAACGTTGTCCATTTTGACGTCGTATCATTTCGCGCCACCATTGTTTGGAGATTTTACTTTCTTTAACTTCGCCAGTCTATATAAATCTAGATCTATATATTTTTAAAATTTTAGATCTATTTGCAGTTTTAATGAGCATGAAACGCCTCGACTTAGCCGTGGGCATTTAGATCTTTATCAAATTTGTGATCTGTGTATTTTGTCAGATAGGATGTGTTTTTGTGGGTTATAAATCGACCCATGATTTGAGAGCAAACGGCCCACGATTTTGGATCGGCCCACGATTTTCGAATTGGCCCTCGATCTGGGACCGGCCCTCGATTTGAGTCTTACATATATACATTATTCCGCTATCCGTGACGACTAGCATTTGCCAACAGCTTGGGTTCAGATGAGACATCGAGTTACTCCGTGTCTCATCAGGTTCCAAGCTGTTTGACACTCAGTTAGTATACTATTATTCTATTACATTAGCTTTAATATACTGCGTTTTCTTGGTACACGAGGAGGGTTGATCGACATATGTTGACCCATACTGTTTGTTACTGTGACTGTTAAAATACACAAAAATGAAGAAAAATAAAAGGTGAAAATTGTAGCAGTCGACTAAGTTTGCAGACGACAAATTTTGGCAGCGAAATAGTTAATAACGTCGATATAATTCTTAAGCCTTTATGTGATCATAAATAGAATATCATTATAAATAGAATTCTAACTTACGAAAAATGACAACAGTATCAAAATTACTACTGAAAGGTGAGTATGCCTTTGTTCAGCATGTTTTGCATTGCGGGGCTATTTGCTAAACTTCTACTCTAAAGACGAACTTGTTGAAAGGGCCACACCATAAATTATGCTTTATATATGTTAGCTAACTCTTTGTGTCTAAGTAAAAATGACATTAAGCTACCACCTGCCTTACAGAACCATTATTAGACCTCTTATTGATGGCTGCTTAAGGCATGAGTGTTCATTACAAATTGTTTTTATGAACGAGTTAACTACAATAATATGACACGAGCTTTAGCGAGTGTAATATTCATTATAGTATTCTTTTTATCACATAATCCTAAAAATGTGCCATAGAAAGTTAAACAGGCTATAACTGACGATCATTTCCGCGATTTACGGCACTTTCGGCACCCAACATGGTAGATTATGTAATAAATATATATATGCAACACACTGTTGATATAAATATTTAACTCCAATGTCACATCATGTTTACAAGCCTTTCTAACTTGAACCCATCCATTTGCCATGAGATGTGAAATACATGTATGTTGATGAAAACCTTTGAAATTGATTGGTATGGTAAACTGTTAAAACATTGATCGGAGGGTTCTTTTAGGGAGCATATGATCTGAGTCTAGACTGGTTGCATATTTCCCATGTAAGGAATCACAGGAATTTATGTCATAAACGATTAAATAAACCAATCATTTTCTCGGATCTGTTCAAAACCTTCCATTGTACGTTACCAGAGGTCTCGGGTTCGATCCCCCCGCCGGACAAAGTCCTTCGGACCCGACTTTATAAACCGAGGTTCGATGTATCAGTGCTTTACCCTGGGCATCTAAAGAACCAGAGAATCTCTATCGATGATAAGAGTAGGGCATCGCGCCCGGTTTTCTCTGTATCTCCCCTTCCTCTCCTCTTTCTGTGGCGTCCAATTAGCCCATAGTTTGCAGAAACGAACGTTAATCAACACAAACCAAACCATTGTAATGACATCATGAATATTTATTGGAGGAGTTTTAATAATGGCATATATACATAATAAAAAAAAATAAAAAAATATGTAGTTGTTGGCATTTGTAGAAATTTTAGAGCCAGGTCTATTACAATTTCATAGGCAAACAAAGAAAAACCTCAGACGGCTCCTACAGGACCGTGTTTCTGATATTGCTCTATCATGTTTGCAAATGCGCGAAAAAACGTTTGTATGAAGGAAAGGATTACGGAATTATATGGATATGATTCGACGATTTTTGCAGAGGTAAAAAAATCCGTGTCCATGTACCATTATATAAAAACATTTAATGAATATTCATTATTAATATTTTGCATGGATATTCATCAGGAAAAGTGTTAAAAATGAGATTTTCTGTGGAATAAGAATATGACTAGTGTGAAACAAATTAGAAAAGTTTACGGTTCAAGTAGTTCTGTTACACAGTAAAGTCTCTCAAATACGACCACTCAAAATAAGCCTAGTTCTGGGTTTTAAAACAGTTGGCTGCTTTATGCATGATCAAATATATTTGCTTACATTTCAGCTGCATTAACAATAAATACGCCTTTCTATGCCTTTGCTAAGAGAGTAGGCCCATATCAGACGGCTCCTGTTGGAGCCGTCTGATCAGTGTCTGCTCTGTTTGCTTATGATAAAATATAGATAATCATGATTCGACAGTTTCTGCCATTTGCAAAACACTGTGACCATGTGCCATTATAACAATTATTCTAATTAATATTCATAAGGTCATTATTGTTACATGAATATCCATTAAGAAAAGGGTAAAGCAACCACGTGTTCTTATTGACTATAAAAATGTTGCTTTAGCGAGATTCTATTGTAGCGGATGTCGGTTCCATTAGTATAGAATACACCACTCAATGGCTACTACGAGTCATGTATGATTCTCAGACAAACAAACTTAATTTAACTATTTTCCAATTGCTTCAGGGAAACAGTTTCAATGTTTGTAAGAACACTGGTTAGCCAATTTCCTATCGTCACCGGAAGACACCATTGTATGATTTTCCACCCACACACTTAGGCTTTGCTATCGCCGCCGGGAAACAATAGAGGGTTAATACAGGTTTTATCGGGCAATAGCATCTGCAGTGTCACGAGGGACTGTTGTTGGCCCGAGCCCGAAGGGCGAGGGCAACAACCTTTCCGAGGGACACTGCATGTGTTATTGCCCGAAAACAAACGTGTATTAACGCTATTCTTGCATAAAACCAAATTTCTTCTTTCCTACATCAATTTAATTCTTCAAAATACAAGCAAACCTACGGCAGCAAAGCTATACACTTCTTTGACACTTCGTCGATTTATGTTGTTTCCGGGCCACTGCTTTCTTTTCGACGTCAATTCATGATTGTATCAAATACCGTTTACACGGAATTTCATTCAATACGTCTATCACTAAAAACAGTTCATTGTCGGTGCTCCTGGAAATACTCACACCCCGGCGTTCACCTAGCTTAGGCCAAAACGCTATAGCATTCGCGTCCATTGTTTACATTAGGCCCCGAATAGGTATAATTAAAACCGGTCAACAACAGCGCGTGAGCACGAGAATCGCCTTTTTAATACATGGCCTAGCGGGACTACAACAGCACGTTTTGTGCAAGAATTACTATTTTGTATGATTCTCATGCCCACAAACTTGGGTTAACAATTTTCCTGTCGTCACCACAAACAGTTACTATTCTTGGAAGATGTTCATGCCCATAAACTTGGGTTAACCATTTTCCTATCGCAACCTGAAAACAGTTACTTTTTTGTATGATGTTAAGGTCCATATTCTTGGGCTAACCATTTCCCAAATGCCTCATGAACACGTTTACTATTCTTGTATGATGTTCAGTCCACGTAAACTTGGGTTAACCATTTCCCGATCGCCTCATGAACACATTTACTATTCTTGTATAATGTTCAGTCCACGTAAACTTGGGTAAACCATTTCCCTATGCCTCACGAACACATTTACTATTCTTGTATGATGTTCAGTATACGTAAACTTGGGTTAACCATTTCCCTATGCCTCATGAACACATTTACTATTCTTGTATAATGTTCAGTACACGTAAACTTGGGTTAACCATTTCCCAAGTGCCCCATGAACACATTTACTATTCTTGTATGATGTTAAGGTCAATAAACAATAAGCAATGTTTCTATCTCCTCCTGAATACAGTTACTACTCTTGTATGACTTTAAAGGGTCGTTTATGCCCATACACTTAGGTTAACAATTTTCCGTTCACCTCCCGAACACAGCCACCATTCACGCATGATGTTCAGGTCACGTAAACTTGGGTTAACAAATTTTCAAATCGCCACCGGGAAATAATTACTGTTCTTTTATAATTTCAGGCCCAAACACATGGGTAAACCTTTTTCCGATCGCCGGTGGGAATCAGCAGTCTCCAATTGACATTTTGACGTCATCGGCTCAATATGACCCAAAGTTACAGGACAAGGATCCACTAACGCCGACGTATGTAGAGGAAAAGAATCTGAAGCTGACAAATACGGGTCACAGCGTTAGTGCTTCGATCAAAGAGAAATCAGGTGTGTAGTAAAAATGCCTTAAATGGCATTAAGCATTTATTAAGGATTTAATTATATGCTGAAAACAAGTATATCGCCAAAAACGATCGAATAAGTACTGAAGAAGACAAGTTTCGTACATGTGCGAAATAGGACGGTAATATTTTGTTGTATGATGAAGACGAAAACGGTTTTTTGTATCACAGGGACATTGTTCAAATTTACAATCTTCATAATTATTGAACATAACCATCGCCATGTTTTATTATTTAACTGAAAATAAGCCTTAATTGTACAGGCAAATAAGTGATATTGTTTTTGAATGACATTTCTGACAGATGGCCATGTCAGATTGATTTGGTAATGTTTATACATTTTGAAATTCATACTGGACCATGCTGATCCCATGCAGAACTATATAAACGACCAATCGTTAATTACAGTAACCCCCTCCCTTAAGTCCGGGTCTCAGCCTAATTATATCACAGAAAAATACACTTCTAAAATTCTGATTGGATAATTGAGTTTTGGTCATATAGCTAATCAATTTGTGGCTAGGTACGACTCTGTATGGGTATGAATTAAAATGATTTATGAAACAAAACTGGCTGCCTTTCATCAGTGCTGATTGAAATAAAACAGAACTGACCCTGACCTAGGCCTGTGTCCAAAGGCGGTAAACAGCGTTCCTATGGATGGTTAGGCTTTGCAAGAACTTGCTTTTAACACTTTCCCTGTTTAACATTTATTCAAGATAATATCACCTCATTATTACTGATGGAAAGAATCAATACAATGGAATATGGAAAAGGAATTGTTTCACCAAGATGGAAACTGTAAAATCAGATCTTAAAAATTCTATAAGCAAACAGAGCAGACCCTGATCAGACGGATCCTGCAGGAACCGTCTGATCTGGGTCTACTCCATTTGCAAATGCGTGAATATGCGTTTATATGAAGAAAAGGGTTAACTACAGAGACTTATCAGTTGGCTGTTGAATAGTCAGGAGTAAAAGTTCTGGTTCTGCACAGGTCAAGATAAGATGCGTAAATTAAAACATTTTCAAGAATAATTTCTTTATTTCTCACGAAACCCTATGGTGTGACTACTCTTTAGAGTGGTCACAACATAGAGTTTGATGGAGAAATTAGTATTTGGGTGCGCAACTTTATCTGTAGCTCTGTATTTAGTATTTGGGTGCGCACCTTTATCTGTAGCTCTGTATTTTAGTATTTGGGTGCGCACCTTTATCTGTAGCTCTGTATTTAGTATTTGGGTGCGCACCTCTGTAGCTTTGTATTTTAGTATTTGGGTGCGCGCCTATATCTGTAGCTCTGTATTTTAGTACATGTATTTGGGTGCGCGCCTTTATCTGTAGCTCTGTATTTTAGTATTTGGGTTCGCGCCTTTATCTGTAGCTCTGTATTTTAGTATTTGGGTGCGCACCTTTATCTGTAGCTCTGTATTTTAGTATTTTGGTGCGCGCCTATATATGTAGCTCTGTATTTTAGTACATGTATTTGGATGCGCGCCTTTATCTGTAGCTCTGTATTTTAGTATTTGGGTGCGCGCCTTTATCTGTAGCTCTGTATTTTAGTATTTGGGTGCGCACCTTTATCTGTAGCTCTGTGTCCTGTAAGAGAAGTATGTCCTGATGACAACCGTTAACATGGTTCGTATAGCAAAATAGTACAGACCCTGATCAGAGGTCTCATTCAGGTATCGTCAAATTTAGGTCTACACTGTTTGCCCATGTCAAATGTATAGGATGACCTGTGTTTTTTGGTAAAATATGACTTTGTACTAAGCACGTTAACTCACTCACTCATAGGCTATTTTAGACCAAACCTCTTCGAACAAATCTACTAAAAAGGAGCATTTATTAGCAAAAAGGATGTTTTGGAATTGTGCAGTTTTAAAATCATTGTGATAATTAGAGCATTTACCCATACTGGGCTAATGCTCTATTTACCACAATGGTTTTAAAAAAGAGACTTTTATCGAGGTGTCAAAAGGCGTCAATATATGAGGGACTGGGTTAATGTATGTTCCGCCCTAATTTTTTTGTACTCTTGTATCAACTTTTAAACACGGTAAACAAACATATGGAACACTTCTCCCAGCTAACCTTGACCTAACTCGCTTTTGTAAATAGCTTTGACCCAGACGAGACGTCGAAAAACTAAGTATCTGATCAGGATCCAAGCAATCTGCCAATATTTCTCAAAAGTTCGATCGATTCGGATGTATTCCAATTGCACCAGGACCAACTTTGAATGGATATTATTTTTTACAGCTGATATAAAGTGGTAACGAAGATCTGATATAAAGTGGTAACGAAGATATGTGCAAACAGATGCCAATTACATCAGACAAGGATGCATGTGTGTCTTTGATTAAGCTCTTTTTGATGAAACTGTTTCCGAGATAAATACCAAATAAAAATGCAGGTACACTGTTTGAGGACAACATTTGATTGTATACATATTGACCTATTTACTCTTATTCCGTTGTGAAAGAATCATTTCAGCTACATTTGGATCTGGGACAATTTTGACTACAGTGCTCCCTCCCTACAACGGCCCTCTCAATAACGATTCCCTCCTTACAACAACGCATGTCACTGTTTCCGAAACAACGAGGCTCCAGAAACAAACTTTTTCCATCGTAATGTCTTAATGCCTCCACCAAACCCTATGTTGTGACCACTCTTTAGAATCGTCACTTTGTGACGATTCTTAAGAGTGGTCACAACATAGGGTTTGATTGAGGCATAACAGTTTTAGTTCTCGAAATACACTTTATCTGGGGATCTGCAAACAAGCTAGTTATGTTTGATTTTCCCTCCCGATAACAACTCCCTCTGAACAACACAAAGAATATTCGTATCCAAGAGGGTGTCGTTGTAGAGAGGGAGCACTATACATGTACAATGTACTCTGATTCAATAAAGCTTTTGAAAAACTACTGACCGAGTTTCAAACAGATTGGATCCTGATAAGAAGCCGAGTTACCCGGCGTCTCATCCGACCGTGGTAAGCGGGAAACAGGCTAAACATTTTGATAAGCCTAACTTTTAAACGTCGTGTGTAAAGGGTTAACCCATTACCTCATAGGCTATTTCTAGACCCAACCTCATTTGAATAAATCGACCGAAAAGGAGCATTTACTGGAGAAAAGGAAATTTTAGAATTGAACCATTATGGTAAATAAAGCATTTACTCCTATAAAGCAAGCGCTTTATTTATCACACTTATTTCAAAAATTGGGCTTTTACAGAGGCGTGAAAAGGCGGCAATATGAGGGCATGGGATAAGCCAAATCAATTATGACAACTCCAGCTGAGGAATATTAAATTACTTTTTTTTTTCGTTTCAGTCTTGACAGGTGGTCCGTTAACTGGAACTTATCGACTGGAACAGTTCCACCTACACTGGGGCCATAAAGACAGCCATGGCTCGGAACATACTATCAACGGAAAATCTTTCGCAGCAGAGGTAAACCTAGAGAATAAAACCATGTTTTTTTCTCATCTATTTGATATGCTATATTAAGACAGGTATGTCGTTACTTACACATAACTGTATAGCTTTATGACTGATAACAAGGACAATAACTCTAGGCTGGTTAAACTACTTTGGCGCCAAATAAGTTCCATCTACACACATTGTCGTCTGCTTTACGTGTTAGAATGAACATTCGTTCAATTTCTTCTCAAAACATAAGTGGTGTGTCAAACAGTTTGACTCATGTTACTCAGTGTCTCATCTGGATCTAAACTGTTTGCAAATGTAACCACAGATTATCCCACTACAACAAGCCCCGCGTGTCGACTTCCGGCTTTATCGGCGGTGAAAGAGTCACAGTAAAACCTCTCTAAACCGGTCGTTAAATATAAATATCGGTCTGGGGGATTACAGCTTAATTCAAGGTGAACCAATGCATTTAGTAACCATATCGGTCTTGGAGACAGGTGATAGCTTAATGCAGGGTGAATCAATGCATTAAGTGTCATTAAGTATAAATATCGGTCTTGGAAACAGATGACAGCTTAATACAGGGTGAGTTAATGCATTAGGTATACATATCAGTCATGGAGACAGTTTAAGCTTAATGCAGGGGTGAAAGTCGAACAGAGCTCGGGTTTTTCTGCACGACTTTCCCCCTGCAATAAGCATCCGCCTGGTTTTCTTCTCTTCTAGAATTCAGGTTGAAAGGGGATTTACTGCAATTCAAATCATATTATTAAATATACCAGGTGCACATGGTCACTTAATTGCCAGATAATTGTAGACCCAGATAAAACGGCAGATAAAACGGCATCTCGAGGAGTCCTCTGGCCTGGGTATGCACTGTTTGGTTGTCACATTGATGTGAATGGTATCATTAGCATTCACGTGTACTTTTCAGAAATGTCATTGTTAGAAATACTACACGTTACTTCTAAAATACATCTAACCAGTATTCCTTACATCAATACTGACTAGGTAAAATGTTAAGCACCTGTCTGTTTTAAAGACATCAATAGTCATATCTAACTCTTTCCCTCATTAAACGCATAAACGCCCTTTTCACGCTTTTGCAAACAGCTTTTGATTGGTCAGATTTGAGTTTTCAAGCTTTTGATTGGTTAGATTTGAGCCAAAGGCTCAAATCTGATCAATCAAAAACTTGAGAACGAACTCAGACTCAATTGAAAGTTTTATAAGCATGGACCCAGACTAAACCAGGTCATGTTTACAAAATAAACCATTACCACTGTTACATTATATAGGGAACATTTGTATATTATGCATTGCCTTTAAAATGTATTATTGTCTGTGTACCATGTGTATTGTAATGATATTTTGTCCTTACTATAAGTACTATTTCTCACATACCTTCCCTTATCTCCGAGTTAGAACAACGAGTTAAGATTCCCTGATCTGTAACACGTGTAAGATCACTTTGGAACATAATTTATATGACGTCATACGTCATAAATGGCGTCAAACCATGGAAATCGATGTTTGCATGTCATTTTATTAAATGGCGAAAATACACTT
Organism: Azorinus chamasolen; assembly: GCA_963576725.1. Taxonomy (NCBI): domain Eukaryota; kingdom Metazoa; phylum Mollusca; class Bivalvia; order Cardiida; family Solecurtidae; genus Azorinus; species Azorinus chamasolen. The sequence goes on along the minus strand of OY755238.1, from coordinate 51,113,474 downwards.
TTTTTGTAATGTGAAAAAAAGAATCTGGTGCTCGTTTTCTTTTTAGATCACATGTTCCTAAACTCACCGAGCAAAATGTTATTAAGCTCGCCAAAGCTCGATTAATGACATTTTCTAAGACTCGTTTAGGAACATGTGATCTTAAACGACAACTCGCAAAATATCATCTATGTATGTTCCATGCAATAAAGAAATTGTATTGTGTTGTATTATATTTGCATTTCCCTTTGCTGATATGTTATTGTTTTAGATATATACACCGATGATACCAATACGTTATGTTTCCATGGAATGTATTGAAATAAATCTTGTTTTGTTTTTCACACAGCTGCACCTGGTCCATTGGAATTCTGACAAATACGAGAGTTTTGCAAAGGCCGCCGACAAATCGGATGGCTTAGCTGTCATAGGAGTCATGATAAAGGTACCATCACCAATTGGCATTTTGGCCATAGCTGTTCGAAATATGAATTGACTATTTTAGGAGAAACTCTGAAGAGTTCAAACATGAGCCGCTCTTGAAAATAATAAATCTTATTTCATTGCTAACAGAGTAGACCCAGATCGGATATCACGTCAATGATGGGGTATCTGGTCCAATTTTACGCTTCATAAAATGATACATTTTAAATGTCTCCTGTGCACAATAACAATGAAGCACTACTGACTGTAGTACAATAGAACCTGTCTTAAGCGACACTCAGAAAGAGGTATGGTTGTAGGTCTATATTAGTTCTGCCCTTCTTTAAGTAACCACTTGTTTTAAGACTCCTATGTTCAGTAAATAAATCACCGCTTAACACATATTCTACTGTTCTAATTAACTTGGGTTCAATGCAAACATTTACAATCAAATATGGACGCCGGAAAACTACGTACTGTAAATAGTGGACACGTGCTGCCTGCGGTAGCTTATGTACACGTCATATATCTTTGGGCAAATGCTGCTTGTTGTAGCTTCGAACCAAGTTCGTACGCCGGATAGTGGACACATGCTGCATGTTATAGCTTATTCGAACTGGCTCGCCGGATAACTCGACAATTTATCTCTTTCTCTGCCAATAGCGAATCTATGAATACCTGTACAGACAGTTTGGATCTAGATTAGACCGTACAAACAGTTCGGATCTAGAGTAGACTGTACAAACAGTTTGAATCTAGATTAGACCGTACAAACAGTTCGGATCTAGAGTAGACTGTACAAACAGTTTAGATCTAGAGTAGACCGTACAAACAGTTTGGATCTAGATTAGACCGTACAAACAGTTCGGATCTAGAGTAGACTGAATGTTTCGGCGTCTGGTGGTAACGCGTTTGACTAGCAATCCGGAGGTCCGGGATCTCTCCCGGAAATTTCTGAGACGCTTTTCAGTGTCTCGAACCCGCACCTCCTTTCCACCCAGGGGTTAAAATGGGTACCTGTGAGGGTTGTTGAACCGTATATGTCACAGATCGAATATGTAACACGAGTGAAAAATTCGACCGAATATGTCACACGTGTGATATATTCGGTCGAAAATGACACGCGCATCAAACGAATATGGTACATACATGTAGAATGTGATATATTCGTGTGGCTTAAGATTTTATATGCACACCAAAACGAATATGTTACACCCACAAAGTGGACACAAAAAACGAAAATGGCAACGAATACATCACATTTGTTAATTGTTATGTTTTGAAAAACACGTATTTGTTTTAAACAATCACAATATATTGAATTCTTATCTATACCACAAAGTGATTTTGGCTCATCATCATCATCATCATCATCATCATCATCATCATCATCATCTTGAAAACTTGCATTAATTCAAACCCAATTATGCAGTTTGTAATTACCAAGATCGGAGAACCCTTCAAAGAACTATTTCGGTTAATGGGTAATCATAAGCGAAAGATCTTTTTAAGACCAGATATTCAACTGAATAATCGAAATCCCGTCAATGTTCGTTTTCTGCTTATGAAGGCAGGTAGAAACAGGGGTGTCGCATTAGCTACTAAACAAATGATAAAATACCAAAGATGGCATCGTTTACTTATGAGTTGCATTAACTGGTATGATGTTATCGACATTACGTATTCGCGGCAGTGAGATCAAAATGGTAAATGAATGTATTCAAATGAAACTGTTCAAAATGTGTTCAAAACAAGACAACGTTATTATATAGAAATTACATGTATGACAATGCTGTTTAATTCGTTGACATCACTGTTCAGAGCTGTATCAGTTTCTTGTTTATTACAGTTATGAAACTTTCGTCTGTTCTCTGAATTAGATATCCCTTTCCACATTATCTGAAAGTCACTTTCAGTTATGCAGAAACAACAAGAACGCTAAATAAAATGGTGATGAGTTGAATATGACGATGATGGTGTTGTTGATAGTGATGGTCGTAATGAGGATATTTTTGGTGATGATGGTGATGGTGGTTGTGATGGTAATGATGATGTGAAAGATGTTGCTGATGGTGAATGATGATAATGGTGATGACACGGATGATTATGATGATGATGGTGATGATGATTGTGGTGATAGTGAATGATGGTAATGGTTTTATATCACAACGTATGTGACATATACGTTTATGTTTTTTACTGGCATTCTGGGCAGACGAATATGACACACTTGACAAGTGTGATTTTTACGGTCGAATATATCACACACGTGTTACATATTCGATCCGAGACATAAACGGTTCAACAAGGGTCAGTAGCCGGTACTGCGGCTGCACGATTGCGTCATATGTTACCAGTGCTCAATATTGTAGGCGGATGACTCAATGACAAGGGGAGTAAATGTGCAGTCGGCTGAGCAGTCCCTCGGACTGAAAGTAGAATATATAATTAGGTACTTTACTCTTTTGTCTACTTGTGACCTGTATTAAACTACAACCTGGCATACAGACATATAATTAGAGCTCTTGTTGATGGACGCTTAAAAAGGTACTACTGTATTCTGCGTGTTATAGCTTATTCAAACTGTGCATCAGTTCAGTTCAGTACAGCTACGACTACGTATTATTATCAAATGTTTTGCTACGACAATTTATATTGTTTGTTTGTTTTTTAAAAAAATTGTTTTCCTACGAAGCCAGTGTGTCAATTCGGAAATGTTTTCCTACCATAACAAAGTTGCGTTCGTAGGAAAACAAATCTCTTAAAATACTCATATAAATTGTCGTAGCAAAACATTTTAAAATAATACGTAGTTGGCTCCCAGTGCAAACTGTGTCTGATAATTAGGCTCTTGAACTCCTTCTCTGCCAATGGCAATTCTGTGAATACCTGGGATAACAGTTTGAATCGAGATGAGACGCTGTCAGTGAGTAATTTTGGCGTCTCATCAGGGTACGAACTGTTTGATTTTGTTATTTATTTGAAAAAAAAATTATTTTTTTTTACAGAGACGACATAAGATGCAAACGACAATGCTTAGTAGAGATTTTGACACTTTGTACATTTTGAAAGAAACAATTAATTTTAGATTATTATAGATATATACATGTAGGTCCATGAAGATGAGATGCGTAAATAAAACCTTTTCAATTGATAACTTTCTTATTTCTCCACGAAACCCTATGTTGAGACTAATCTTTAGAATCGTCTTTTAAAGAGCGCATGGTCACAACACAGGGTTTCGTGGAGAAATGACGATTTTAGTACTCGAGAACGCACCTTTATATGTTTGTCAGGACTTGCTTGGATTCTATTTCTTTTCGAGGAAAACAGTAACTATTTCACCATGAGTGTCACCGGAAGTGACTAATGGACTAGATATAATGGGTGAATATGTGATTATCTTTGAGAACTGTACAGATCCAGACGAGACAGAGGGTAAGTGTGGTCTCATCCAAACAGCTTCACACGCCAATGTTGGTTTTCAAAAGTCCACACTGAAACTGAAAACAGTCGACACTGTATAACTGTTTGCATTTAGAACATTTCGAATGTAAATCAGTTCGCAGTATGTAGAGCAATCGTTGTCTTGTGCTATGTCAATTTTGAACAGGTTCTTCTATGTTTATTTTGATAGCCTGGAAAGGAGAACGATGCTTTCAGGATAATATCAGAAAATGTGAAAGTAGTTACCAAGTCTAAGGCAGAAAATACATTTCCAGAACCATACAATCCTTGCAAATTATTGCCAGGTAAGTGTTTACCTCTATAAGTAGTAATGTACCGTTTCATATTTAATAAAAGAAAAATAAAGAGAAACGGTTCGCCCCCCCCCCTCCCCACCCACCCCGGGATGGGCGAATCATTTCTTAATCCATTCCCTCATAGGCTATTTTAAGACCCAACCTCTTAGAATAAACCTACCAAAAAGGAGAATTTAGATCTACTAGAGAAGGGTTTTTTGTTAGAATTATGTATTTTTGAAACCATTGTGATAAATAGAGCATTTGCATTAAAAGAGTTTCTTTTATTGATTAAATGATTATTCAGTAATCCGTTACTCGATAAGTTTTCATGTAAGAATTACTAAGAAAGGATACCATGAATGTTATTTGATATTGGCACAAGCAAGTTTGGCAATGGCAGAAACTGTAGAATAATATCAATAGTATTTCATGCAGGGACCTCTGATCTGGGTCTACCCTGTTTTCAAGTGCGTCAAAATGCATATCTATTGAGTAACGGGTTAAAGCAGGATGTGGCTTAATGCATTACCAATGTTACGCTCATAGTCCCCTTTTTGGAGCTTTGTGCATAATTTATCTACTGCATTAAGCAAGTACACGTGCGTTTTTATAACCACTTATGGTAATTCATTAGTCATTATCCTATTTGTGTATAGTGCCCCATACAGGGATATGACAACAGTGTAGATCCTCGCCATACTTTTCCTTTAGGATCCTCTGATCAGGATCTATTCTTTTAAGCTTAACAGAGTATTTTATTTTCCATTTTTATACCTCACGTGGCTTTCCTATTCACATTTTCAATATATCTGCCATTAAACAAATTGCACTGTTCCATGTTACATTATCTCGTGCGGGCAGCAGTACGTCTATTTATCATGCAACGTCACGAAATACAGTCACTTCCTACTAGCATAATATTTTCCACGTCGGCGCTGTATTTTGTGAGGTACAGTACATGTGTACTGACCCGACTGGAATGCAAGTTTGTTTCAGCCAATAGGAGGAAAACAGAAGGACGAAAAAGGCATTATTAAACATAAACATCAAATTAACACATTTTCTCACCTTTGTCTCAACTATCTGTCCATATAAAAGGATTTTAAAATCAAGTTTGTTTTTGGTTGTAAAAGTCGATGACGTCACTGCATGCCAACATGACGTCACGTAATTCGTACTTACATGTATTTTCATCCAGGGGACGAAACCGCTTTAGCAATCTTTCTATTTCTTCATTTTTTCCATTTTTCTTGGTGTTGCATGATAAAAGAATTACTATGCTAGTAGTTTGGAAGTTCAGCTGTATTTTGGCTCGTCAGAAAAGTAGTTAAATGCTCGCCAAGGCTCGCATTTAACAACTTTTCCAACTCGCCAAAATACAGCTGAACTTCCAAACTACTAGCATAGTAATTCTTACATCAGTGAGCGCTTATTAAATTGTGTGCGTGGCGTCATCCGACTGATGTCATCGACTGACGTCCTCTGACACTTGCAATTTGATCAACAAACGTCATTTTGACAGCTGTTTTTGTTTATTTGAGAAATGTCGCGTTATGCGATTATTTCGAAGTAGGATCTGTCCAAGAACTTAACGTGTAATGAGTAGATGTGTGAAGCACAGGTGCTAGGCGTGTGGCCATTTCACAAATACTGCTTATAAATACAGTGGTAAATACGCTATTCCTACCCACTTAACGCGTTTCTTACGCGTTACCTAACCGTTCGTTACCCGTTTCTTAGCCGTTTCGTTAAACGGGTTTCTAACCGTTTGTTTACGCGTATCTTAACGCGTTTCCTAAACGTTTAAGTGCCCGGATGAAAGGGGAGTAATCATGGGCGAAAGGGGGGTAATCCTTGAAATGGGAGACATTCTCATTTACCTGTTGGACACTCCTGATATGTAAAATTAAGATTAACCCTTTCGCTGTCAAACTTTGTCGTCTGCTAACTTTGTCGTCTGCTACAAATTTTCATTCTTTTGATTTTCTTCGTTTTTGTTTCAAAAACATAGTAACAGTAACAATCAGTTTTGATCCCGATGAGATGCCGAGTTACTCGGCGTCTCACCTGGGTCCAAAACCTTTTGCGTCTCATCTGGATCCAAACTGTTTGCAAAGGAAATCACAGATCCGGCATTGGCAGCGAAAGGGTTAACAGTATTTAAACTTTTAATTCTCGTTTCATTTCCATAAGATCTAGCTAGATCCAGATCTATATCAAAATATAGATCTACATTCTCATTGCGTTCATCTATGTGTTGTAAAATGTCTTTTTTGCTACTGTACGTACAGTACCGTAGAAGATATAGTAGAAGTATTTTAGAATCGATCTAGATCATATCAATCCAGTCTATCTTTAAAACTAGAATTTATATTAATCTTAATTGGTCTAAAACGTTTGGATTTAACTTTGTGCTGAGTCATAGATCTACAATTATTCAAAACATAGTTTTCTTGTATTTTGGAGAAGCTATAAAACATACTTTTAGATCATTGGGCACATTATTTGGTATTTCTGTTACGTAATAGTTCGCAACTTTGTTGATAAGAAAGCAGTGGTGTGATCACTGTCAAGACCATTGTCCCCTGCTGAGAAAATAGCTAGGGGACCATCTGGCAGCTTTGATCTTATATTTAGGCTGGGGAAATAATAAAGTCTTCAACTAAGACAATTTTACATGCATTCATAACAATTATAGAGTTAGTATTTTTTAAACATTTGAATGCAGGGAACAAAAGTACTGATATTTGAAAGCAGTGTAAACACAGACAATATAGCTACAAAATCAGGGTGTTGATCAGGGTCTTCACTAGTACATGTATTTTCATAGGCCTAATTAAAAACCATAAGCCTGGTAATAGTGAATGGAATATAATGGACCATTCCACTTTTAAATCCCGGCTTACAAAGGTTTAATCTTCACAAAGTAACAAAATAATAAGAACGTTTTCATAGTTATATGGGAGCATGAAATATGCTTACTGTATTTGTTTAAAACGGTTTAGATCTACCTCATAATGATGAAAACACCTTTGAAAACATAATAGGTTCAGATCAGATTGCTCGCGTGGAAGCCGTTTGATCTTGGGTCTGCATTATTTGCTTATCCCATTACATACACATGGATTTAACACTCTAACGCCTTTGCAAACAGAGTAAACCTAGACACGAAGGCTCTTGTAGCGGCCGTCGGATCAGGGCCCACTCTGCTTATGAAATTATAAATTAATAGAATTGACTATATTTTCTACAAATATCAAAAAGGCGTGTGCACTTATACCGTTGTTAAATTCAACAAGATCTAATAAATACTCTTGATGTCAATTTTTCTGACAGAAATATTCAAATGGGAAAGGGTTAAGAAATAGAATATAACTAAATTCTTTAGTAGGTTTCTTCATTCTAGATCCAAAATTTGGTGGTTTACTTTGTGACAGGTTTTTTACCTGAAATGTAGAAACCTACTCAAAAAGAACTAATTATTTAATCCATTTGTTTGATATATGAACAGTGGATATCTGATATTATAGCTTTGTACAAACAAAATTTCAGAACAAATCGTTACCTAAGTGAGCAAATCGTCGACACTAGCCGGGATTGAACCGCTAAACGTTCGTTGAGTGACGAATCGATTCTTATTTTGGCTAACCCGTTTCATTCGGACTTTTTGAAAACGGCTATCATCGATAAGCTCCGAAATCTCCGCATGGAACGGACAATTTATGCACCTACCGCAACTTCTTTGGTATAATCGTTTCTTTACGCGTTTAACGCGTGTAAACCGTTTATCGCGTAACCGTTCGTTAACCGTTCGTTAACCGTTCACTACCCGTTTCTTACGCGTAGAAACACGGATAAATGGGTAGGAATAGCGTATTTACCACTGTACCTTCAAATACGTTTAGACATCATAACTTGACATTATAAAAAAAAGAAAAAAAAATGATTTTTTTTTTTTCGTATAGTATATTACTATATAAAGGTATGTAACTAAATGGTCCAAAGTGGCAGAAAAAATGCACCAACTACATTCCGCGTCTTGTTACGACGTCAATTTCCGCTCGATTTCAATCAAATATGAGTCAATGCACGCAGAAATGTCCAGTCTTTCAAATACACACCATTGATTGCCGATCATAAGCCGAAAAATTACTGTTTTGAGACGATAAACTCCAGCTTAGATTTAGTCGACCGAGTCACTACCGACACATACATGCGCATTTTCACCACTGATGACATCGAAAGTCACACTAGATCTCATAATATGGTCCGTTTTCCACTCTCATTCAATAAAACTAACATAACCATTCAACTTACTGTCGATGTCAACCTCAAAGTTACTACCGGTTCTACGAAACTGAAGAGTTTTCGAAACAACCCGCGGCTGTCAACATTCGGCCAGCCATGATTTTTCGTGACCCGGAAATGCTTGAAGCGAAGAAGCGACTGGTGCCCGGCAGGCCATTTGACTACTATGAAGCAGGTAACAAGTGCCCTGTAAACATGATTACTGGTGCCCGGTTTCTGTATAAAACACCCTGTTAACCCTTTCCCTCCTATAAACACCTTTTCACGCATTTGAAAACAGTATAGACCCAAATCAGATAGCTCATAGAAGACCAGGATCTACTCTATTTGTGCCATGATATATAGATATAATTCTATACCATTCGTCGAAGCAAACATGCCCTTGAAAATGATAAAAATTAATCTAATAAATATTCATGGTGTTACTTTTTCTTACATGATTATTGAACAGGGAAAGGTTAACTGGAAAATAAAATGCAGTCGACGTATACATTTTTCAGTCATGTGCTGGACACTATATATGATAAATAAATTAACACATATATTAGAAAGCAAACGATTATAAAATAATCAGTATAATTACCAAGTAACTATAGTCATTGTTCCTAATATATATATGAAATGAAGGCTGTCATTAAATTTTAAATAGAGCTAGTTCTTTCTTTTTTTTCAGTCTTATTAGAATAGAAAATCTAAATTTTGGGCGAACATAATCAGCAGTTTACAGGGCACTTGTTACCTGCTTTATAGTAGTAAAATGGCCTGCCGGGCACCAGTCGCTTCTTCGCTTCAAGCATTTCCGGGTCACGAAAAATCATGGCTGGCCGAATGTTGACAGCCGCGGGTTGTTTCGAAAACTCTTCAGTTTCGTAGAACCGGTAGTAACTTTGAGGTTGACATCGACAGTAAGTTGAATGGTTATGTTAGTTTTATTGAATGAGAGTGGAAAACGGACCATATTATGAGATCTAGTGTGACTTTCGATGTCATCAGTGGTGAAAATGCGCATGTATGTCACATAATAATAATGTGTCGGTAGTGACTCGGTCGACTAAATCTAAGCTGGAGTTTATCGTCTCAAAACAGTAATTTTTCGGCTTATGATCGGCAATCAATGGTGTGTATTTGAAAGACTGGACATTTCTGCGTGCATTGACTCATATTTGATTGAAATCGAGCGGAAATTGACGTCGTAACAAGACGCGGAATGTAGTTGGTGCATTTTTTCTGCCACTTTGGACCATTTAGTTACATACCTTTATATAGTAATATACTATACGAAAAAAAAAAATTCATTTTTTTTTCTTTTTTTTATAATGTCAAGTTATGATGTCTAAACGTATTTGAAGGTATAAGCAGTATTTGTGAAATGGCCACACGCCTAACACCTGTGGTGCAGTAATATACTATACGAAATTTTTTTTATTTTTTTTTATTTTTTTTATAATGTCAAGTTATGATGTCTAAACGTATTTGAAGGTATTTATAAGCAGTATTTGTGAAATGGCCACACGCCTAGCACCTGTGGTGTGAAGCTGTTCCGCTATTTTCACCACCAAGTATAACTTTTGTTTCAAAATGTATATTGTTGTTATTGAATAAATCTTTTTGATGACGATATTGGTTTTGTTGTTCGGTATAATAAAATAAATACTCTATCCTATGAAGAGCGACATCACTATTGTCAACCCTCGGTATGGTAATGTACACCTCGGCTAACGCCTCTGTGAACATTACCAACCTCGGGTTGTCAATACGTGCTGTCACTCTCCATAGGATGTGTCACGTTGGCAGAAACCACCGTCAAAGTGGTAATTACAATGTATACTGATCTGAAATACATGTATATATTTAGACGAGCCGTTACTGTGTGCTGGTTAACAGACAAGTGTATTGGTTATCAGACAAGTGTAATGGCTAATAGACAAGTTTAGTGTATATTGACAAGGGTCCTATACTTTTTTAAGGAACTGGGTATTCAACAAACAAAGTGGGCACTTAAACATCTGTAGTTCTCCCTATAGTAAGTGGAGTAATCAACTTGTATAATGGCAAATGGTCTTGCCTTGGGCTTAGTATCATACAAAATAATAACAAGACAAGGATACCTACATCGTATGGCTGACTACTGAATCCATTACTCCATAAATACACAATTATATGTCTTTAAAAACAGTGTAGACCCAGATCAAATGGTTCCTATAGGAGCCTTCTGATCAGGGTCTGCTCTGTCTGCTTATGAAATAACGTAGATATGGCTCAACACTGTTTTTCCATGGCCAAAACTCCCTTTGTGTTTAATGCCATTATTTAAATACAGTTCATTGATATTCATATATTCATTATTTCTTAATCAATATTCATGGAGTAACGGGATAACGACAGAACTCGGGGCTAAGGGTTGACCAATTACTCTGAATATTATATTAAAAATGCATAAACATACTAAAACATTACTATCACCACTTTATTTTATTATTAAATGTAAAACTTTATAATTATCTACATATCCATATTGGACTCTTCAGTGAGCCAGACAAGCGGTTGTGTCCTATATATATATATATATAGCAAAAACTGGGTTTCTCCAGCCAGATTTTCCTGCGCTTGAATTTGTGGGCAAGAAAACTATTAAATAGCCAGGCACTGATATTAATATAAAATTTGGAATTGTATAATAGACTTTTCTGTGGTAATATTTATGTTTTAGCAGAGCAACCGATAAAGGTATATACTAAAATACTAAAATGTCCATTCTCCATCGAACCCTAAAATTCTATTTTAGGTAATATCACGGACTATTGGACGTATGCCGGGTCGCTGACCACTCCACCGCTCTACCAGAGTGTCCAATGGATTGTAATGAGGGAGTCAATCGAATTTTCAAAGGATCAGGTGAACACATTACAGTAGAACCTGTCTTAAGAGGCCATTCATTATTAAAGATACGAGTCTTTAAAGACAGCTGCTTGCTTAATATAAGACAGAAGTAATACAAGAAAGCTCTAAATTACTTTTGAACTGTATCAAGCTACCACCTGCCTCAAGTCAAGTAAATATATTCTGAAAATGGGTGATCCATCGATAGCAAAAGTAGAAATGCAAAAAGAGAAAATTCGGTTTTATTGAGTCTGTTTATGAGTAGTAATTAAATTCAAGAAATATTTTTACAAGTCGATACAGTAGTTAGACATCTTTTAAAGTTTTATTCATTGTATCTTTTAAAGTTTTATTCATTGTATTTGAACTGCATTATGCTACGACCTGCCTAAAATCAAGCCAAGTAATATTTATTAAAATGTCGGTACACAATCAACAGATAAAATAAATTTGATAGAGTTTTTTATCACTGACATTTCATACACATACATAATAATAAAGTACTAGCAACATTAACCCTTTCCTCGATAGGTTATTTTTGGATCTAACCTCTTTGAATGCATCTACGGAAAAGGAGTATTCATAGAAAAAAGGAAATGTTTAGAATTGTGTAACTTGAAACCATTGTGATAAATAGAGCATTTATCACAATAGTTTGAAAACGTGACTTATACAGGGGCGTAGAAATGCGTATTTATGGAGGAAAGGGTTATAAAACCGAGTCTGCAATTTTCTCTTTCGGCATTTCTACTTTTGCTTTCGAAGGATCACCTATTTTCAGAATAAATGTACTTCAACAGCAGGTGTTAAGTGCTTGTGTGACGGCCGTAAAAAGTTGTATGACTATCAATTAGCTGGTTTTATAAAGGCATCATGACCAGCGCTTTTTTACAATGGCAAAACTGCAGAAATAGATTTGTTATTTCATACACAAACAGAACAGATTTTGACCAGACGAGTCCTATACTAGCCGCTTGGTCTGAGTCTACTCTTTTTCAAAAGGCACCAACAGGCGCCACTACAGAGTAAATGGTTATACCCATTCCGGCATATATTTAGATCCAATCTCTTGGAATAAATCTACCGAAAAGGAGTACTTAATGGCAAAAAGGTTCTTTTAAGAAGTGTGTAGTTTTGAAATCATTGTGATAAATAGAGCATAAATTTGCTCTTAACCCTTCTCTTGCTGAATTTTAAAATACATTTCTCCTTCTTTACCCATGCCCTGTTGTATAATTACATATATCTTCACTGTGTACAAGTATTTCGCTGTGCAATCACTGCTGTAGAGTGCACTGATTGCACAATTAACTTGTAAATAGTGAAGATCCTGATGAGACAGCTCCTGCAGGAGCTGTCTCATCTGGGTCTTCACTATTTACAGGTACGTATATTGACGTGATTAGCAAGCGAAGGGTTAATGAGCAAAATTCTAATGCTCTATTTTAAACAATGGTTTCAAAAAGTGACTTATGCAGAGGTAGGCTATCAAAAGACATCAATATGACTGAATAGTTTAATAGCTAACGATGTTTTAATCTTACAGCTTGAAAGCCTGCGAGACCTGAAAAATGCGGATGGAGACCATATGGTGGATAACTACCGCCCGCCAGTATCATCACACGGAAGAAAAGTGTTTTCGTCATTTAGTGACAAATAAAATGGCTAAATCTACATAGATGACGTCATGAACGAAAACGATAAATCAAATACAGTAAACCTGTTCTAAGCTTCCTTATATAAATTGAACATAGTAATCTTAAAGCGAGTGGATGCTTACTACAGGACAAAGGTAATTTAAAAGCTCCTTTAGGAGCTTTCTGTAATACTTTTGACCTGAATTAAGCCACCACCTGCCTTTCAGACTCGTCGTTCGACATATTTTTCATGGTCGCTTAAGACAGGTTCTACCCGGTGACATATAGTGTCATTATATTACCCCACTAAAAATAATAGTCTTTCATCTGCCAAAAAATCCACAGCTTCGACAACCAAATAATATTCATTCAATTCATCTCCAAATAAACAGCGCAAGTTCTACAATCTGGCGAGATACAGGTTTATTCGGTGTGTTTTAGTCAGGATCTAGTCTTTTTGCATAGGTAATCACCCCCCCCCCCCCACACACACACACACACACACACACACACACAACCCGGCCCCTCCCGCCCCCCCCCCCCAAAAAAAACGCGAAAATAACGCCTATCAATCCAAGTTAGGGACTTAAGTCATTCCCCTCATGACGCCTCTGCAAAAGTCTCATATTGAAATAATTGTGATAAATCGAGCATTTGATCCCACAGGAGCAAATGCTCTATTTATCACAATAGTTTCAAACTACAAAATTCTAAAATTTTCCTTTTCTCTAGTTAATGCTCCTTTTCGGTGATTTATTCAAAGTGGTTGGATCACCTACAAATCACTAATAGATCACTGCAAATCATTACTGGATTTCACTTTACTACAGTATTTCGCTAGTAAATCACTCCTGGGTCACTGAAAACTACTACAAGATCACTGAAATATCTACTAGATAATTAGAAGAAACCACTACTACATGCAGTTTACTGCCAACTTCTACTAGATTATTGCATATCTCTATCTCAGCTAATATCTACTAAATCACTAAAATTCACCACTAGAGCACTGAGAATGACTACTGAGTCACTACAAATCACGACAAAATCACTGAAATTGACTAATGAATTGTATACCTACTCCGCACTCTTTAACCTATGCGCAATTAAATGTAGTTCGAATACTGGACCACTTACAGAAAGACAGTGTAGGCCAAGCCTAAATTGTACATTTTACAAATGCTGTTATGTTTCCACATTTAAGTTTTAACCCTCATCATATTGAGCGCGGTTTAGTTGGCATTTTTTAAACATATTGGATCGAGATGGGATACTGGGAAAACTGAAAACCTCACCACAGCTGATTGACACTTGCTCGGTAGTTTCTCAAAACGTTTGAATGAATAGAGAGTACATCTTTATTTACAGTAAAACCTCTCTATAACGGCCGCTAAATTACATCAAGTAGTTTGTCTTAAAGGCTGATGGATGCTTAAAGCAAGGTGAAAGTAAAACAGAACGCTCATAGGAGCGTTCTGTTTTACTTTCACCTTGCTTTAAGCAACCACCTGCCCTAAATACCAACTAATCAACACAATTTAGTGGCCGTTATAGAGAGGTTGTATATGTAAATAAAACATTACAACAGATCAGGGTTTGAACTGACCGTGTTCAGCAGGACAAGGGCCATATTTACTGTATGCATGACTGTAAGGAATAATTGTAACGAACGCCAAGCGTCAGACATCGCATTCAACCAAAGATTAGTTCAACTCAATAACATTCGAACTTTATGTTTATGTATATTTTTATCGAGTTTTATCAGCTTTTCAGTATTTGCTTTACTAATGTTTCGTAACCATTTACTCCATGAATACTCACCTAAGAACTAATAACTTTGTGAATATTTACTAGCTTTTGACCTTGATAAATGTTGTAGAATCAAAGTTATATTCATGTACAGTAAAACCTCTCTTAACCGGAATTCTAGTAGAGAAGAATTTAGATATTATAGGCAAGTGAGCTCTTAATGCAGGGTGAAAGTCATGCAGAAAGCTCCTCTAGGAGCTTTCTGCATGACTTCCATCCTGCATTAAGCTGTCACCTGTCTCCAAGACCGATATTTATACTAAATTTAATGTCCGGTTAAAAGAGGTTTTACTGTATGTAATTCCATTAGCAAATAGAGCAGATCCTGATTAGATGGCCCCTACAGGAGCCGTCAGATTTAGGTCTACTCTATTCGCCAAGGCGTATCTATGGAGTAAAGCGTTAGAAACAGAAGTATTGTTACACACAGTTCTGTGATATAATCTGTTTTGTGGCGTATTTTGTCTGTTAATAAAATCAGAGGTCCAGATAAGATGATAACTCCTTTATTTCTCAACGATTCTAAAGAGTGGTCACAACATAGGTTTTCGTGGAGAAGTGACGCTTTTTGTATATGAGAACGCACATTTATCCAGACAGTTTGCGTAGATCATCACGCGTTCGATGATGCAGGCTAGCGAAAGAGTTAACAGGTGCGCATAACATGACAATTATACCAGTCATAGACAAATTATAAATGTACAAAGGGAGGCGACTGATACACTATTTAGCGTAACAGATTAACCTCCCGTTACGTATGTATTAAATAGTGGTTTATCCACACTCTGCAATAAGAGTCTAAACATGTCTACATGTATGTGTAATATAAAACATGTCCACGTGTAATATGTGAGTGTTGCAGGTTGTACGATGGTTAATAAAGTTGTCTTCAAATATAGAGAGTACGTGTTATTTCTTAAAAAGCTTTCCATTATCAGACCATTCTCTTGAACGGGTTCCTTATAGCAACTCTTGAGCTCTTTTGCAAGCAATGACCAACCCGGGATTGCATTTTGCTAATAGTTTGGATCGAGATGAGACGCCCAGTAATTCGATGTCTCATTAAGATGCAGTTTGGTTTTGAAAGATAAGGAAAAACTAAACACTTTTAAGAGATCCAGATAACATGCGTAAATAAAAACATTTTCAAGAATATCGTTTTGTTTCCACCAATCTTGCGACCAATTTTTAAAAGTCTAAAGATTGGTCTCAACCTGGGTTTTGGTGGAGAAACGATTTTAGTATTTGAAAACGCACCTTTATTTACTGCTCCGAGCTACATGTACCATACAGTTTACTTGTCTACAATGTATGTCAGTGAGAGCAAGGCTAATTGTAGATAAGAGAAGTAATTATGAATTAAAAGCATTTTACTCTAAACCGGAATTCCAGTAAAGAAGAATTTAGATACTTTTAGGTCGGTGGCTGCTTAATGCAGGGTGAAAGTTATGCAGAAAGCTTTCTGCATGACTTACTTCCTGCATTAAGCTGCCACCTGTCTCCAAGACCGATATTTACACTAGATTTAACATCCGGTCTAGAGGGTTTTACTGTATATAGAGGATCTTACATCAGTGTTCATTACACATTGCTTTTATGAAACGAGTTTACTATAATAATATGACACGAGCTTTAGCGAGTATGATATTCATTAGAGTAAACGAGTTTCATAACAACAATATATAATGGACACGATTGTTAGATTCTTTTTATCACATAATCCTTAAAATGCCATAGAAAATAAAACAGACTAGCTGACGGCTGTTTCTGCCATTGCTTTACACACAGCGTAGTAATACAACGGACGACCCGCATGGGGTGCTATGATTGACTAACGCTTTTTAAATGAGCGCTATATTCCCGCCAACCCATCTTGCTGCTACTGATTAGAATCACCTAGGGGAGAGGTGATTAGAATCACCCAGGGGAGAGGCGATTCGAATCATCTAGGAGAGAGGCGATTCTAATAATTAGCATCAAGATACGGGTAGTGTCTAGCTGAAATAGAAGAGATATTGAAACATGAATACGCACATTGTCTCACCGTTATCTCTAAATCTGTACAGTAACTCTAAACAGGACTCTTAGTAAAGAAAAATCAAAGTACTGACAGTACTGAAGGTTTCGGACCATATATATATCGATTGCGACTATACAATACGAAAAAGCTTGGTAGGGAAGGACTGGTACCATTGATACATAGTCAGATGACCTCTAAAGCATTATTTCCTGAACTAAAATGGTGTTTAATGGAACTGTTTGTTAAAATTGACCGGTCATCTGAACATAATTGCTGTGAACTTTTATGAAAATCCTGTCAGTGTTTTAGATGTTGTTTAAAGAAATAAATTGATGACCAGTAGCACACAGTGCAGTTCCAATAGTTCAATTTGCCCGAAGTTTACTTAAATTTATATTTGAATTTAGTAAAGGGCCATTACTCTATTATTATTTGGCCGACGTTGGCGTCATATATTGTGCCTCATGCACCTATCCATGTAAATACCCCGTCAAATTTAAATGAAATCTGAGCAAGCTGTTCAAAGATATGACTTCTAACAGTCATATTTCCTATATGGCTATCTGAAAGCAACAAAGGGTCATATTTCTGCTACTAACTGGTGGATTGTAACAGTATTTGGCGTGCATCAATCACCTATCCATCTATACACTACAACCACGTTTGGATAAATTATATATGCCATGTGAATCTAAATATCATACAGTTGACAAGATCTAATTGTAACAGAATATGTTGCAGAATGTCCCCTAAACGAAACTTACAACTGTTATTGGTGAGCATAATATCTAAATTTCAACCAATAACAGTCCATTAGTGAGCACTTGGTTACATGGCCACCAGCACTTTTAAAACAACTGCATATATATCCCTACTGGCCAAATTTTCCGAAAAATCTAATATGTAAATTGTGACCCATTCAGAGGACACTACTCCATTACCATGGCAACCAAGTATTTCAAAACAACTTGACTGAGTTTGGGATACCCAAATACCCCTAAATGCCAATTTTCAGCAAATTTGAATATCTAAACTTTTGACCAATCAGATCTCACCATTCAGTTTCCATACCAACAAATCATTTCGAAAGACATACCAATCAATTCTGAGTGTCAAAATATCCCGACATACCAATTTTCGGCAAAATCGAACAATATCTGAATTTGCCGGAAAATATCTAAATTTTCGACCAATCAGTCACCACTCAGTTACTATGGCAACCAATTCTTTAAAAAGACCTATAAATTAGTCCCGAGTGCCAAAATATACCGAAATACCAATTTTTAGCAAAATCAACCAATACTGTATATGTACTTTCGAAACACAAACCAATTGATTTGGAGTACTCAAATATCCCATGATACCAATTTTCAGCAAAAAATCGAATGATATATAACTTCGCCAAACACTATCTAAGTTTCGACCAATTATAGCCAACCATTTAGTTATGGTGATTTTCAAAAAATAAAAAGTGGGATGTACATCTGCATGTATCAAGCAATATTCATATGAAGTTTCATTAGGATCGGACAATTACTTAGTCTTACTGAGAAATGCTCTGGACAAGTTCATGACGGAAGAAGAACAATTGGAAGAATCAGAATCGGAAGAAAGAATAATAAGAATAAGAAACGGAGCAAACACTTATGTTATAATTAACATTATGTAACACATACAATAAAATAAGTCCACTTTATCTTTTTTATAACTACATGTACTAACTCTCTATAATTGGAGTAATTATCCGTAAATGCTTACAACCTGGTACCAAGTCTCCTAACACATTACACACATTATAAACATGGGTCTTATAGAACAGAAAAGTCTATGATCAATGTTTACGATGCTTGTCACACATTATGTAAAAATATAATTATGATCTTCTAAACTCAATATAAATACTTCTGATGCATTCAGAATACAGATTGCTTTTGAGGCTCAAGGTTATCCATATATCTCCGGAACGTTTCACTACGGTCCGTGCTCCTTCGTGCAGAAGGGTCGGTGCCGAATATTATGATTTTTTTTTAGCTTTCTTCAACTTCAACTATAACTACACTAAATTAAATTAAATAAATTAAATTATATTAAATTTATTTATTATTTTATTTTATTTATTTTTTAATTTATTTTTATTATAATAATAAATTATTATTATTAATAAAAATAATAATAAATAAATTAAATTATTAAATTTTATTTATTTATAAACTAAATTACAGTAAATTAAATAATAATTTATTTATTTTATATTTATTATTTTTTTTATTTTACTCGTCATAGCGAGCGGACGAGTAGAATTTTCCAGGCTGTTACTACTTATTATGCAATGAATATTAAATTTACGTATTTCAAATAATAAATATGGACAATATAAGCCAATAAGCTCGATGAAAGGTTTTTCTAATAAGAAAAATAATGCTTAAATTGTGGCCGATTTTAGGCTGCGAAATTCATATCCGCGGATATGAGTCATACCCGTCATATCGGGTGTTTATACTGTATCCTGCAATTTCCAGTCGTTATCTTCATTCCCATAGTTCGTGTGTAATATGTAGAGATTGACGACGTTCCGACCATTATTCATTACTGTTTTCTCCGTAACGTTGTCTGTACCAATCCGACAAATTCAAAAAATGCTTGTAGATTTCAAATAAACGCCCGACTTTTAGATGTCGATTACTTTCTGGTTCATTTTTACCGGCGCTCTGTGGTATATATTCGTACGCGACCAAATTTATCATATAACGTAGCATTTTACACAGCAAAATTATTGGTAATTGCAACAGTTGCATCCGCATTTGAATAATTGACACAAATACCAAATAAAGAATTATCGATATCGTTTATCAAATGCATTGCACTTGGAACTATATTTTTGTCAAGGGGTGTTATCAAAATCACATTTTTGGCAAAATGAACGTAGAAATACGGGTGAAATACACCCGTAGATAACTAAATCGCATAATCGGCGCTACGTGATAAACATTCTGTCAACGTTAAACCATTCAAAATGTCTGCATTTGGGTTAATGAACGTATGCATTCTAAGCATAAATTGATATTTCGTAGTATAACAGTGGTCTGATTGCGCATTATGGGATATGAATTTCTTTATAAATTTGCTTGAGGCATGCCCTGGGGATGCATTACTATTAGGTTTCGGAAAGTAGTCCGAAACCTAAAAACGGATCCTTTCAGGAAAGTGGCTGTTGAAAGAACGGCGAAAATCATGCTAAACGCTTCTTTTGTCTAAATCACTTATTTGTGTAAATAGTTTATTAACCTGTTATGACTTTGCAAACAGAGTAGACACATTAGCTGTCACAGGGGGGGGGGGGGGGGGGGGGGCTGTCTGCTATCAAAGCGACAATAGCGATTTTAAATGATTGCTGCGGTGTTTGTTTTATTTATTAGCGATTTTAACACTAAACCTTTTATGTACAAAATGTCCACTTTAACACATTCCCTCATAGGCCTTTTTTAGACTCAACCCTTTTCACAAAATCTACCGAAAAGGAGAATTTACTAGAGAAAATGAAAACAATAGATTTGTTTAGTAATGAAACCATTGTGATAAATAGAACAACAAATGTTCTATTTATCACAATGGTTTCAAAAAGTGACATTTACAGATGCGTCAAAAGGCGTCATTATGAGGGAATGAGTTAAACGGGGTGTTACTGTATAAATTATGACGACAACACGTCTCTTAACCCTTTCCCTTATGTAAACGCATTTTGACATATCTGCAAATAGAATAGACCCAGATCAGACGGCTCCTATAGGAGCCGTCTGATCAGGGTCTACTCCGTTTGCTTATGGTGTAATATAGATCTGATTCTACAGCTTCTGCCTGAGCCAAACTGTCATGTGTTAATGTACTATTAAAAAAAAATCTTATTCGTCTTCATGACGCCATTATTCCCTACATGAATATTCATCCGGGAAAGGGTTAAACATTTGTCTGCTAAGTGCGATCTGGTTGGTATTTGTAAATAGATTGGAGCAGGGCAAGACCCCTAGTACCAGGAACCAGGATGTGTGTCACTCAACAGTTTGACGAATTAGAAGCAAGTAACCATTGTAACAAATCAGAGTCTGTGCTGACCTATTTTCTGTGCTGACCTATTTTCTGTCCTGACTTATTTTCTGTGCTATCCTATTTTCTGTGCTGACTCATTTTATGTGCTGACCTAGTTTCCCGCAAGCTTTAACTTAAAACATCGTATATTCTAAATAACAACTTTAAAATAGCAATGTATTGTTAATTATCGAATATTAAAAAAGTGATCAAATACAGTCAAATCTCGTCAATTCCATCACATATTTAACATAGGAGTCTTTAAATGCAGCAGGTTGCTTAATGCAGGACAGAAGTAATACAAATGGTTTACCTTTGTCCTGCATTAAGCTACCGCCTGATTACTTCTGTTGAGAGGTCGTATTAATTAATCCTTCGCTTGCTAATCGCGTCAATATACCTACCTGTAAATAGTGAAGACCCAGATGAGACAGCTCCTGCAGGAGCTGTCTCATCAGGGTCTGCACTATTTACAAGTCGATTGTGCAACCAGTGCACTCCACAGCAGTGATTGAACAGCGCAATACTTGTGCACAGTGAAGATATATGTAATTATACATCAGGGCATGGGTAAAGAAGGAGAAATGTATTTTAAAATTCAGCAAGCGAAGGGTTAACGAGACTTTACAGTATTGTTTCCGCATAATGCTCATACACAATTTCAATTACATGTTCTGTTTACTGGACACAGAACTTTTATTAGTTCGTGTTTGAACATTGCATACAAGAGCAGTATAACGCGTATTAATTAGCGTATTAATTAGCGAAACTTTACAGTAGTGTTCCCGCATAAAGCTTAAATACATATTTTTAATTACAGTTTCTGTTTACTGGGCGCAGAAATTAAATTAGTTGGTGTTTGAACAGTGCATACCAGCGTGCTGTAAAATGTCTCCCCAAACTCTAGTCTGCTACAAGGTTCACTGAAACCATTCCCTCATAGGCTATTTTTAGATAAAACCTCTTTGAATGAATCTACCAAAAAAGGAGCATTTACTAGAGAAAAGACAAGTTTTAGATTTGTGTAGTTCTTAAACCATTGTTATAAATAATAACTGGAGCAAATGCTCTATTTATTACAATGGTTTCGAAAAGTGACTTTTACAGAGGCGTAGAAAGGTGTATGTATGGAGGAAAGGGTTAAAACCCGATACTTCGAACACTAAAAGAAGTATCAATTTTGGACTTTAAGAAAAACGACAGCGTAATGCAGGGTGGAATTCAAAGAGAAAGCTAATCTAGGACCCACCACGTATAGTATGCATATATCATTTAGGTAGTACTTTGCAGACAAAGGGTTAAAAAATAATTGGAAAAAATAATTCGTTTTAAAATGCATGTACTAAATAGAGAGTTTAGTAATAGAATATCCTCAAATGTTAAGGTTGGAAACTAGATTTAGTGTACTGAATTTGTAAACAGTGTAGATCCAGATTTATAGAGAGGCTCCCTGATCAGTGCCTGCATCATTTGCCATTCAAAGCATTTGCCTTCTCGCAAATTATACCCTTTTATACCGAAAATTGACTCTAGGTTTAACCCATTACCTCATAGGCTTTTTTTTAGATACAACCTCTTTGAAGAAATCTACCGAAAAGGAGCATTAACTAGAGAAAGGGAATGTTTTAGAATTTTGTAGTTTGAAACCATTGTGATAAATAGAGCATTTGCTCCTATAGGAGCAAATGCTCTATTTATCACAATGGTTTTCACAAAGTGACTTTTACAGAGTCGTCAAAAGTCGTCAATATGAGGGAATAGGTTAAACAATGATGGGCCATTCGACTTTGAAAGTTTAGCAACCAAAGGATTAATTTTTAATTAAATGTCGGATAATGTTTTTCACTTAGGACAATAGTATGTTTAAAGCTAGGCTTTGTTTCGACCGGAGCGTTCGTTAGACACATGGGGAAGTTAGGTAGGATATGTGAAAAAAAGAAAGTCGAAGGAACGATTGAAGTTATGGTCGGCACATTTTTGTCAACATCAAAGGTTGTACACTTACAAGCCATTTTCCATAATACGTAAATGTTCCGCTAAAAGATGTATCTTAAAAACCCACCGACTTTTAAAGACGAAAACCTTCATCGACTTTTACGGTAATCGACGGACATGTTCGACTAATCTCGTATTGTCTTCGCATCGAGTTCGAAACGATCGTAGGGATATCAAGCATGGTTGGCACAGGTCAGTTGACGGTGAAATAAAACAACGGTAGGGATATCAAGCATGGTTGGCACAGGTCAGTTGACGGTGAAATAAAACAACGGTAGGGATATCAAGCATGGTTGGCACAGGTCAGTTGACGGTGAAATAAAACAACGGTAGGGATATCAAGCATGGTTGGCACAGGTCAGTTGACGGTGAAATAAAACAACGGTTACTTAGGGGATAACTGTTGCGTATTTGAAGATTTGCAGCAGTATATCGGTGGTTTATATGTCGCAAATTTAGTTTTACATGCGACGCGTTAGCGGAGCATGTAAAACGATTATTTGCGACATATAAACCACCGATATACTGCTGCAAATCTTCAAATACGCAACGGTTATCCCTATTCTAATGAAACCATAGATCCAGATGGTAAAACACAAACAATACTTTAAGTCCTTTGATATTTTCTCTCTGTCGTCATAACATGACGTCATGAAACACCGCATATCTCCGCATTACGCATATAGAAAATAGTTCTCCCCGACCCTAGCAATTGTGCTTATATTTAATATACCAAGAACTGGTGTTTTCACTTGATACTTTGATTTTCACAAAAGAAAACCGTTAAGTCATGGTCCTTTGAATTTCTGACGGTAGGTCACTTTCAAAACTACGAATGATGAATCAAATTTGACCTCGACATTGCTCGAAATTCCACAATATTAATTGTGCACATGGACAACGGAATTATTTATTTTTAAATTGTTTGCAATGTGGAACTGGTTGCATATTCAAGATACTTTGGCTGATTGGTGTATTTAATGAGAATGATGATAGGCCAAGTGGACGTGCAATTGGAAATTATCAGGAGCGACAATCTACAGGCATGTTTGGAATTTGCAAAGAGCCATCGAGTGGTCTAGAGTGGGTGGGGCGAATTCTCATTATGGGACTGTCCTTGAAGAATTGAAGAATACTGCCGCTTCTGATTGTCGGACGAGTCGGCATTATGGCTTCGGACACTGGCTTCATTCTGATGACCGGACTTTTTCATTATTTCCCTGGTTTTGACACCAGCATAGGCCAACAGCTAGTGCATGATTGCGGTCTCTCGGACACAGTGATTTGTGTTTTAAAACTATTGACGAAACTAGCCTCAGCAGAAATTGTTTTCGTCATTTCGTTCAGCACACGCTCACCAACAGGCCTGGATGTGTATATGATTCTTCATAATCGACTGAACGTTTGGGTTACTGAATGAAATTGTTCGATCACGGGTGCAGCTTTATCAGGTATGTTTTCAGAGATTTACAGGACATGTTTCCTGCATGACTCATAAATTGTACTTTTGTCAGAGATCTTAGCGAAATTCAAGGTTATGTCAAACCAATTTTCTTTGGAAAGATTTGTGATTTATGGCAGAGAGGAAACCTGAGTTGTTTAGTGTTTTCAGATCATTGTTTGTGATCGGTTGGTAATGTTTAAGTGTTGTCAGGTCCTTCTTAAATAGTTTCAGCATGGATATAAATATCACAGTTACATGGTTATATACCTCAAATCTTATATTTACAGGGTGCAGGCGCCACATACACCTCAAAACTGAATAGAGGAAGAGAAACGTACGTTTGTTCAAGGACAGTGAATTAGATCAACATGTGAAATAAATGGACTCAGGATCAACTTGTGGGACTTTGCGATAGATATTTGAGTAGAATCGCCAGACTCACATTGACTACAACCATAAAGTGTGTTGAAAAAAAACAAGCAAATTGAAAACATTTGACATTTCATTCAGCCAGTGTCTTCGTTCATTCAGACCCATTCATTCAATTTTACTACGAATGCGCGTATGAATATTTCGTAGTAAATTTTCTAGTGATTCGGTTTCCGACAGTATATTCATTTTTCCGACAGTATATCGGTGGTTTATATGCTTCAAATTTTGTCACGTGGACCAATCAGAATGCGTGTTACAAAAATGTTGCATTAGAATATAACGTAACAGGTTATTTACATTTACATCGAAATGAGTACGTCCGGTACACATAACTGATTTTAGGACAGACTCTAATGACTGACGGATGAGTTTCCGTTGGATTCCATAGCAATCAATACAAACAACTATTTCCTTGCCGTTCGCTTTAGCAACTAGGTTGGTTTTAGGTCATAAAATCAGATTCCGGAGTCATTTTGTTACGTAAAATTGGCGAAGGCATGGGCTTAAATTGCGTCCCTAACCATCTAATAAATAGTGATTGGTGAAGAGCGTGCTACCCGATCCTCACGGGAGCATAATGTCCAGAGACGACCGCACTATCCATTGAATTCTACCGTTTCTATGGTAGCGACTATAGTTTTTTTCCCATTGCTGCACGTTCCATATCTACCTAGCGGCCAGATTGCGGCTATTTGTTCAACCAATAACGCTTTACTTAATCGGACAAACGGGTCCTCTGTTTGCCACTGGAATTATAAAAAACAACTCTTTCTGCATGTTCTTATTGGTCAACGACCTTTCTTCACTGGCAATTAAAACATTCAGTTAACGAATATTCATTAAGAACATGTGTGCAGTGTATTATCTGACAGGCAGAAAAACAACAACTAGCCTAAATCGGAACACCAACTACTATTCTAAAACACTGTCTCTATGTAATAACAGGTAAAATGTTTATTGACACAATTTGAACTAGTATTACATGTACATAATGTAATACCAGTTCAAATTTTGTCAATAAACATCTTACCTGAATACATTTAAGGAAATTACAGTTTCCCCACAATAATTAATTAATTAAACTTTAATATCGAATTAAATATCGCTATTGTATCGAAACAAATGAACAATAGTTATTTCAAATAAAAATTATAAAGCTGAATCAATATTTTATCACAAATGGCCAGCCTATCAAAAGAGAATCAGCTGTTGGAGTATATAGGAGTCCTACTGCGAGGAAACATAACTTCGATGAATGCAAAGAGTAAGGACCAAGGAATTCCTCTGCGTCGAGAACGCGGTGATTGCTTTGGGTCTATTCTGGTTCTAGAACAGTGTTGAGTCCTTTTGGACGCCACTCTGTTGATGTTGTCAACGGTATTTTATGGTGTTTGTTTTTTCGAGGAAAACAAAACAACAGAATATACGTTTTGTGGCAAGAACCATGTACATTTAACCGTTGTCATGCAATCAAAACTGATCTAAGCTGAAATTTCGTGGCAATTGATTTTTGAATTTTCTCATCGATCTTGTATAGCTCAATCTCTGATCTACAGAAAAAAATATTGATATCCGATTCGTCCAATGGACGAGTGACACACAGCTTGAATATTGATGATACACCGAGATACTGGCGTCTGATCTATGTCCACGCTGTTTGTAAATCACAATGACGTCGCGTTCAGTGTGAGAAGTGTTACGAGGTAAAACAATTGGTCATTGATATTAGTGTGAAGCAATACAAGATGACGAGGAAAATCAAGATTTCTACACTAACATTTCTCTGCATCCTTCTCTCTCCGGCTATGGGGACTTTTCGAATGTATCAGAAAGACTTAAATAAACGTTTCCTGAACCCATTTGCCACTGTAGGGGCCATAACCGAGATGGATTGCTGTAGACGCTGCTATATAATGGCCGGATGTGAAATTGCTAGCTATAATTCTGCAGATAGGGTCTGTGAGATGGGGACATTTCACTCGAATGACGACAGTTACGTGGTGTCGACTACCGGGTGGAATATGATATACGATGCAGGTAATTGTTTCAAATTTAATCTTACATACTTCCGTCTAGCTTTAGAGAAAATATTGACGGATAGTCAAACAGATTTGATCTTAGTGAGGAGCCTAGTTGCAATTCGCCTCATCTGGATCCAGTGAAACCTCTCTATAACGGCCACTAAATTATGTTAATTAGTTGGTATTTACGGCAGGTGGCTGCTTAAAGCAAGACGAAAGTAAAACAGAACGCCCCTAAAGGAGCGTTCTGTTTTACTTTCACCTTGCTTTAAGCAGCCACACGCCTTTAACACAAAATACTTGATGTAATTTAGTGGCCGTTATAGAGAGGTTTTACTGTATGTAATTTAGTGGCCGTTATAGAGAGGTTTTACTGTATTTGCAAATGTAAGCCAGATCGCACATGGCAGGTATAGGATTATCCCAGTTTACTTTGTAAACACTTGGTACTATAATACTGCACAATGGAACACCTATTCATTTTAACCCTTTCCCTGTTTAATATTCATGTAAGGTGTAATGATATCATGAATATTTATTATGATATTATGATGGCATATGTACACAAGATGTTTTGGTTCAGACAGAAGCTGTAGAACCAAATTTATATTATACCATAAGCAGTGCAGGCCCTGATCAGACTGTAGGAGCCGTTTTTCTGGGTCTAATATACATGCGTGAAAATGTGTTTATATGAAGTAAACGGTTAAAGCATTAGAATATGGTATATGTGTTTAACGGAACAATATATACGATACATAATCAAAACTTGTTTAAGAGTATCTGCTTCTGTTCTCAACTAAACCCCATTACGTGACCAATGTTTAGAATCTTCTCTTCGAGCCGATTCCAAAGAGTGGTTACAACATTGTGTTTGGTGAAGAAATGACGATTTTAGTATTTGAATACGCACCTCTATACATAGTCTAGATTAAATATAAAACACTGTAGATTCAGATGACACTACCCGCAACATATTGTTATCCCATCTTCATTCAAATGTGCTGAGAGCTTGGCCGTAATTTTGACAACAACAACAAAAAAGGTTTCACTTGAACCCTTTCTCTGCTGCACTAATTCCGATCTTGTGTAATGTTGACTATTTCTGAAGCTTGTTAGGAACTATTGACCAAGTGTCAAACAGACTGGCTCCACGTGAGACGCGTGATAAGGACCAACGCTGATTAACCATTTCGGCGCCTAATTTCTATTTTGTCGTCTGCAATCGAAATTTTGTTAAATCATTCGGTACAATAAGGGAATGAGATCAATAAATGCAAATTTCAAAAGAATAAAGCACATTATATAGAAATAGAGAATGAGACAATTGTGAAGTCCCTGACTAGACGCCGCCTTGAAAAGACGGCGTCTGGTCTTGGACTGCACTATTTGTTGTGGTGCATTTATGCAACTTCGGCGGTGAAAGGGCTAAGAGCAGATATTGCCAAACAACAGTTGTTTTGTGTTTTGTTTGCGTGTTGGGCTTATTGGACGCCCCAGAGAGAGGGAGAGAGGATACGGAGTTTCTCTGGATCTTTTAGATGCCCAGTGTAAAACACAGATATTTACCAAACACATGTAAAGTTATATTCTGCCCATTTTACATGCAAATTAATGAACATCAAAAGTTGTACACATATTCATAATTATTAGAATAATGCTCAAAGCCCCTTTTACATATTAACGGCATCTGAATACTGCTAAAGCTTTAGAAAACCGCCGACTTTTTAGACACGTTCGGTTAATCTCCGGTTTCGTAACAACATGATGAATACGGGTGTATAAGGTTTTGTTCACAATAACGATTGGCGTTTGACAGTCGAAAGAGTAAAATCCCGAAAAGAAAATATCTATTGTGTAATACTTTATCTACACGTACATCGAATACCTCCAGTACTCATAACTAATTGTTCGACAGATTCCGAGTATGGCGGACGTGTTTCGTTGGTTTCCGAGGTAATAAAAATGTCTCTTTTTCGACGCAATTTGCTCAAACACCAAGTTAGTTTAAATCGCACAGATTCCGCTGCGTTAGTTATTCCGTTTCGTGGAAATATGAACAGATTATATATTTAACCCTTTCGGCGCCAAATTTCTAATTGCCGTCTGCAATCCAATTTTGTTAGATCATTCGGTACAATACGGAAATACGATAAATAAATACAAATTTCAAAGGAATATAAAGCACATATATAGAAATAGAGTTTGAGGCAAAATGTGATGTCCTTGATCAGACGCGGCGTCTGATCTGGGACTGTCCTGTTTGTCGTGGAGCATTTTTGCGACATTGGCGGTGAAAGGGTTACATTGTAAGCTCATATTAGGTTTCTGTATATTCAGGCAAAGTTATTCAATTAAAATATCAATTTCAAATTGTGCGCCGTTACTTGGTTATATGTTATTCCGACTGACTTTTCGCTGGGTAGTCTCTGTAAATTCTGGTCATAGTTATACGTTCCAAATGTTTCCAAACTACATGTTTGCTGATTAAGTTGTAGTCTAGTCATGCTTTCCCATTTACAGCCGATGATTGTGCCAGTAATCCGTGCACGAATGCTGGTGTGTGCATGGACGACATTGGACATTACACGTGCAGGTGCGCAAGTGGATGGAAGGGAACCAACTGTGAAACAGGTAATCACATATGAATGTTTATTTTATTTTAGAAATCATAATTCACGATTGCAAGAAAAACTCATACCTGAAAAATGAAATAAAAGGTTTCGCACGCTTTCCTCGCATCCAAGTGAGTCTCTGTTAACCCTTTACCTGTTGAATGTAAGAAATAATGACTTTATTGATACTAGTTAGCTGAAGTTTTATAATGGCATTATAAACAAACTGTAGAACCAGATCTTTATTATGTAATAATAAACGAGAACAAACGCTGGTTAGAGGGAGCCTACAGGAGCTGCTTGATCTGAATCTACTCTGCAAAGTTGCGTCTGTATCGGGTAAACATGGTTATAGATTTCTCTTACTCTTTATATAGGTTCCCGTTCTCTAGTAACAGTAACTGAAACATGTACACGTGTGACTTTTCTGGGTGCTAACCATATACAATAAAGTCTCTAATATGATCATTATAAGTCTAATTCTGTTTTGTTTGTTTTTAAAACGGGTGGTAACACACTTTGATGTTCACCATTAAGCTGTGCAACGTACATGATTTTCAACATTATACGTAGATGTCTAACGCTCTTTGATGTTCAACTTTATATGTAGATGTGTAACGCTCTTTGATGTTCAACTTTATATGTGGATGTGTAACGCTATTTGCGGTCCCACTTTATATGTGGATGTGTAACGCTCTTTGATGTTCAACTCGTTCTACGAAACCCGAAACTTCGGGAAGCATTAATTGTGCGTCGATACGTTACAATGTCGATGTTCGGATTTCGTATTATATGTCGAGTCATTCTGTTTCAGAATCAAGGTGCCCTGCAGACTGGGAAGAATATGAAAATTCCTGCTACTACATCCGGCATCAAGAGTACACATGGGACGGTGCTATGGTATGTTAACTTCAATAGTTCTCAAGCTACGTCGGAATTACCTCGCCTTACATATTTTCCAGTCCCTAAGGAGGGTCATTTGCGGGATATTATAAATCTGATACATGTAAGAATTAGTTAATTCTATTAAATGTAACTTTTAATATTTCTTAATTTTTCCATAATTTGCAAGCACCTATTTGTTGGTCTCCTTTTTACACGATCTTTGTAAAGTTCTGTAACATTAAAGAAGCTCTTTACATAGTCGGTCAAATTATTACAGAAGTATTTGTATCATATGGTTTGTTACATTTGTAGACAGCTTGTGGTAACAACGGGTCACATCTTGTTGACATTACCAGTGATTTGGAGAACAGCTTCATTTCGAGCTGTCTTACAATGGAGGGTATAGATGGTAAGATATTAGCACTGGTCACTTGTAGATACAGTAAAACTTCCATATCTCGAACTCGGATAACCCGCATTCTTGATAACTCGAAGTGAAAGTTCGGTCCTCCCAAAATTAACAAAACCGAATTGGTCTTAAACGTAATACTACGGATATCTAACAACACACGTGACAGTTTAATATGGATTGAAAGTAATGCTGAAAGCTCCTGTAGGAACTTTCAATCAACATTGCTTTATACCTGCATTATGCTGCATTATGCTGCGAACTTTAGAAATTGTCCAGATAAAAAATCGGATGACTCGAATTTCTGTTATCTCGAAGTAATTTGTATGGTCCCTTGAAGTTCAAGATATTGAAGTTCAGCTGTATATGTAACAGTTTACCTGGCGAATGTGCATGCTAGAAATAATCACTGTATGGACATCAGTTAGCTGAATATACAAGTAAAGTTCCGCTAATGCGACCACCTAAAAGAGGTATAATTCTGGGTGTTAGATGCAGGTAGTAGCTTAATGCAGGACAAAAGCAATGCAGAAAGACCCTAGAGGAGCTTTCTGCATTACTTTTGTCCTGCATTAAGCAACCACCTGCTTATAAAGGCACCAATGTTTATTCATTAAGTCGCATTAGAGGGGTTCTACTGTAAGAATACAATGGCATTATGAAAAAGGGGAATGTTTGGCCATGGCTAAACCTGTAGAGTCAGATATACATGCATATTATTTTATATACAAACCCTGATAAAAGGTCCCTACATATGTTGTTTGATCTGGATCTATTCTGATAACTGAAACATGGAACACACATGCATGCTCCAATATAAATATAACCAGTTTAGATTTGATTATAAAATTCATTTTTTTTTTAATTATCTACACATTAGTAGGACGGTGAAATTTAACAGGAAACGATGCAGAGCAACAGATAACACTGTGTACTAAAATCGCTCTGTCTCCACCAAATCCTATGTTGTGACCACTCTTTAGAATCGTCTCTTCGATGCTAGTGAGTGGCCACAGCATATGGTTTGGTGGACAAATTCATTCTTGAAAATGTTTTAATTTACGCCACTTATCTTGACCTCTGACGATTTATACAAAACGTTGGCAGAATACAATTCTATTACTAAGCTTGGTATTCTTCAGATGGCTATATTTGGATTGGAGGCAGGATAAATGCAAACGATTTCTGCTGGACTGACGGGAGTTTGGTCAGAGACAATGTTCAGTACTGGGATGCCGATACCTTTCAGCCGACCCGTAGTGCGGGCGAAGACTGTATGGCCATAGTGCCCACATATGGCTTCTATACCTGGCATGATTCCATGTGCTCACACAACTGCATCAGCATGTGCGAATTTGAAATGGCATAGAATGCTCATGTGTCTCTTTAATTCGGACACATTTGATCACCTTGACATTTTCTTTTCAACCCATTCCCTCAGTTTGACGCCTCAGTAAAACTGTGATAAACAGAGCATTTGCCCCAAATGCGCTATTTATCATAGTAGGTTAAAAGAATACGTTTTTCCTATTTTCTGGTACCTACAGTAAACCCCTCTAATGCGACCACCTAAAAGAGGTATAATTCTGGGTGGTAGAGGCAGGTGGTGGCTTAATGAAGGACAAAAGTAATGCCTAGAGGAGCTCTCTGCATTCCACCTGCTTATAAAGATGCAGAGTCCACCGGCACTAGACCGAAAACGACTATAGTTTTAACCTATTACAATAATTCACCGTGATTAACAAGGCCGCACATACCTACTCAATTTGGACGATCATAATTTATAATTATATAAATATATATATATATATATTACAGTAATTAATACGGTTTTATTCAATAGAAAACATCTAATTCAGTCGTACAAGTCACATTTTATCCAGAAACGAACATTTCTCGCAGAAATTGGACGTTAGTTTGGACAATTTAACGTTTTCGTATTATTGTATATACATTACACTTTATATTAGTAATAATGAACTAAAACCGACTTATAGTTCAGACACTTCTATGTCACGATGCACATGCAATTTGCATTGCAGCACAAGCACAAGAAACGAGATATAGACCGCCTAGCTGCAGATGAGTATGTTTTAAAGCCGGGATGATCATATATCATATTTACTTGTTTTGTAGTTTCCGGGTTTTTATTTGCATACTTAAGTATGCTAAGATGAGATTTTTTGTGATCCGGTGTCCGTCCATGCTTCGTTCGTCTGTCAGTCCGGTCGTGCTTTAAATGGCATCTCCTCCAAATGCACAAAGCATAATGTAACCAAACTGTACTTAATGGTCTTAGTACCATGGTCTGTCAAAACTTCTAAAATAATTTGTTGAACCTTGGTTGCCATGGAAACCAAAATTAATTTTATACATCTTCATTTCTAAAACCAGTGGTCAGAACTAACGATATTTGAAAGGAATAGTCTTCTAGTGACCTTCTGTTGAAATTGCTAAACTCATGTTGATATCTCAAAACGTATGACAGCGAGGGGACTGGGCTAGATTTTCTTATTTAACTATTTTGAAACCCTATAACAACCTTCTTTTCCAAAACTGGTGAATGGAATTTGGAAAGAATAGTTGCTTGGTAACCTTCTATCAACATCGCTAAACTATGCCGATACCTGAAAAGACAGGTCACCGGGGAAAGGGCTAAATCGCCTTGACTATAAAGGAAAATATCTCCTTCTTCAAAACCGGTGGTCAAATCTGCAATAGCATTTGGTAGAAATAGTCCTCTGCTGACACTCTTTCAGCATTACTAAAATTAAGTTAATATGCAAGAAAATATGATCACCAGGGACCGGGCTAAATCTCCATATGTGTCTGTATTGGAAACGTTTTAAACAATCTCCAAAATTAACAGTTTAAGTAGCAGTTAATTTATTTTGGCTTCCATAACAAGGGTTCAACATGGATCCAAATTCTTTTAGCGGTTTTGATAGACCATTATACTAAGATCATTTATGTACCTTTTGGTTACAATAGGCCGTTTGAATTTGGAGAAGATGGACTGACAGACGGATTTTGACGGATGGACGGTGGTCGATCACAAAATCTCAACTGAGTATATTCAGGTGTGCTAAAAACCAGAAACTACAAATGAAGGAAATAGCTTAAATCCCGTGTCTAACACAGACCCATCTACAGCTAGTCGGCCTATATCTAGGTTCGCATGCTAGTGCAAATCACATGTGCATTGTGACATAGGAGTATCTGAACTATAAGTCGGTTTAGTTCATTATTACTAATATAAAGTAAAATGTATAAATAACAGTAGTTTCTGTTAGTATTGTATTTAAGTGTATGCTGCTATTTCTTTATTTTATATTATTTTATTTTCAATTTGTATTAATTAAACACAATATGCGATAGGCACAGGGTCCAAGCAACTTGAACAAACTTTCAAAATTATGTTACGCTGCCAAAACCTTAACGTGATTTCCCTTTCTTGATCTAGTGCCAGTGGAGGGAATGGGTTAACCCTTCTCTTGCTGAATTTTAAAATAAATTTCTCCTTTTTTACCCATGCCCTGTTGTATAATTACATATATCTTCAAGTTGAGTTTAGCAATTTCAACAGAAGGTCACTAGAAGACTATTCCTTTCAAATACCGTTTGTTCTGACCACTGGTTATAGAAAAGAAGATGTATAAAATTCATTTTGGTTTCCATGGCAAGCAAGGTTCAACATATATGTACAACTATTTCGCTGTGCAATCACTGATGTGGAGTGCATTGGTTGCACAATTAACTTGTAAATAGTTCAGACCCAGATGAGACAGCATCTGCAGGAAATGTCTCATCTGGGTCTTCACTATTTACAGGTAGGTATATTGACGTGAATAGCAAGCGAAGGGTTAAGGGGTCCTAAACACACATGGATTAACCCCTTTGCGGCAAAATGGATTTGGTTTGCTACGATTTTCATATATTGTCAATATTGTCACGCTTTCGTCAGTGGTAGCAAACGTGTTGGAATACTGATTTACGGTGGCACTGAGGTGACATATGCAAGATTTTTTTTCAAGTTTGTTTTCCCGAGATAAAATTTTTTATTATCTCGAGAATACGAAAAAAAGTTCGTTTTTACGAGATAATTTTTTTATTATCTCGAGAAAACGAAACAAAGTTCGTTTTCCTGAGATTTTTTTTTTATTATCTCAAGAAAACGAAAAAAAGTTCGTTTTGACGAGATAATTTTTTTTATTATCTCGAGAAAACGAAGTACAGTAGAACCCCTCTATTGCGACCACTTAATGAATAAACATGTGTGTCTTTATAAACAGGTGGTTGCTTAATGCATGACAAAAGTAATGCAGAAAGCTCCTCTATGAGCTTTCTGCATTACTTTTGTCATGCATTAAGCTACCACCTGCATCTAGCACCCGGAATCATACATCCTTTAGGTGGTCGCATTAGCGGGGGTTTACTGTAGTTCGTTTTAACGAGATAATTTTTATTATTATCTCAAGAAAACGAAGTACAGTAGAACCCCTCTATTGCGACCACTTAATGAATAAACATGTGTGTCTTTATAAACAGGTGGTTGCTTAATGCATGACAAAAGTAATGCAGAAAGCTCTATGAGCTTTCTGCATTACTTTTGTCATGCATTAAGCTACCACCTGCATCTAGCACCCGGAATCATACATCCTTTAGGTGGTCGCATTAGCGGGGGTTTACTGTAGTTCGTTTTAACGAGATAAAAAAAATTATTATCTCAAGAAAACGAAGTAGTTCGTTTTAACGAGATAATTTTTTTTATTATCTCGAGAAAACGAAATAGTTCGTTTCAACGAGATAAAAAAAATTATTATCTCGAGAAAACGAAACAAAGTTCGTTTTCCTGAGATAATTTTTTAAGTCGTGCGCACGACTTAATAAGCCAATCAGAACCCTCCGTCAGACTCAATTGTTCATCTATGGGGTTTCTCGTTTCCCGCTAAGCGAGGCTTGATAGATTTGCAAACACTTTGGACCTAGATCAGACAACAATTAACAAGCGTCTGATCAGGATCTAAGCTGTACTCGGGCAGTATACTTTTCCCAAAGTAAGCGGATCAGAAGAAGTTACGAATTTATGCGGAAGTGAATTATTTTTGCTGCGTGATAAGAGTTATCCCTTTCCTCGATATATACGCATTTTATCACCACCTTTGCAAACAAAGAAGACCCGCATCATACAGTTCCTATAGGAGCTACCAGATCAGGGTCTATTATGTTTCCTTAGAAAATGTCATAAATCAAGATTTTAATTTTCTACACCAGAGTAAACCCTGAACAGATAGCTCCTGAAGGAGTTGTCTAACCAGGGTCTTCTATGTTTGCTTAGAACATATACTAAAATATAGAATATAGGTTATTGCCTCAAAAATCTTATCAGTTTGCTCCTAAATAAATATTTATTATATCGGTATATTCATAGTGATGGAGCCTTTCACGAATATCCATGTAGGACTGCATGGGTTAATATGAAGAATCTCAGTAGTGTATAAACCTGTTGAAAACCGGGAAGATGTATTCGACATATGGGAAACGGATGGACGCTATCCATAAACAATTTAACCCTTTCCTTCATAGTTTCTATCAAAACTTAATTTTAGGTAGATCTAGTTACATGTGTATATAGATTTACATGCATTCATAAGGGTAGAAACTCTCTTAAATATTTATGGAGGAAATGGTTAGCGTATCAACGCGACTAATATTTGCGTCTATTGAAAAGTGTATAGGCCTACATGTACTTTGGTCTCATATCTAACCAATCTGATTCACTGCTTCTGTATAATAAACCAATTACAAGCCTTATTTAGAACTACTCAAACAATATTTCACGGAGTAGAAATCTACATTATGGCAAAAGTCTAAATATTGCCGAGAAAGCTATAATAATTTCTTTGAAGTAGTAGATTCTATATCTACAACTGTGTGAATGATTACTACTGCGTTCTATGATGTAAATGTTCTCGGCTAAGTAGGAATCAGACAGCGCAAGTAAGAATTCCGATAATGACGGACAGAGTAGGAATTCTTACTTTGGGCAGTGCATTTCCAGAATTGTTCGTGCGCAAAATAGGAATTGGGACAAAGTGAGAATATCTGTGGTCGTTGTCTGGTGTTTATGTACATTTATATTGCATTATACAAAGGACGGAGAATGGGCTAAGCTTTATAATGATGTATAAATTATGGAGATAGTTTTAAAATCGCAGGCATAACACGTGTTTTTATACATTTTCATTTGCGAACATGTAAAGTAAAAAGCGCGCGTCATAGTGATGTTTGATTCGTCACGGTAACGTTATACGCAATTATGACGTCATATAAGTTAATCCCTTGTCTCGACCATTTTCCCATAGGCCTCAAATTGTCCAGGCAAATTCTAAAACAACCTCAAACTAATTGCAACAGAAATGATTTCGCGAAATAAACAAAACACAATGTCTAACAAATTATATATAAAAAATCTAGAAAAATCTATGCGGTGGAACATAGAAAATAAATGAATTAAAAAAATGAATTTTACTCTGCAACTCTTGGCTTGCATTATCAGCCATACTTTGGAAAGCGTTTGGAAGATCATGACCAATATCGTGTGCTTTTTCATTTCAACTGATTCAAATAGAGTAGAACTGGATAATAACAAAGGGAAAAGGTAAGTTTTTCTTGACAATATTTTAATCTATAAGGGAGGAAAATATTCTATGAAAATAATTTGATGTAGCATACAGTACTTAACAACCTTAAGGTGGTCTTTAATCCAAGTGTCATGTGTTTTCGCGCATAAAAACATTTCAAATGAATTTCTTAATTATATTTGATAGATACCCATCTGCACTTGTTTCTTGTGTTTAAAGATTCATTTTAATTTGAAATCTGTGCAGAAATATGCATTATTTTTTGGGAAAAAAGAGATGTGTAAACTTGACCTTGTTACATTTTTTTAAACTACGGAAGGTCATATGTGCCATAAAATGAGTATAGTGAAATGCATAAATACTTGGAACTGCTCTGATCTAATATTTCGATAATGAAAACTGTTGACTCTGATGGAGGGTTCTGATTGGCTTATTAAGTCGTGCGCACGACTTAAAAAATTATCTCAGGAAAACGAACTTTGTTTCGTTTTCTCGAGATAATAAAAAAATTATCTCGTCAAAACGAACTACTTCGTTTTCTTGAGATAATAAAAAATATTATCTCAGGAAAACGAACTTTGTTTCGTTTTCTCGAGATAATAAAAAAATTTATCTCGGGAAAACAAACTTGAAAAAAAAATTTGCATATGTCACCTCAGTGCCACCGTACCTCAGTGCCACCGTAGATTTACCCTTTACATGAATAAAATAAATGCGGACAAAAAATGAGACTTTATGAATATTCATTTGATATTAATAATGGCATATGAACACAAGAGATTGTGACGATTGCAGAAACTCTATCGGCAGATCTATATTATTCCATAGGACAACACAGCAGACCATGATGAGGCGGCTCTTTGAGGAAAAAGACGCCTCTATGTTCTGAAAAGTTAATGAGTCAATATTTGAATTATGTGCTTGTAATATGCTGGTATAAAAGCTTTAACAGTACATAATTTCGGACGGTATTGTTTTCGGAACCATCTCATCAGGATTGCTTTCTTTGCTGATGATTCTAGGCTTTCTGACATGGTCATACATCACGTGTCCATTTTCCATTATACAAATTCAGCTAATAAATATGCATGATGCCATTAGTTGATGCATGAATATGCCTTTCATTAGGTAATGGATTTTTGGTTTT
Organism: Azorinus chamasolen; assembly: GCA_963576725.1. Lineage (NCBI taxonomy): Eukaryota > Metazoa > Mollusca > Bivalvia > Cardiida > Solecurtidae > Azorinus > Azorinus chamasolen. Next base: position 51,074,997 of record OY755238.1, on the reverse strand, counting down.
GTTTTCCTTGATTTTCAGTTTACAACTGAAGCTCGATATCTCGAATTCGAATAACGATAACTAGAAGTAAAATTTCGGTCCTTCCAAAATTTACACTACAGAATTGAGGTATCATACATGTATGATCAATATGATGGACAGTCGGATGTTTTCATTTCTGTCAGTAATGTACCAGTTCAGTGTCCCTCTGGGACTTATAGGTCTATCTTGTTGAAGGAGATACTGTACGATATTTCAAACTTTAGTTTTTTGTTAACACTGTAGCTGAGAATTTGAATTCTGGGCAAATTATAGCACATTAATATAAATCCAATGCACATTTGATTACACATTGCACGAGCTGCACTGTCCACGTTCAAACATTCGATAGAGCCAATTGATCATTCGTACAGTTTATGTGATATCGATATGGTAATTTGAAGACAAACACATCATGTGATAATTTATATATATTCACAAACAATAATTTTACAACATCAGTTTATGTTAGATTATTGTATGACATTGAACTGTCAAACATTCATATACACAGCATGTAAAGAAGAAAGAAACAAACAAGACCTAACATCGAACTCTATTGGGTTTTTCATCTATAGAAACCACATGTACATAATTGTGTCAAGTATGGAACGCCATTCTGCCATGCTATTTGCTAAATGATAAATGCTAAATGCAAAATGGGAAATGCTTTTTGCTAATTGTGTAAATTGTTAGGGAAAGAACCGGAATGTTCCAAATGATGGATGTAAATGATAAATGCAAGATGCTTATTGCTAAATGCATGTTTGCACTACTAGCATTGAACAGCGCCATTTTAGTAGTGCAATAAGCAATAAGCTTTAATGTAAATAAGCATGCATTTAGCAAATGTACAGTCACTTTAAAATTGGTGCTGTTCAATTCTTGTAGCGCAAACATGTATTTAGCAATAAGCATTTCGCATTTGTCATTTACATCCATCATTTGGAACATTCCCTAGCAATTAACACAATTGGCAAAAAAAAGCATTTGTATTTAGCAATTAGCATGGCAGAATGGCGTTCCATAGTCAAGGACATGGTATGCGATTTGATATAAAGTAAATCGGTTCGGATCGGCAATTTTCCGAAACTCGCCGGAAATTACCGGGTTGATACGATTGTAACGGTGATTCACCTATTCCATAGAATTAATATGGTTATGTTTCATTTTTACCCTAGTCATAGTCTTATCTGCGTTTGCTCTGTTTGCAAAGGCGTTAAATGCGTTTCTATCAGATAAATGGTTAAGTCCGTTACGGGTTAATTGGTCCTTTATATGCTATAAGCGCCACCTGGCTTTATATGCTATAAGCGCCACCTGGCTTTCATTTGCATTGCAAACCTCTTGGATACAGATCTGACGTCGGATAAATCGGCGTCTCATCAGGATCCAAGCTGTTAGACACTCAGTCAATAGTTTATTAAAAGTAGTAAAAGTGAATAAAAATTCTGACAGATCAGTGATTGAGCGGACACGCTTTTTTCAGCAGCATACCGGTATAGGTTAAAATCGTCATTCATTTGAAAGCAATATTTTTCAACCTAACTGTTGAAACTTGTGCTCATAGTATTGCTCTTAATTTCGTAGTACATGCATGACCTTTCTCTTTAGGTCAACGTTGACAGGGACACACATGTTTACGGTTCCAATGCCATTCATTATTACAAACGTAAGCAAACACTAGCATTCGTTGTTGTTGCCCCCCCCCCCCCCCCCCCCCCACACACACACACACACATCCCCCCACTTCCTCCAATCATTCAAAGTCAATCATATTCAAGCTCACTGAAAAATGCTAAATATTTATAAAATAGCGGTATCCAGCAGACTTAGTGATCTATGTAAATGTTGAAAGTCATATTGCAAGACTGACAAATGCATGGCAATTTTGTAAACAAACTGTCCGATTTACAAACTAAATAAATTCATATATAGTAAATCGGAGGAAGTTTAATAACCACTCTAAATGTTCAATTCAGGAGGGACCTGTACGTTTTATCTCATGTATATACATCACAAAGTCAGTTGGATGCCACTGCCTGTGAGTATGTGGGTCAGTAGAGTTTGCTAAACCACGGGCATTATTCTTTGCATATTAACTCTTCAGCTCAAAAGATATGCTCAAGAGAAAATTACAATATTCATCTCTTCCGCTGCCAAGCATTATTTTATGCAAAGTTTGTCGTGAGCTTCAATTTTTACTTTTAAATGGTCTGCCTTTTTATTCCATAAACACAATCACAGAATCAAACAGTTTAGATTCTGGTGAGATGCCGAGTAACTCGGCCAGTAACTCGGCGCCCCATCTGGACCCATGATGTTTGCAACGCTGATCGTTTATTCACAATTAACAATGAAATATTTGCATATTTTGAAAATGTCATCAAGTTAACTACTTGCGGATATGTTAAATCAAAGACGTTTCCTAGGTTGTAACGCATCTGTTCGTTGTCTAAAGCAGAGCTGTAACTCATTGACTAGGAACGAGTACTCTTCCTCCCTTCATTTCATTGTCGAACGAATAACAACAAGTTACCTCCCTTGAAAATAGAAAATCGTTGGTGTAAAACAGTTTCTACTCTGGGTCACCTTTCCTTAACCCTTTCCCTCATTTCCATTTTTACCGCCTTTGAAAACAGAGTGGACTCAAGATCAGACGACTCCTGTAGGAGCTGTCAGATAAGGGTCTAGTCTGCCCTGTTTGCTTATTTAACTATATACATCTGATTCTACCGTTAGCATGTGATATAATAAAAATTCATGTAATTAATATTCATGATCTAATTATTTCATAGATGAATATTAATGAGGAAAAAGGTTAAATCGATTGTACTAAGAGCTATAGTTCCTTACTACTCACACCCAAAATAAAGCTATAAGGTGCGTTATACCCATTGACTTCTGAGCGGTCTACATTGTAAGATATCTATGAAAGTGTGCTGACTAATCAGTGAGCTAGTCTGCGTTGTTCTGCATTTTTGTGTTTTGTTTATAAGAAACTGAGATGTATGTTTCCCAAAATCACGAGCGAGTCTCTTTTTTTGGCAAGAGATGTGACTATTTCTGCACAGGCGACAAAGATAGAAAGGAGGAGTCACGATGTATCTGTAAAATAAATCTGCTTGGCACTCTGACAGTCTCATGGAGATGTAATTGGTTGTTCAGCTGTGTTCTTATCTTGCATTGAGGATTGCTTTGAATTCTGAAAGACAAAGAATAAGATGAAAAACGTAAGAATGTTGTCCCTTATCCCGCTAAGGGAGGGAGGTCTAACTGACATTTACAAACAGCTTGGTTACAGGTGAAATGCCGAGTTTGGGTCTCTCATCAGTATCCAAGCTGCCTTACACTCGGTCGGGAATTTCTAAAGAAGTTGAACAAAAGAATTTCAACAGATCCCAGTTCAAACAGTGGTCGTTTTACAGCAGGGTGATTGTTTTTTAACCCTTTGATGATCGAATTGTCCATTTGGAATGATCCACCATTGTTTATTGGTAGAGTTCATACAGTATGAAAGGGTAAACATTGAGACACGATTTTGAATGACAAACAGTGCAGATCCTGATCAAGGGTTCCTCCAGAAGCATTCTGATTTGAATGTACACTGTTTGCAAATCCAAGTACATACATGACCCGCGTTCAATTGATTAAATAATCACATAGACCAAGAGTACATCATCATCATCATCATTCATCGCAAAAATGAAACCTTATTCATTTTTAACAACAAAATAAAAATATTAACAAAAGAAAAGACATTTGTGAGAAATTGTAACCACCCGGACTCGAACACGCGACCCCGGCAACTGAGTACATTCTTCGAAAGTTTAAACTTTACGTATTTTACATTGACTGTGAAACAGATTCTATATACAAAGCACTCGATGGTGCGGATGTTGGCGTACGCGATAAAAATGTGGGATGAAACCGGAGTACTCGGAGAAAAATCACGAGACTGGACCGGCGATCACTGTTCCGTTTCCCGTACTCCACGGGATCCCATGCTTATACAAACTTTGAAACGAACTCCGTGCTCAAGACTCAATACTTACTGAAAAGCCATTTCTGAAAATTAACATTTCTATTAAATAAAACATATTCAGCGGTTAGCTATTACCAGTTAGAATAAAATCAAGCCGTTTCAATCCACTACAACGTTAAACAGCTTCTGAAGATTCTGAAAAAATGGTCTCAAAATAGACGTTTTACTTTTAGAAGTAAAAAACCTATGCACAGTCAAATAGGTTAAACCTTTTATGAAGGAATTAAAAACTGTTTACGGCTGCCATGGGGAATATATAAATCGTCCAATATTAAAGATTGTAAAAGGAATCTTTGGACAAGTGTAAGCTATTTTATTCCTGGCTGCATTTCGACATAAACCGTTCGGGAAACCTGTTTGTGCTAATAAGAATTAGTATGCATGTAAACGCGATATGAACTACACTGCGTAATTGTTTGGGTGTGTGTATTTATTTGAATGATTGGTGCTATAATGTACGAGCTTATCATTTATTAAAGATATTAAATTGAAAACATAGACCGACTACATAGAAGGCAGATTGTGTATGGATCACAGTAAAGCGATACATTACCCCGATAGTCCACTTTGCCATCCCTGTTTAGATCAGCTTCGTTTATCATCTTTTGAGCTTCGTTCTGAAACAGAAATTATATAAAGTACAGTGAAACCCCTCTAAACCAGACATTAAATTTACTATAAATATTGGTCTTGGAGACAGGTGGCTGCTTATTGCAGTATGACTTTTCCCCTGTATTTAGCAGCCAACTGCCTAAATTATCTATATTTTTCTTTACTACAATTCCGGCTTAGAGAGGTTTTATTGTACAGTAAAATTTAACCCCTCTAAACCGGACTTTCCTATCGATACATTCAGCTTAATGTAGGGTAAAGGGAGGCTTCTGCGTGATCTTCATCCTACATTAAGTTGTCACCTGCCTAAAAGATATAAGTTCTTCTTTACCTAAATTCTGGTTCAGAGCGGTTTTACATATAAGCTCATATTAACCATTTCCTCCATAAATACGCCTTTCTACGACTCTGTAAAAATCACCTGTTGAAACCATTGTGATAAATAGAGCATTTGCCCCTATAGGAGCAAATGCTCTATTTATCACAATGGCTTCAAACAACAAAATTATCAAATGTTCCCTTTCTCTAGTTAATGCTCCTTTTGGGTAGATTTATTCAAAGTCGTTGGATCTAAAAAAAAAATAGCCTATGGGGAATGGGTTAATCATTTTGCCGCCGATAAGAATATGTTCTGCTAAGATTATCGCCATGCTTCAGATTTCAAATATGAATGTCCCTATATTTCTTTACAAAAATCGTAATCCGAGTATTTAATTGATCCGATCCAGATGGGATGATGAGCTACTCTGTGTGTCATCTGTACCTAAACTGTTTACACGTGATTTTTTTGATCTTTTAAAAAAAAAATAGGATTCGCATACAGCAACGAAATAGCTGTAATTATTTGTGTTTGGGTAGAGTTTAACTAAATGCAGGACGATAACAGAAAACACTTTCAAAGGAGCAAAAGGTAAAAGCAAACGAGATTGGGATGAAAAAGTAATCAACAATAGCAACAAACAACAATAACAGTAACAAACAACAACAAAAGTAAGTTTAAGTATAATAAAGGACATAGACATAGACATAGTTTATTTGGTAACTTATACACATAGTATCTCGTTACATCAGCATATATAAATCAAAATGGATTAAACAGGTCAAATACTATCACGTAACATGCATAAGTATTTGTGATATCAACTTAAACCAAAATTTCATAGTTCCTCGAGTAATTTGAGGAGAATGAACACCTTTTACAAAGTGTCCAAACGTTAAAGGAAACTCTAAATGGAAGAATTAAATTAGTGAATAATTACGAATTTGAAAACAGATATTGGTATACAAACACACACATGAAGGAAATTCTTCGTTGCACAGTACAGTTCATCTATACTAGCATAGACTACAAGAAGGCATAGGTACGTACAGGTGTAATTTGCCATTCACTCCCACGTCAAACTCTTGTATGAACTCAATCATGTCAATTGCATGCCGTTTTGAGCCAGATCAGACGTCTAATAACTCGGCGTCTGATCTGTATCTGAACTGATTACCAGTTATAGCCTATGTACATACCAGCATAGCAAACGTTTAACAGTATAACGGTCGTTTAAGTTAGTTTCTTTGAAAAACGAAATGAAACAACTTAAAAGACAATGAAACAACTTAAGGACTGAAACAGTTAATTCATTGATAAAATAATACCAGCAAATGACGTCTATATGCGACCTCTACAAATAAAGTTAGTGTAAATAATGTACCGGTCCTATGCAAAAAATGTAGACCAAAAACAGAGGGTTCTCATAATTTGATCTATCCGATCTCGGTCTACAATGTCCGTATTTTTTAGATACATTGCACACAATAACCATAACAACAACACTTACACCGCTAAATAAACATGAAACGGTACACATGACGTGTCAGGGTCAATGAGCTAAACAGCATATGTAGCAAACGTCATAAACAATATAAGATATATTATATATTTAGTAAAATTTCGTTGCGTTTAACATTAGCAAAACTGATATATTTACATAGATCTGTAAGCTTTGTTTTATTTCCTGAATTAAGTAATTCAATAAATTTGTGCATATTTGGTCTAACTCTATAGTAAGGTCTTATGTACTGTACTCTCAGTTCTTCAAATGCCTTACACTTAGTGATAAAATGATATTCGTCTTCAATATCATGTAAATTACACAATTGACATATTCTTATATTACGTTCTATTCTTTCTCTGCCATATCTACCAGTCTGTATACGCAAATTATGCGCAGATATTCGAATCCTAGTAAGATTTTGCCTTAAGCGTTTGGTTGGTATAACATTAAGATAATTTGCATAGCAAAAGCTGTGCTTAATATGGATATATAGGGTGCTGAGAACCCGATTTGCTTCTATATCAGAATACCATTTTTGACAAAAACTGTCAATTACACGTTGTTTAAAATGCAAAATGAAAGACTTAGAATTAATATTCTCGGGATGTGTCCAAATATGTGAAAACCCGTATTCATCTAGCAATAATTTAACCCGCTTCACCCAGTTATCTTTCCCGATCAAACATTGCTCATAAGCATATCGATATACACTCTGCAAAATTATATTATCTGAATTCAATAGCTTAAACCAGTATTTAATTATGTGCACATACCTATTTACGTAAAGTGGGTACCGACCTAGCTCTCCAAAGACTGCATCATTGCATGAATTTTGTCTTACTCCCAAAATCATTTTACAAAATTTCAAATGCACTCTCTCTATATCTTTAGATTTCGAAAAACCCCAGACTGGGCATGCATAACGGAGAATTGACCCAACAAATGCGTCAAATAGTTCCATAGCAACACGTGGATTAATTTCAAATTTGTTTATGTTTATATATAAAATATTCAAGGCCTTTAGAGCTTTTCCTACCAAATATTGATTGTTTAGAACAAAAGAGCCAGTATAATTAAAAACGACTCCTACATAATTAAAATCATCTACTACTTCAAGGATTTCATTGTTAAAATACCAATGTTCATTTGGTTTTAATCGTCCCCTTTGTCTAAATACAACAACCTTTGTTTTTGAAGTGTTCACTTCGAGACCCCATTTAATGCAATATTCGTTTAACTTATTCAAACTGTTTTGCAGATCTTGTTGCGATGAGCCAACGATGACCATATCATCAGCAAACAAAAGTACTATTATACACAGCTCCAAAAGTGAATATCCGCTTTCGGTACCGCCCTGTAAAAACAATTCAAGGTCTTCTAAGAATAAAGCAAACATTGCCGGTGAATTATTTTGGCCCTTTCTTAATCCAATAGATACGCTTATGAAGTCCGAAAGCGAGTTGTTAAGTTTAACACATGATTTAACAACAGAATACATTGCTTTAAACATTAAAAGAATTTTACCATCCAGACCCATCTTAAATTTTTTGAACCATAATGCATTTCTATAAACAGAGTCAAAGGCCTTTTTAAAATCTACAAATGCACACGGTAAACGTAAACGCTTACTTAAAACATCTTGTATAACGTTATGTAAGACAAATATTGCATCCACCGTACTACTACCTTTCCGGAACCCGAATTGCGAATCTGACAAAAAGTTATTTTCCTCAAACCAGTTTTCAACTCTATTTGTTAGAATACTTGTAAATAATTTACCAAGGTTACTAAGCAACGTTATGCCGCGATAGTTACTTGGATAATTTTTATCCCCCTTTTTGTGTAAAGGAATAATAAACCCTTTAGACCATAATTCGGGAAAATAACCAGCATCAAATATCTTATTAAAAATATCGGTTAAATGGCCTATAAGAATATCTAGAGATTCAATGAAATATTCATTCAATAAGTTATCGCTCGGTGAAGATGCTTTATTCGGTTTTAATCCTTTAATTGCTTTCTCAACTTCTTGTTGTGTAATAGGTATATTCAACTCAACAAAGGTAGGGTTAAAGACATTAAAATCATTATTTTCATTAAAAGATTCGATTTCTTCAATAGCAGTAATTCTAATGTTCTCATATATTTCTGCAAAATGATTTTTAAAGTCGTTTATATCAATATCAGGCGTAAACTGTTCACTTTTCTTTTTAAAATATTTCCAAAATTCAGCAGGCTTGCTTTTCTTCATATCCTGAAGTTTAGCAGATTGCCTTAATTGACATTCCCGTTTTTTCTTACGAACTAAAGTTTTATACGCCTTCTTATAACCACAGAGAGCATGCCGACTGTCAACTGTTTTAGTACGATTGAATTCGTATAAGGCGTTCCTGTATTCACGCTTAGCAATTATACATTCACTATCGAACCATGTATTATCAAAATGGCGACTATTTTTATTCGGATTACAGGAGCGCTTAAATAATGGATCTGCAACACTGCATATAACACCAGAAAACTTTTGAACCATACGGTTTATGCTAGAACTATCATTCGATACCGTATCAGAGATAATACTGTTAAATTCAGGCAATTTGCCCAATATACCACGTCTAAATAAATTCTTATTGTCACTATTCCATTTAAAACATACAAAAGGCTTTTCATCACTATTGTTGGTAAAATAATACAAAGAGGATAATATTAACCTTTTCTGTGCGGGAAACGAATCATTTAAATTTAAAAAGTCAGCATTGAAAAGGTTAAATTGACATTGAAGTGAAGAAAATATTCGAAAAAAGGTTAAAATAAATAATAATAATAGAAAACATTTTCAAAGGAGTCAAAGGTAAAAGCAAACGAGATTGGGATAAAAAAAATCAACAACAACACACTATACCAAACAACAACAAACAATAACAGACAACAAAAACAACAACAAAAATAAGTTCAAATATGAAAAACGTAGAAAAAGAAAGAATAAAAAAGGACAATATTAAACTTTTCAATGCGGGAAACCAGTCACTAATGCCATTTGCAAACACTGTAGACCCAGATGGCAGGGCTCATACAGGAGGCCTTTCATCAGGGTCTGCATTGTTTTTCATGTTACCGTTTTCTTTTAGAATTCAGCATTGAAGTGAAAACAATATTCGAGAAAAGTATATAAAAGATACTCTGTCTGTATAACTTCGTACAGTCACTTCTATTCTTTTTTGTCTTTTTAAATTCATAAAAATACCGTTTTGGGTTTTAAACCGATGTCAGATGTGTAACAATTAAAACAACGTGCATAGTTTCGGTAGAGGAAGTCGCGATTGTTTGAATGCACATGCTACCACTATCATAATGCATACCGCGACATGACTCACATTTGCGAACAGCTAGGACCCGGATGAGATACCGAGTAGCTCGGCGCCTCATCTCATCAGGATCTAAACTGTTGGACGACTTTCTAACAAGTTTGAAGAAATCCGAAGTAGATAAAAGTTAACAAATCGACATTAACCCTTTCGCTGCCAATGCCGGATTTGTGATTACCTATGCAAACAGTTTGGATCCAGATGAGACGCCGAGTAACTCGGCGTCTCATCAGGATCCAAACTGTTTGTTGCTGTTACTATGTTTTTGAAACAAAAATGAAGAAAATAAAAAAAAATATGAAAATTTGTAGCAGACGACAAAGTTAGCAGACGACATAGTTTGGCAGCGAAAGGGTTAAGCAAACAGTATATTTCTACGACAGACCTTGGGTTAGTATAATGCCTCTTTCCAGTGTTTAGTCTTGCTTTGATGAAAGTTAAAGTGAAGAGTAACTACATTCAATCCTCTCTGTAACGGTCACTAAATTACATCAAGTATTTTGTGTTAAAGACAGGTCGTTGCTAAATGCCATATGAAAGTAGTTTCACCTTGCTTTACGCAGCCACATGCCCTAAACACCGACTAATTGACATAATTAAGTGGCCGTTATAGAGAGGTTTGGCTGTATTGACCCTTATCGTGCTGTTAACAAATATGTCCACTCAATCTCCCACCTTGTCTATTGTTTTTACTAACGTCCACCAGTCCGATTCTTCCGGGGTTTGAGTAACAGTTTAGATCCCGTTGAGAAGCCGAGTCACTAAGCATCTCATCTGGGTCCATGCTTATAAAGCTTTTTATTTGAGTCTGAGTTTGTTCTCAAGCTTTTGATTGGTCAGATTTGAGCCAAAGGCTCTAATCTGACCAATCAAAAAAATTGAGAACGAACTCAGACTCAGCTAAAAAGTTTTATAAGCATGGATACAGGATCCAATGTGTTACAAATGGCATTAGCCATTTCCTTCATATGAACGCATTTTCACACATTTGCAAACAGAGAAGACTCGGAATCCTATAGGATACTGATCAGGGTCTGCTACGTTTGCTTGTGCAGTGATATAGATCCGATTCTACAGTTTCTTATCAAAGCAAAAGAAAACCTTGAAAACTTTACATTATGAAAATATAGCTAATAGATATTCATGGTGTCATTATTTCTTACATGAATATTGAACAGGGATATGTTAGGACCACGCCTAGCCTGGTAAGGGTTAACAGCTGTATAAAGACGACACTAGATCAGCACTACAAGCAATGAAGACTATTAGCAATTGTCACAAAAGGGCCTACACTGTTTGCCGGATAAATAACCATATCTCCTCAGGGTCCAAACTGTTTGCAAGTTTCAAAAGAGACGTTGTGCATGTGTTTGATAATCCTATCATTTTGTCGATGTTTTTGTTTCGTTAAACATTGGAAAACAAGCAAACTTTCTGAGCTGATATCCCTCGCCAAACGAGTGGTCGCCTTATTTATTAAAGACGCGCAATATCCCACCGCCTGTGACTGGATATATATCTATAACACTTTGAGGACTAAATAATTTGGTACAGACTTACCTTTGTGATTGGTTCCCCAAGTTGCTGCAGCATGGAGTACAGTTCATCGGCACAGATAAAACCGTCGGAATTCTTGTCAAATATACAGAACACCTCATGAAGTTCCTTCTCTGGATCCATGCACATCTTGGCTGAGAAGATTTTCACAAACTCGTCAAAATCTATCGTACCCGATTCTGAAAAATATAAAGATTATGAGTAAGTCTTTATCATATAGGAGCCGTCTGATCAGGGTCTTATTTGTTTGCTAATGGAATTTGATATATCCGTTTCTTTACTTTCTAAAATGAATATAATGTTCCACCTTCCATATTTCATTATAACTGCATGT